>JALIZH010017723.1:0-399644 GCA_030522465.1 Rhipicephalus appendiculatus
GTCGGTGAGAATAAAAAAAACGAGCCCCTTAAATTTCTAATTCTTCTCTTCATTCATGAGGAGGAATTAGAAACATGAAGTACGAGTGTCTGACAAATACTGAATTGTTTAGTACAAACATCAGAAGTAAAATTTATTTTTATGTATATATGACTGCCGTTAACACAGGAAAGCTCAGCTACTTTAGTTTCCCAATATTTGTTGTTTTCATTCCTTTGCTTTCATTTTTTATTTAAATGCGAAGCATTTCTTAGCGAACTTCGCTGACTTTGAGCGTATCTATCTATCTATCTATCTATCTATCTATCTATCTATCTATCTATCTATCTATCTATCTATCTATCTATCTATCTATCTATCTATCTATCTATCTAGCTGTCTCCGACTTTGTGCTCTCCTGGCCGTATCGTTAATGGGATTTATACCCAATTTGGTATGGCATAACATGACTGTATGACGAACACAAATGGCTGGTGATATCATGAAAATCATGACTAACTTGTCATGAAAAGTATGAATTACATGCCACGCTCATGGGGCGCTCGCGGCCGTTTCGGTAGTTTGATATACACCAAATTTGAGCTTGAGTGCCGTGACTGTATGAGGAACATAAATGACTGGTGGTAATATGCAAACAATGACGTGCATGTCATGAACAACCTGATTTACATGCCACGCTCATGGCGCGCTCGCGGCCGTTTCGTTAGGTTGATATACACCTAATTTGATATTGAGTGACATGACTGTACGAAGAACATAAAAGACCAGTGGTAATATGCAAATCATGACTTGTCATGTGCGACGTGACTTGCATGACACGCTCATGGTGCGCTCGCGGCCGTTTCGTTAGCTTGATATACACCAAACTTGGTATTGAATGACGTGACTATATGACCAACTATATGACAAGTGGTAATATGGAAATCATGACTTGTCATGTGCGACATGACTTGCATGCCACGCTCATGGCGTGCTCGTGGCCGTTTCGTTGGCTTGATATCCACCAAATTTGATATTGAGTGACATGACTGTATGACGAACATAAATGAAAAGTGGTAATATGGAAATCATGACATGTCATGAGCGACATGACTTGCATTCCACGCTCATGGTATGACCAGTCATGATATGACCAGTCATTCATGTTTGTCATACAGTCATGTTAGGCCATACCAATTTTGGTACAAATCCCATTAACGATACGGCCAGGAGAGCACAAAGTCGTAGGCGGCTAAATAGATAGATAGATAGATACGCTCAAAGAAATGCTTCACATTTAAAAGAGAGGGTGGAAAACTATCGACCAATCTCCGTGCTTCCATTTTTCTGTGAATTCCCGGAAAAATTCATTTGCATGGGATAACAAGTTGCTTGGATAAATTTAAAATTCTTTCAACTCACCAGTGCGGCGTGAGAAAAAATTGCTCGACAACAACAGCTATTTCAACTGTTGTTGACATCACTAGGAAAGCGATCGATTCCGGTTTATTGCTAGCTGGAATTTTTATTGACTTTGCAAAGGCGTTTGACCCAGTCATGATATCCTCAAACGTAAACGTGACCAATATGGAATCACTGGAACACCTACAGCACTCATCAGTAGCTACTCAGCAGCATCAGTAGCTACACTACATCAGTAGCTACAAATCGTTCATGTGGGCTGGTTCAACTCATCTGCTAAATTAGTTAATATCGGGGTGGCCACAGGGTTCCATACTTGATGCATTACATTTCCTCTTGTTTGTCAATGATTTACCGTCACAGCTGGTTGATGGTACAGCGATACTTTATGCGGATGACACTAATCTATTAATATCATACAGGAAAGAAAGTTCGTTAATTAAAAAAAGTTAAGGCTGAACTTTGCAATCTTCATCGCTGGTGCACAACTAATGCCGTCACACTCAATCCCACTAAGACTGTATGCATTCTTTTTCACTCTGAAAGACGGGAAATCTTAGCGCATTGTGACGTAATCTATAACAACTGTTTCGTAGAGCATGCCAATCACACAATATTCGTGGGAGTTGTCATAGATTCTCGCGTAAATTTCATTTACACTCGCGAAATGTTGCTCAGAAAGCCTGTTACAGTGCTGCCACTCAAGCGTCGCCAGCGCGAAGTCGGCGACGGGAATGACAGCAGGGTGTCCGTTCCGTACGCAAGTAGAAGCAGTTAAAGGATCTGAGACGTGTTGGGACAACAAAACAACAGCTTTAATCTAGCTATTGCGGCACAAGCACTCTAAAGTACAACACTTCAAGTAAACTAACAATATCGAAATTGAGTGAAACAATCCGTTCACAAAATACACAAAATGAGTTAACACTAAACAAACAATGGAATAAAATTAAACAGTTAAGGCGGGAAAGTTCGATGGTATAAACAGGTGAAGGCATACGTGAGATGACCGGCAGCGTTGCGTCCACGACAATCGGATGCGAGAAGTCCCGAAGAGTTCTCGCACGACTGCGATGTCGGTGGATCCGAGTTGCAACGCTGATGCTTCCGGGACCTAGTGCTTGAAGGAGATCTCAGGCAGGTTGAGCTAACCTGAGATTGAAGTCCCGATGCCTACGTTGCAGACGTGTCTCAACTAGGCAAACGGCTAAGTTTAGGTGGCCAGCCGATACAAAGAGCACACTAAAAACTTCTAGAAGGGATACTCGTTGATCTACTTCTACACCATGTTTCACAAACAACTAGACTGATTAGCAGGGCGATATCCTGCGCTTAAATCCCCTTTCGTGTCCCCTGAATCTCTTCCTGGGAAAAACGGGACCATCCACATGGGTTTAATCATGCACAATCATGCATTGTCACAAAGTCCGCCCTCAAAATATTGACAACGCCCCTTTTTAATTAGGGGAGGGTTCTCCAATAATCAAGAGAGACAACCCGTTTAGGTGACCGCGTAGTCGGCTCGTACACGGGCAGCTTCTTCCGTCGGAACGGTATCTTGCCTCCATTCTCAGCCGAGCGTTTTGCAGTCTAAAAGTTCGGGGCTCACTGTGGCTTTCAATATACGTGCCGTCGCCGCGGTACTGAACAAAGAACCCCGTTCGGCAGCAACATTCGAAGAATAACACCCCCCTTCCGCTGCTCTTCGAGACTCTTAAAACAAGTCTTTTCACGTCCAAGCTGGCGTGCCAGTCAGCGGGGTGGGACACGGCGCGCGTTAATCGGCATGTCGATGGGTCGGAAAAGTGGCATTCCCTGACAAAGCCTCACACGGATTCCATGGTATTTGTAAATGTAGAAACTTTTTTCAAGAGAAATAATAACTAATCTTTATTATGCATTCATTAATTCATTCATCAACTACTGCATTACTATATTCGGTTGCATGCACAAAGTTCACGTTAAATCCGCACTAATTATCCATGAAATAGCTCGTCGCATAATAATGCCTTATAATATGAATATTAGAGGCGACGATTTGTTCCAAAATTTTAAATGTGTTAAATATCCACAATCTGGTTACTTATAATATCGCTTCTATAATATACAGAATATTGCACGGCAATCTGAACTTACTGTCAGTGTCTCTTTGTCTGTCACCCTGAGTTAACGAGTGTTTTCACGCTTCAGACTTTAACTACCTAAAATAAATACTAATTACGAAGGTCGAACTTTGGCATTCAGAAGAAGTCCAGGGCACGGACGGAGGGATGGACGGAGGGACGGATGGATGGTCAGAGGGACGTGAGCGTGAGACATTAAAGGCTTTCGCCTTAAAAATTGTCTTCACAGAAGTACTGTTTATTGTGTAGTAATTGTGATAGTTGGTTCAATGTCTATTGATGTTTGGCAGCTATAGCACCGCTTGACGTGGATGCACCCACGTTGAAGCCTAGTGGCACATCTCTATAGCGAGGACTGGCGCCCATGATGAAAATTAGGCCATTGTGGTAGCTGTAGTTTTCAACATATACCTGGACACAGCGTATCGTGAATCCGGCGCAAAGAACACATCAGCAAGCACATAATAAACACTGGTACTTGATATGCACTTCTTCAAAGCGTCGTCAATTAAAGAGAGAAATGGCGTCGTCGGCGCTCCCGAGTAATAGGGTAACCTACGCCTGTGCTCACGCTTTAACTACCACAATAGCGCTTCGGCAACACCGGAGGCAGAGGTTCGTTGCTTGAGCTGCGAACACGCGCAGGCGTCCCACATCCCGCTGGCCTTTGTCTCGCTCCACAAAGGCACGACATTCGCCCGTCGACATCACTGCCTTGCTGCAGCGCTTATTGCAGCAGTTTCATTTGCTCTCGCACTTGAAGTAGTCGGCGGCGAAACACTGTTCGTGCATGTGAAAGCTGCACTCTGCCGACAACAAGCCGTCACACGCTTACACGAGGCAAAGAACATAACTGCGTCGAGGGCGACTCCCCGATGCTAGCGGGGCCAGTGCTTTTCGCTGCTATCGAGACGCGTTAACCGTGGCCTCCGAGATAGCGCACCAGTGCGCAATCTAGGACGCCATGCTTTAACTGTGTCGTCGACGAATCGTTCTTTATCGGTGCTAAGTCTCATGCCGCGTTACTTATCGTCACCGCTCACAGACGGCGCTACCTACCTCCCCCCCCCCCCCCCAACAGAGAGCACCGTGCGAGAGAGAATGTGGGAGAGATATAAGGCGCGTTTGTACGCAGTTGCGAAATGTACCTCGATGGATTATTCGGTAAAGCACCAGGCGCGTATCATCCTGGGCGAAGTCGTGGGAGGACTCGATTCCCACAGCGGGGGAACTTAATGGTTTTTTTTTCTTTGGTAGCGTTCATTTTAACAACGTCATATCCCTGACGGAAATACGTCACTAAAATCTTGGTGGACCCTGGCATAGAAAACTGTCATGTTAAAGGGCACCA
Organism: Rhipicephalus appendiculatus; assembly: GCA_030522465.1. Taxonomy (NCBI): domain Eukaryota; kingdom Metazoa; phylum Arthropoda; class Arachnida; order Ixodida; family Ixodidae; genus Rhipicephalus; species Rhipicephalus appendiculatus. Next base: position 4,876 of record JALIZH010017723.1, read on the forward strand.
GCTTACTTAAATTCACCTGCATGTGGTGTTACAGCATAGTTTTCCTTTTTTTTGTGTAGTTTTGGTTTTTTTATCGCCTCCGTGCTTAGACAGATATGGTTGTGATCACGTGGGTCGGGTATAACTTTGTGGGCTGTTTTAATAATAAACGATAGTTTGAAACCAGCACTTGGCCTCGTTGTTTCTGTGTCTGTGTTGCTGTATTCGCGCTGCAGCTTCAACAGTGCGAAAAACCAACTAACACGCCACCATGCCATGCTCTAGATGTCCTAGTATGCTGCCTGCTAACTAAATAGGATTCATACGGAGGAATAAATGTCTGCCAGTACACTCACAGAATTCACGGACTCTGAGTATGTGACTGCTTGTCATATATAATTTCAAGAATACTTGTGAACAAAGAAACTATCGCGAAATGCCTTTAAACCTACATGCGCTGTTTGGGCTAGCTTGCATAGACTACTTCGATACCAAAATTTCGAAGCTAGCCGAGCATAATCTTCTCGTTAAATATTTTAAAGCGACAAAATCTGTCACAGTTTGATCTCCCTTTTGAAGAAAGCAGCTATGTATCAAGCTTAGACCTTATAGGAAGGCTCTGAAGACGTGCTCACGTCTGTTTTTATTTTAAAATCCGGCGAAAGAGTTTATATTTGTTTCTGTAAAGAAGAGCTAATCTAGACAATGCGCTCTTCAATTACTGCATGAGACCGTCTTGTCTATGCGTTTCAAAAATACGTACGTCAAAAGCTAATTTACGTCGGCATATTGGAAAGGGCGTACACTTCATGTAATTGGGGTCCCAGCCCCATGAGTCGAACCATAAATTTTTGCCCTTCACTGCGTCTACCCCTACTGCTTTCTCTTTCTTTGCATCTCCCCCCCCCCCCCCCGCCACAGGAAATATTCGAAGACGAAAAACTACTCCTTTTCCCTGGAGGTTACCGCGAGCCATGGTGGGCCTTGTTTCTCATTTGGCATTTTATTGTTATCAATGACGTATTTTTCTCTTTATTGTCGGGGTATTTATTATCAGAGGCAGCTATAGTGCACCTTCGTTCGGCCGAATACGTTTTCTAGAAAGGCCTGGTAGTTAGTTTCTTGAACTTTTACTTTTCCCTACACCTGTGCCACAGACGATGACTGTCCTAAATCATACTGGGCTCAAAATGGACGTGTGATATAGCTGGTGACGGCAGTATACACGGTCTTGCTTGATCTAAAACTAAATGCAAAAAGAGAAAAAAGGGATTACAACGCAAAAAAAAATAGTTCTTTTGTCAATTGCTCTTATCCAGCCTGCTCATTTTTAACGCTAAAATGACGAAGTCTCCAGAGACCTTTAGGTAATGAAATGTAGGTGTAGCAGTTGGGCATTGAACAGAGGAGGTGGGCGGGATCTGTAAACTAGAAAACCGGGCAAGTTTGTGCATTTGCACATTTTCTTAATATGATGAGGACTCAAAGAAAGCAAGCAAGGCAAAACACCGGTGGTGATTCACGGCTGAAGGTTTGGTAAATGTTTTTAATAGCACGCAATAGAAATGAATAACCGATGTACAAGCGAACGTTACGCAGCACTGCCACCTCAAGACGTCAAGATAAAAAAAGGCCAACTTGCAGATGCACATTAACTAAAATATTCCTTAAGATATCCTTTTCATTGCTACGTAATCGTAGTTGCGCCTCATTTATGTACCTAACATGACCACCTTCTCATCCCCCCCCCCCTTTTCTTGGTACTGATAAAGCTTAGTTGCGAAGATTATTAATTCAGGCTTACCAATCAACAGAAGTCTTACAACCACAAACACGTGTGCCATACAGGGTTGCGCATCAAACCTCAAAAATTAAATGTATGTCAACATTTATATCATGGCGACACAACGTAATTTAGGAGATTTAGTCATAATGTCACCCCAGTTACAATAACATGTGTTTATTTTTACAGCCAGTTATGATGGCAAACACACGCCAACAAAAGTATCATAAGGAAATTCATGAACACCTCAAATGTTCGATACACTCAGTGAGTTTTATATTATTCACCTATACACTTTAGCCCTTGATTTGGCATCGCAATGTTCTGGTCTCACCTGCAGCTCAGCAATAACTCTAATAAAGGTTCCTCTGTCGAGAGAATCAGGTGCAGGTGCTTTTTTTTGTTCGAGAGGAAAATCTTCTGCAGTTGATCATGACACTTCTAAACTCTCAGGCTGTCCCTTTCGTGTGTTGCATATTTGGTGCTCACCGTGACTTATACTACGCTACTTTAGATTGTTCACTCGTTGATATCAAAAATATTCATTTTTTTAGCACAATATCGTTGTTGAATGTGCAACAAGTATATAGCAACAAATTATCGCCTGTTTTGATTTATTGACACACGATATAACTCGTGGTATCAAGGTCGCAATCGTATAACATTAGCCATGCCACGATGCATAATAAAACACAACATGCATTCTAATATCAGTAACAAGCATTCGCCGGTAACTTACGTAGAGTTAGTATTCGTAAACGCACACCACTTAATCCCATGATAAAAATTTTTCTTGAGTAGCTGAATATGCTTATTAAACATGATAAAAATTCCTTCTTCTAGTTTTTCATGTATCGCACTCAAGTATGCCACAAGTTTGCCATTCTTGTTTTTTGCGTGCCTCTTCCGACAATTGAACGGTACTAAAATCGATATTATCATTCGCTTTTAAATGCGAAGCATTTCTTAGGCGAAGTGCAGTCACTTGGAGCGTTTCTATCTACGTATCTATATATCTATCTATCTAGCCACCTACCTCTGGGTGCTCGCGTGATCACCTCCTTAACTTGGGGTAGACCAAAATTACTATGGGAGGGTAAGAGGGTTTGACGAATAGATGTGGCTGGTCATGACATGAAAAAGCCACAGTTTCACCGCAAGGGCGAAACCAATGAATGCGACAGCAAGACATTAGAATCTCGATACTTGTAGCGCCGCTGGAGCACAAAGACGGAAGCTCGACCAGAACGCGCAGGTATACACAGGACAAGCGTGAACTAAACACTGTCACAGTTGTTACGTCTTTGTGTTTGAGCAACGCGCGGCAAGTGTCGACTATGCAGAACCCGACGCTCATAGATATTTCTTTTTATATTAAACTGCAGCGCGTGGAGTGACCCCTCTGCGTCTCCTGACACGTGGTGGCGTCTGACCCAAGGTGTTCCTGGCATTCTTTTCATTTTTCTCTCCACATCATGAATCGGTACAGAAAGGGGCCCCTATTTCATGCGCTTCTTAAGCGCAGTTTTCAAATTGCAAGCAAATGTAAGAGCGTTGCGTGAAAGAAAACGCGCTCAAGCTCCTCCGAGATCTGGGTACCGCCAGCGGTAAACAGTGAATATAAATAGCTTGCCGTTAACACGCCGGCGCAAGCATGGCGCGTGGTATAGTTGTCTTAGGCGGCACGCTGTGGAGCGAGGGGTCGCTGGTTTGAATCCCCGGTCGGGTGCATCGGAATTTATTTCTTCTGATTTAATTTGCTTTGTGCCTATATATATATATATATATATATATATATATATATATATATATATATATATATATATATATACATAAATATACATATCCGGAACATGACGGTGACGGCGACGGCAAAAATCCGCTGAGAGTGTACCTATAATAGCTGTCGCAATAATGACGAGAAAATTCCGTCGCAGACATCGTCAAACCCTTTCCTACAGACACGTGTGGCGCATAGCCGTATACCTTCGGGCTGCGGTAGGCTGCTATGAGCCACAGGTGATAACATCAACCCAAGAACGGCGAGAAGAGACATTCGTAATTTAAATGCGAGAGTGCTAAGAAAAACTGACATCAGTAGCGTTGACACGATGGCTGCAAAGAATATCAGGACCCCAGCAGGAATCGAACCCAGGCATTCTGCGTGGCAATCTAGTATTCTACCACAGAGCCATGCCAGGTCTCTAGACTGCTTTGGAAAAAGGGACTATGCAGGTGTAATGTCGGTGAAATGTCAATTGTGGTTGCAGTGATGGCTATCTAGTTTCAACAAACATTACATATCTACTCCTGTGATACAGAGGTCACGTCGGGTTAACTTCAGTTGCATGCTATAGCGCCATCTACTGAAGATGGTATCCATAGCACTAGCCAGGGCTGCCATCCTCGTAAGCACAAGTGCTATACATTTCAGCTTACAGGTTCTGGTGTTGCTAATACCCATGTTGCTATTGGCATTGTTACGCAACTGTAGATAACTGGTTATATAAAACATATACGATTGTTCAACATGTCTGTGCGCACAAAATTTGCACATATATTTAGCGTTTCGCTCAATAAACAAATTTCACCACATGCAGTCACCCTCCCTTCACATGCTTCACATAACATCGATTCCCATGGTACGTGGGATCTACCGAATATTTCATTTGTCTGTTTCTTTCACTACAGCGCAGAAAAAATAAAGTGTCTTGGCGAACAGCCTATAGTAATTTTCAGGTGCGCACGTATCAATTACAATTTTTATAGAAGTTCTACACGATTCACCAGAGTGCAATAGCAGTCACTTTTAAGCAAATATTTCATGATGTCACGTGGTCGTGACGTCGACGAAGGCAGCAGGCTACGTGTCCAGGAGGAAACTGTTTCTTAGGCCGAACTTGTGGCCGGTAAACGGAAAGTAAGATTAAAACAATACACGCTGGCACTGATAGCGGCGAACAGAGCGTCGGCCGTCGATCAACAACTGTACATCGTTGGAGCGCGCCGGCTTTTATGCATCACGCGTCGAACATTCTAGCCTTATTACTGGTCATCGCGCACGCTCTGGAATAATCTCGAGTGGTCGCGTCTTGCGCGCAATCTTAACAAAACGATCTACAATAATCGCGAAGGTTCTAGAACAATAAGGCGCGGTTTGAGCTGAGCTTTGCTGATGGTCTTTGTGGGCGAAAACCGAATACAACAAAAGTGAAAATAAGAATAGCGCGTGGCAATGCCTGGTTCCGACGCCGGGAATCGAACCCGGGCCTCCTGGGTGAAAGCCAGGTATCCTAGCCACTACACCACGCCGGTTATAAAGTCAATATTAAAATGCTATGTTCAATTAAATGCAGTAGTTTACACATTTATAGTGAAACAAATGGTAAACATCGTATTGCATTAATTCCCTGAGCTAGTCCTTGAAGTTTCATTCGTTGATTATGGTAAATTTTTGCAGGCCCACGTTGATGTATGTACAATTACCGTCGCTTCCCGCATAATATTTTATCTGACTCGCGAAACAATCTTCGTTTCACTTTTCGTAAGGAAAAAAAAAACCATCGCTCGCATGGAGAGAGGACAGAAACGGTAACGACCAAAGCGAGCCGAGACGCCCATTGAAGCGTATCCGGGATCTTCCAGGGAAGGCTATTCATCCTTCACTTTAGTCTGGGTGCGCCTAACACAGCGCAAACATGAGTTCCATCCAAGAAGTAAACGAACCGTCCCGTCTGCGCGCTTCGTTGATCACGATCATCAGACATCGTTTTCGTATGCTTCTTGGAGCATGCAAAATAAGGGCCGCGCTAAAACTTGCACTCTTCTAACTGTATGTTGTTTATTGAGGTATCGCTTATTCGCAAAGGCAATTCCTTACCGCCTGTGTGCAAATGTGATCATCGGCGACACATCGCTGGCGGGGGAACTTTTGTCGTGGAACTTGGGGACCGAAAGAAGATATAGACGCATAATGTTCATTCGGAAAGCTATCGCCTGTTCAATAAACCTCATGTTCCTTATAAGCTAAGAATGAAGGGAGGGGAATTTTGTTGAAAGGCTCTTTTCTTCGTGGAGATAATCAAATGAATTCCGCCGACAATTAGGTAAAGGAATGCATAACGGGCATTATTTATTCCTGCTTTAATTGAGTACTGACATAGAAATTTTGCATCTTGTTTCTTCTGTTACAGTAACTAAGTAGATCGCGGCCCACTCATCACGGCTGGAAAACTCGTTTCCTAGAGCGTGCAGGGGTAAGTATTTGCAGACGATATTATAGCTCTCATCTTGATTTTAACGCTAAGGAAGACGAACACACGAGAAAAGTGTTCATCCCTCATGTGTTCGTGTTTATAAGCGCAAAAATCAAGATGTTATATACTCAACAACTCGCGGAGCAACATGTTTTTATTAGATCGCCCAATCATTGTTTCGTTTTCAGAGAGCGCCGATTGAGGCGGGACCGAGAGTGGTTTTCATGGAAACATAGCTGGCTATGTGAGCACACAAAACCGCGTACACATGAGCCCCGCGTTGACAACTTTTTCCAACGAAGGCTTCCTAAAAGCTGCCATGAACACCTCTGAGCTTGTTGTAAATATGCGTGACCCCTAAAAATCCACTGCAGAGGCAAGGACATCAGCCTTTGTATTCCCGCACAAATCTGCCCTCTCCTTCTATTGAGAAGGTTCGCTAGGGAAGATCACTCGCAAGGACCGTGGCAGCCAACTCAACCTTCTGAATTTCGGGGTGGTTGCTGCTTTATATGAAAACCAAAAGTACGTTTCCCGTGCAGTGGCGCAAGACGCATTTTAAGATTTATTTGAAGAACTTTCAAGGCCATATTATCTGTTGATATTTTGTAGACGATGCGTGTGTGTCCACACAAATCTACCCCACTAGCAATCTCGCCTTCAAAATTTCGAGTCGGTACTCCTTTAACTTTAGTGTAATAATTATTACAAAAATAAAAATAGCTTAAGTTGACAAATGAGCACAGTTTCTATCCATGGGACGCGAATTCCATGACAAAATATTTGACGTGAGAGTAGCTGATGATCGAGTAATACCTTTTTGGTGCACTTCTAACGTTATAAAAAAGAACAGACATCTGAGGACGCGATTTGCGGACACTTGCCCTCGCGCGTCCTCATGTTTATCTGCGGCTCAGAGAAGCATCTGCATGACTGACATGTCTTGCGCGCTCATAAATGTTTAGTACTTGATCGCAGTCGAAAAAGCCCATTTACTATCAGGGAGTAAATTATCGTCACTTAAATTACGTTGCAATTAACCAGACTGAGTTTTCCCAAAGTCAACGAGTTTATTTTTTTTTTAATGTGTTGCATTCTAGAGGCCCGGCTTCACGTTCATCCGCCTTCTCATGTCCCATGATCATAATAATATAATATCTGGGGTTTTACTTGCGAAACGAACGATGTCAATATGAGACAGGCCGCAGTGGTTGGTTGTTTCGTTTTATAATTCCTAATACCTACACTTCATCGTCCGCTCCGGAAACCTCTAACATCTCGTTCTGTCAAACGTGCACTGATATCGCACAGTAGGCTAAACATGCCTCTAATGTTCGCCTCCATCAAATTCCGACTAGCACGGCTGGGATCGAACCCGCGATTCTTACGTCAGCAGTCGAGCACGGTAACCGCTGCTGTTCCACCGAGGCGGACGTGTCCCATGATCACGCAGTCGTGAATACAGGCCTAAGACATGAGTAAGAATGCTCAAAACCAGCTCAAATAAAAAGAGCAAGGCCTAAAATACTATAAACAACGAAAATAACCAAGAATTAATTGTCATCATTTACCTAAAATCGCAAAAAAAAAGACGCTTCTGAACACTCAGCTCCCCAGGAGAGGTAGCTCAACAAGCATTTATGGGAACCATATGAATGTGTCGCTATGACCGACAGAACGAGAAAAATAGAGATAAAGACAGAAAGAAAGAGAAACAGAGGGAGAGAGAAAGAAAGAAATAGACATAGAAAGAAAAAATGTCAAGCTTCGCCGCAAGGGCGAAGCACTGAATGCGATTGCAAGAAATTGGAATGTCACACGAAGAACGACAACCAGCTCGATACTTGTAGCTTCCCGCTGAAGCACCAAGAAGGACGCTCGAAAAGAACGCGCAGGTGTACCCAGGACAAGCTTGAATTAACCGTTATCACAGTTGTTACGCCTTTGTGTTTGAGCAACGCGCTGCAAGTGTCGACAACGCAGAACCCAATGCTCTTATATACTTCCTTTCTTTTAAAGTGCTGCGCGCGGAATGACTCCTCTGCGTCTCCTGCCACGCAGGTGGCGTCTGACACAACGTGTGCGCGGTGTTCTTTTTTTTTTTTTTTTTGCGTTCCACATCACGAGTAGGTACAGAAAGCGGCCCCATTTTTCGTGCGCGTGTCAAGGGAAGTTTTCAAATTGAAAGAAAATGTAGGAGCGTTGAGTGGTAGAAAGCACGCTATCCGAGATCTGCGTATCGCCAGCGGTAAGTGCTGTTAATAAATAGCTTGCCGTTATTATGCCGCCCCATGCATGGCGCGTGGCTGATTGCTCTAACGCAGCGCGCTGCGGAATGAGGGGTCGCTCGATCGAATCCTCGGTCGGTTGCCTTTGAATTTTCTTCTTCTGCTTTATTTTTATTTGTGCCTTTTTTATATCGATACGTACATATACATATCCGGATCATGACGGCAACGGTAACAGCAAAAATCAGCCGAGAGTGTCCATATAACTGCTATCGCAATAAAAAAGCTCTTCATAGGCACGTGTATACTGTGTAGTACAGCAAAGGGGTGTGGTGACCTGGCTATATGACCGCGACTGTGAGCCGGCTTTCGGCCGAAAGCGGGACATAACAACGTCCCGCAAGCAGGTTGGCGGGACAGCGGGACCCCAGCCGCAAAACTGGGACGTGTCCCACCTAAATCAGGACGTCTGGTTACTTTATGTATGCGCATACATTTATGGTGTGCAGAGCTTTGAAACAGTTTATATTGAAAGGCGTGTCGCTGAGCTCATATAGGGGGTAAGCTGCATGGGCTTTAGCAGAGCGTAAGGTTGGCCGTGTTGCCACATAGCATAACGGCAAATATATGGCGCAAAATGAGAACGAGGAATGATCCAGAGAAGACACGGTTTAAGGCACCAAGCCAATGTGATAGTGAAAAAGTTGTGACGAGCGCTGTTTATGAATTTTGATGGAGAATCAGTATAGGCGTCAATGACAGACTGAGGGCGGCTTGTGCGAGCATGGAATTAGGAGACCAGGGATTCTGTCTGGTCTGCTTCGAAGCTAATGTGCTTCAGCGCATCCCTAACAAGAATGTATGTACTGAAGACGAGAAAAATAGCGCTGAATGAACGGGGCGCACAAGAAGAAGACACAACACAGGCGCTAACATAGCGCCGGTGTTGTGTGTCTTCTTCTTGTGTCCCCGTTCATTCAGCGCTATTTTTCTCGTCTTCAGTATGTACCAACAAGCCCAAATTTCAACTGTGCTGAATGTATGTACCTTATATGCAGACTGCCAATTGGAAAGTAACAACTCATTATTATACTCCTACAGATTTTCATAACTGTAAAACGTTTCTCCATTTGTCTGGAATTTGCGAGAGGACTGGATGATACCTACACATGCCCGGCTCTGATGGTTTTAAATGGACGAATTGGTACAAGATGGCTTGCCAAAATGAAGCATAAAAAATTACACCATCTCCCGCTGAAGGGAACCATGTGCAGATGTGAAGCAGCGGGCGCTAGCGCTTACACTGGCGGCGGCGTTGACGCTGGCGCTCATCGCAGCGTTGCGCAGGAGAGAAAACTTGAGAGGCGCAAAGCACGCAGTGATGGAGCGGTGTTTCCTACTGGAACATGCCAATCGCTGCTAATGGGCAATGAGAGACGGAAGACTCCGACTGGACACAGAGACCCGCAGTCCGCTTTTAGTTAATGCGCACGCTGCGAATTTTTATTGTTCAACAACGCACAGGAGAAATCTCCCACCGGCACCACATTGCAGGTCAAAATCCAGTTCCATATATGCGGGGTGGCCAGTGAACGGTGAACGGTTGTGCAGCGCGAGCAGTCGGTTTTTTCAACCAAGAAACTCGCTAGCAGAGAGGGGGGGCAGCGTAGGAGAGGAGAGAGAGGGTGGGACGCGCATGCGCAGTGGGAGTGTGGACGCCGCGGGCAGGGATGCCTAAAGGAGAGAGGGGGGGAGCGTACGAGAGGAGAGAGAGGGTGGACGCGCATGCGCAGTGGGAGTGTGGACGCCGCGGGCAGGCATGCCTAGAGAGAGGGGGGAGCGTAGGAGGGGGGAGGCGCATGCGCAGTGAGGGTGTGGTTGACGCGGGGAGGGATGCCTAAAGGAGAGAGAGGGGAGAGGAGGTTTTTTATTTTTATTTTTTTAAAGGGTATGCGCATGCGCAGTAAGGGTGGTCACGCGGCACACTACCACCACCACCACCACCACCGGATTAAGCTTCGCCATAAGATGCTTCACATCTAAAACGGCATTTTTACATCGCACATTCACACGAGGTTTTCATTATTCGCACACGAGATTTTCACATGAGATTTTCATTCGAGAAATCATGCTGGCTATTTCATAATAATCAGTGTGCAGCTTCTAGTTTCATCACTGGACGTCTGTGCGATCAGCTTGTGATTGGTGTTTTTTAACCAGCATTCACCTTTGGAATGGTTGTTTTCCAACTACAACCCGAGTTTGTACTGAAGGAATCAGTCAGTTGATCCGCTGGTTCCACTAGTCTTCGCTGGACTATTTTATTCATCGACTACTGACTAATTTTGTATAAGGTACTACAAGCCTTCACCTTTAAATAAAACTCAATGTGTACATGCAATATTTACTTCCCTTTGTTCAGACGCTGCGAATTGCAGAATAATTCACAGTGTATGGCTCGATAGAGTTGCGTTGCGAGCAAACTCACTGAAACAATTCAGAGATACGTTCTTCACGAGTAAGTCTGCTCAGAATACGTGATCCTTAGAGTTTCCATAATATTTGCGTCCTCGTGCAGCTCCCTATATGTGTGTAGGTTTTCGTCACACTTATAGCTGGAGAGTAGAAAAAATGTAGAGCGGATAGAAAGCATGGGTTCGTGTTCCTTCTTATATTAAAGTATTCTCCGCGTTATTGAAAATCTCTAACATTGTGCGTTTGAAATGCCGATGCCAGAAAATAACAAAGGCAGTCCTAACTTTCCAGTTGTCGTGCAAATGAAAACATAAACAAGAAAAAAAAGAAATAAGAAAAAGAATAAAACAAAGATATGACACCAGTGAGGCAGTTTGTAACTGCATGCCGCGGAACTTTGGAATGAAGGACGCATGCATCCCACGCATCGTATCTTTTGTAAGTCGAGGAATATCGTCGAAGTGGGACAACCCACAAACGGACACGGGTGTTGATATTTTTATTCCCTATTGCTAAAGCTCTAATATTGAACAGGAAGATGCGAAACGCTTGAAGTATTCGAAGCGATATAGAATCTTTCTCTGTTGGGGGACATAGTGGCGTCGCAAACAGAAAGAGCTATTTGTTGTTGGGGACTTCATTGTTTCTACGCCAGTGCCTTCCTTGCATGCCAAGACAGCCTGCGTCATTCGTGAGTTCTTGTATTCCCCTTGAATCTAAACGTGTTTTTGCAGTTCACTTTGTTTTTACGAATTCCTCTTTGCGACGACTAAAACGAGCGTGAGATCTTACACAACACGTAGCATTATTGGGATGCTAGCGTCCAAGAATGCCGTGGAAAATATTCATCACAGGGATTTCTTACTGTGCTGGTGCAACAAGTTCTGCCGCGAGGGCGCGGAAACGAAGCGATGTGTCTGCATCCCCTGCGACGGACACGAACATCAAAGACAATACGTGTGTGAATATCTGAAACAAGATGTGTAGTGCGGACTTTAAGAGCTGTATTATCGACAAAAAAACGTTCCTAGGTGAAGGGGTAGGCACCATTCCTTGCAGAATTGGATTCAAATGATGCGCGTCAAATGGGGTGTCCTTGTTCGATAACGAAATATAGCTGTGACAGCTTTTCGGACATTTGCACATGCATAGCACTTACAAGATACCAGAGCATATTTTATAGCTAACTCATTTCCCTCCGCGCTTCCCGCCCGTCGTTTGTAAACGTTGGCATGTTGTCCGTGCCCTACCGCAACTACCATCGTACCATGAGACCCACACTGATTGGCACTCACACACGTTGGTTTAACGATGGCTCATGACAGCTAGCGTAGCATGATGTGGACAACACTGGCTGATCTCGGCCAGCGCTGCCTTAATTCGGATGGTTGTCGTCTTGTGTTAATTTATGTTGCCGAAATCATCACTATAGTGTTGGTTATAAATAATGTCGTGCTGTCCACTGCCAGCAATCGTTCCTTGAATCAATCTGAATCAAGTCATTGACTTATGTGTCTTACAAAAGGAATTTTTAACACTGGAGATAGGAAGCCGTTGATCCGTGACTTGAGGATGAAAATGGTCATCATTTTGAACAAGCACCCACTCTCCTCGTCCTCTTGTTCGTCGTAGCTGTCGTCTTCGTATTCGGAATCGCTCCCAGAACACGTGCGCCGATATTTCCGGCGAGGGATGCAATAGCTCTAATAGGCGAGTGGACGAGTACGAAGAGAGAGACGGAGAGAAATAAAGAACGCAAGAAATAAAGAGAACCAAAAATTCTTGGCAAAACATTTCTTAGCGAGGTGGGAACCTTTATCCTCAAGATCCGAAGCAATGCATCGCAACCAACTCACCTATCGAGGTTTTTTTTTTAACTTAGTCTTCGTAATGCATCATCATAAAGGAAATGAAGTAAAAGACATAAGCTTATTTTTGTTTACATGAAACATTACAAATTCCTTCAGCTTAGACAACTGATCGGTCATCCAGGCACGCTTGCAGAACATAGCGAGCCTTGTATAGTACAGTATAACAAGGGGTGGGAAAGCGAAGAGATAGTGGGGAGGAGGCAAAAGATGGGAGACAGTAAATCGTAGCACAGAAGGAAAGGGAAAGACGGATAGAGAATAAAGGCAGAAAGAGAAATAAAGAGATACAAAAAAAAGACAGAAAAAAAGAAGAAGCAAGTGAGAGTCAGAGATAAAGATAAAGAAAGGGAAAAAAGAAAGGTAGAAAGAGCGAGAAAGAAATATATATATAGAGAGAGCGAAAGAATTTAATATGAATGAACAGACAAAAAGCACAGAAAAACACAGAAAATAAATAGAAAGAAAGAAAGACACAAATAAACAAACCCAAAACTAAATAGAAAAAAATCAGGCTGCCCAGCTGCGTAGTTCCTTCAGGTTGGCACCACTGGTGCGAAAAGATGGATGGAAACACGTAATTGAGTGTATGGCAGATTAACGCCTAAGCAATATCTGGAATCATTTCTGCCTCACTTTTTGTCCTATGTTGCTTTACGATACACCAGATACACGAGAAAAGAGAGAGGGGGGAAGGAAATCGGGTGCTCATGATACACAGCGTTGAAGCCCTATAACAGTGGAAAGTATTCGGTGGCGACCGACGTGTAATCATACTGTTCCGCTTCTGATTTGTATGTGCGTAACGCATGTATCGAGAGAATCTCCGTAATTCACTGAACTTTACTTGAAATTTACAATGGCAAGCTTCATTCGTCCGGGTAAGCCGAAAGCCCACGTCAAAAAGAGAAGGTAAGATGCAAAGTGCTGTATGTAACGTAGTTGCACTGAGCGAAATGCACAAACGAGTGACGGAGCAAGAGAACAGGACAGGTGGTGCGCAACCCGTCCTGTCCTCTGCGAACCACCTGTCCTGTCCTCTTGTTCCCTGACTCGTTCGTGCGTTTCGCTCAGCGCAACTACGTTACAATGCCGTACCAACTAGCCCGAATTGAAGCTTTGCTATACAAAGTGCTCCTTTATGGTTTCTTGCAAGACGTCTTTTTATATACAGCAGACTGAATTTCTTTGCACCACTTAGCCGTCGCATGTCAACAGTTAAATGATAACGCAGATGAGCCCCTCGGCGCTTCCCGCTGCGACACAGGCTTTGTCATCAGTTTGGTACTTAGCACAGGAAGCTATTTACTGGTGCCCAGAAAATATGTTCAAGAACTGAGTACGAGTGCAGGCGTGCGTTGTTTTCAGAGCATGAATAGAACTGTGTGATACCTACAGAAAGTGAGATAAAAGTATATATATAGAGAGAAAAGAAAGAAGGAATAAAAGAAAAAGGTTGACGTAGTCGCAGTAGATAAAAGACGGGTGCAGTTTGTTGGCGCTGAAGAAAACGAAACTCAATTTGGGGAAAGTACATGAACGCGAGCACAAATCTGCGGGCTTCTTGAAATAAACAACAAAAGAATAATCGTCTGGGGCTGCCGCGTGTTTTTCTTTTCTGTGTGTGTGTGCGTGTGTGTGTGTGCTTTGATTTTCTCTTTTTGGTTTGGTTGTACGGTGGCGCCCTATTTTCGGGCTCCATCAGCAGACTTCACCGAGACAATAAATAACGGCCGCAACCGCAGTATGTGTACTATCCTTGGGTAGCTGTACTTCCGTCACATTGCTCGCTCTACGCGTCTCGGTGTGCCTTTGTTCCTGGAAGCAGGTCTTCGTTGGAAGTGCGGTAACCCAACCGGCAGGATCCCCGCCTTCAGATATTTGCGCACTGTGCGTGCATCGATGCCTAGGCTCGCCATTCACTTCACCTTATAGCATGTCATTCAATCCTACAAGAAAAATGAAGAGACTGCAGCAATAAAACAAGTGCAAATTAAGGTACCAGAAGTTATTGTTAGACCAGCGTCGCATGCGTTTCTACATCAGTTTCCACCACTGATTTTTTGTGTGTTGAGGAGTATGAGCCATTCGACGGCTGAATTAGAGATACGACGTATTCCAATGCTCTGCATTATCTTACTCCACAGCACGGTGGTGCTCCACAGTTTCGATTTAGTTTCGGCCTTTAGTATATATGGACTGGTCATCGGCTTTCGTCTTTGTATGCCCGTAGAAGCCAAGCTCAATCCTGCGCGTGAGGCGCTGTGACGAGACTCAAACGAGAATATCTAAATGCAAAGTTATCAACGTAGAAGAATGTTGTAAACGCCGCTCAGCGGAATTAATTTATTTGTATGATACAAAAATAATTTGTTCTAATTATTCAGCTGAATCAAATGCAGAAAATCTCGTTTTGGCTGGTATCAACTTCAAACCATTTTAATGAATGTATTTACGGCGAGATTGGTGCCAATGCCTTGCGCCAGCTACTCGTCTCTTGCATGATAGTTGTCATCAGTAATTTTTTCGCAATCGCAAAAATTGACAAATAAACTTCTGAATGGGCGTTCACATGCTCAGTCTCAGTACCACAATGTCAAGTAGATTACTTAGTTTTGACGTATATGGATAAGAGTGGCTATCACGAAGTTACTTTATTTTGGTATAGGAATGGATGAAAAAAAAGCTCCTTGGGGCAACAATGGTAGCGAGGAGATCTTAAAGCCCTTGTTCTGCGTCTGTACTGGCAACGTTTTGTAGAGACGATCACCCGTAATCGCGCTGGCTCGCCTTGACCACATACAGATGTAGGTAGCAACCATTTTGGATACAGGTCCTGAAAAGTAATCGAAGATGAAGGTGACGGAGGCATTTATTTTTTTTTGAGGATGGAACATTCGCACAAACGATGTAAACTAATAGGGATATCGTACACCGTACAAGAACGTCGGACTGGGACGTTGTGTCTCTGCGGTCTCTCTCTCTCACTCTACCTTTACTCATCCAACTTTCAAATTCCACTATTTCCCTAGTATAGGTTAGCATACCACTAAACTGGTCAAGAAATCTGCATTTCTCTTCTCACATGTTTTCCTACCATCACTTGAAAGGAGACTCCACACATCATAAGTGTTCACCCAACCGAAGTGCCTAAACGCAACACTAGAGTTCACCAATACGTACCCACAGCCGAAACTTGAAGGGTTGCACGCGCAACCCATTGTCTTCACTGCGGCGGCGCCTCGGCTTCACGCTACGTTTGTACACGCGGCGGCGAAAGGGCTTACGGGAGAGTGGGTACTGTGCCGCTCCCGTAGCCTTTCGCGCCCTGCTGGCTTGGTGATGCCGAAATGCCCCGTTTCCCTCCTTGCCCTTTTCTGGGGAGACTCCTCTCCAGAAGCCAGACGAGTAAGCCAGACGAGTAGCGGGGAACAAAAGCAGTTTATTCAGTAATGCAGCCGAGTATATCAGGAGGCTTGCAATAAGCGGTGCGAGTGTTGCACATGCGCGTTCGTTGCCTTGAAAGCGTGACTTGCACTCCATTACATCTTTCCTTCTTTAGGGCAAAAAAAAAAAAACACAAAACAACAGCAACAACAACAACAAAAGAATAACACTCGTTGTAGGACATTTTTCATTTGCAAACATGGATAGCCTTGCTATTTGTGACGTTCTGGCAATGGATAGCGTTGCGGCTCTCGGCGTATGCGCTCACTTCTTCGAAGGACTTGAGTTAAAGGGATACTGAACAAAATTTTTCCCGCCAAGATTTGCAGCCAAATTGAAAGATTGGGGGTTGCAATCGATGGGCACAACCTTCATTTCAGGCAGAAACGAGAGGAAAATAATGAATTTAATGAGCTTTTCACGAACCACCGCGTCTAGCGGCCGCGCCGTGAACTAGAGGATGTGACGTGAAACTCGCCGGAAACAGTGATCCCACCAATGCCTGCCTTCGCCCACGTCTCTCAACCCGCTCAGCTTGCACTACGTTTCCCAGAACCAGCACAGGAGCGAACAATGCTCCCGGCTGGGGTAAGGCATCAGTGCTTTTGTGGAAGGGAGAGAGTGGAATGAAAGGAGAGGTGGAGAAAAGGAAGCGATGAGGTGGAGAAAAGGAAGCGGAGAGGTGGAGAAAAGGAAGAGAAGCGGTGCATGGAGGGTGCACGTGCACCCTGCATGCACCAGGGAGAATCTGACGTCACGGCTCCCGCTCGCGTGCAGCCGCCGCGCGCTGATAACCCACCAAAAATACAGCCAACTGTTCAGAACTACGTGAAATAAACTGTGTTTAACGGAACAGTGGCGTCTTCCGAGTAGAATCTCGATGTTTTCGTCAGTTTTTCAAATTTTTGTTCAGTATCCCTTTAAGTCTGATGGCGCTGCTTGGTTTTCTGCTGGGGACTCACGGGCAGGCGACGAGACTTCTGTGGCCCTAAGATGTTCTCTTGTGCGGCGTAGCTGCTGCCCATTGTCTGTAGTCACCTCGTAGGATCGCGTGGCCCTGTAGGACCGACCACTATGGCTGGAGCCCACGTTCTGCTGCGTGTGTTATATACGGACACTCGGTTTCCGCTATTAAGGTCTGGCTGACTCCTTGTCGTTCCACTGGAGTAGCAACGATGTTTATGTCGTATTTCTTGCAGTCGCTGACGAACAGTTCCTGTGGGGACCGTCTTCGGTTCCAAGTGACAGTTGAGGACCGGGAGTTGGCTTTTGGTGTGACGTCCCACTAGCCTTCGAACTGGCGATTGCAGCCATTCGTCCCTAGGAGTGTTCCGCCATTCCAGCAACGCACTGTAATATTCAAGGGTGGAAAACGGGCACTTGTTTAACAGATGCTTAGCTTCCTTAACAGTGCGTTCTGCCAAGCTGTTGCCGCGCGGGTAGTACGGGCTGGACGTGATGCGCTTGACATTAAATTTGCGTGTAAAAGCATGGAAGGCCGCGCTGTTGAAAGGCGGGCCGTTGCAACTGCACAGCTTCGCTGGAATGCCATGCGTCCCAAAGACTTCTGCACTTGCTTTGACTACTGCAGCAGCGGTGGCATGACTAAGCTTGCGAATCTCCAAGAAAAACGAGTAAGAATGAACGACTATGAAGTACTCATTGCCTTCGTGGTGAAAAAGATCTACCCTGACAAATTGCCATGGTAGAGTTGGTAGCTCGTGGCTGAGCATGGGAAGCCTTGCATTTCTTTTTTTTGTACTTGTCGCAAACAGCCCATGTCTTCGCTACATCTGAAACATTAGTATTCCTGCTTGTCCAGTACATTACCTGTCATGCCTTCATTTTATCTTCGCCAGAATTTGCAGCGTGGAGCAGGCCGCGAACTTCTCTGCGCTTGGCTGGCGGAATGACAAGCTTGTTCCTTTTGAGAAGCAGCCCGTCCTCGACGTGGAACTTATCCCCGAAGCTCCAATGTGGCTTTAAGGCATCCGGCAGCTGCTGCTTGCTTTGGGGCCACTCTGTACTTGCGTAGCGGCAGAGCTCGGTCATGAGTGTGTCCTTTTCGGTCTCTGCTTTCATGCTGAGCAGCTGCTGATCTGAAACAGGTAACGAAGAAACAGCATTGACTTGACATTGTTCCGTTTCATCCACCAGCTCTGTTTTGCAAGGAAAACGCGAAAGTGCGTCGGCCAAAGACAGTTCTTTTCCCGGTTTGCATATCACGGCGATGAGAAATCTTTGCAGAACGAGGCGTATGCGCTGAAGACGAAGAGGGCAATCGCAGAGTGGTTTCTTGAAAATTGATTCAAGCGGCCGATGGTCGGATTCAACTGTGACTACTGGCTGTCCGAGTATGTAGTCCTTGAACTTCATACAACCATGAACTATGCCTAGGGTTTCTTTTTCGATTTGTGCCTATTTATGCTGCGTGACCGTTAAGGAGCGGGAAGATTAGGCTATGGGGTGTTCATCTTGTAGGATGACTGCGTCCCCGGATAATTTCACTGCTTTGGACTGGTTAAAATAGGCTAGGACCAGTGCTGTAGCAAGACTAGCTCGCAACTTTTTGGAAACTGTTTTCCTACGCTTCTGTGCACGTCCATGCGACGTCCTTCTTAAGCAGCTCCCGCATAGGCGCGGATGCAGCGGACAGGTTTGGGATGAAACGCGATACAAAGTTCATCATTCCAAGGAATATTTGAAGCTCCTTACGGTTATTCGGCGCAGGTACTTGCATGATGTCTTGAACTCTTTCTGGATCCAATGAGAGTCCTTCTGCAGTGACGAGATGGCCCGTGTAACGTACGCTGGACTGCAAAAATTGGCACTTTTTTCTGTTGAGCCTTAAATTGCATTCTCTGCAGCGTTCAAGCAAGGCGGTGAGGTTTCTGTCATGCTCCTGCCTTCTCTTTCCCCAGACTAATATATCATCCATCACGACCGCTACGCCAGCCAAATTTCTAACCAATTCATGCATGGCACGTTGAAAAACCTCTGGTGCCGATGTGATGCCGAACGGCATGCGCAGAAACCTGTACCTTCCAAACGGTGTGCTCATAGTGCAAACACGCGAACTTTGTTCGTCAAGGGTAATTTGCCAAGAGCCTGAAGCAGCATCAAGCGTGGAAAAATATTTGGCTCCTTGCAGCCGCGGCAGTACGTCTTCCAAAGTCGGCATATGGTAATGCTCTCGCAAAATCGCCTTGTTTAAATCTGAAGGATCCAAACATATGCGTATCTTGCCATTCTTTATTAGGAGCGAAGCTCCTTAGGCCGGCACCCGTTCGCCGTTGAAGCTCCCTGGAGGCGTCGCCAACTCAAAAAGACAATGAAACGCCGTGCGCGCCGAACGCCGAGCGGTTTGCCTCTAGCTCACCAGAAATTCGAGGTTAAATAAAAGAAATAAACTCTGTGCACAACTGGTTATAATGGGCGTCTTCACTTTCACCATCGTGAATTGTGAAATGACAACCATCATTCTAGATTAGCACGGGCGCTTTGTCTAAGGTAGCAGTAGACGCTCTTCCCTCGCGGCGCCGGCGCAACAACAAAAAAATAAAAAATAAAAAAAAACGGCACGCGGTGCAAGGCGCTCGCGGCGTTCGGCGCGCGTTGCGCAAAAAAGAAGGTGCGTGGCGCAAAAACAGTTCGCGTTTATAAACGACAATAAAATTTACCGAAAACCATGTTTGTACATATATATATATATATATATATATATATATATATATATATATATATATATTAAAAATAAAGACCCACTTGACATTACTTAGGGCTCCTCACGGAATAAGGATAGTCGTCCTCAGAAACGTAAATGTGAATATGATGAAGACGATAAGCAGCTTGGCAAGGATGTGGAACGCAAAGCCAGAGCAGCGGCAGGAAGATGAGCCCGGCAACAGAGTCCTGCGGTTAAAGCACGACGAGCGGAGCTACAAAGGTTACGCCGACAGGATCCTACCGTACGTGCTAGAGCGGCCGAATCTAAGCGCCGACGCCGCCAACCGTTTCAAAATGTACATAGTCGTTTGCTTCCCATTTCTAAGGAGCTTCGCTCATCGGTTGTATTCGTACTCGGAACAACTGCTAATTTTTACTACGACCATATGGCTGGACCTCACGCACGGCTCTTTCACCTTTGTGATGACGCCGTCGCGTTCCATCTCGTCTAGCTTTGCTTTCACTGGTTCTTGAAGGGCGACGGCAATTCTCTTTGCTGGTTTGATAGTTGGTGGTACATCGGGTTTAACCAGCAGGTGATAGGTGATGCCTTTAAGTTGTCTTAGGCCCTGTAAAATATCATCAAAGCCGGATACCAACGTGTCACACGCTTCGGCGTTGACTGAATCTATGCGTTGTATTAGGCCCAGTCTCTCAGCGACTTCACCACTTAGGGTAACTGGCACCTCTTGAGCGACAACAAAAAAAAACGTAACCTCGGTGCTCTGCGTGCTACTAGAGGCAGCAAGGTTTATCTTTCCGATTGCTTTTTGTGTGTGTTCGAAAAAGGCACGCAAGGTAGAGGAACTGTTTTGCGCAGGAGCCACTGATAACTTTCGAAAGACATATTCTGGCATGACGCAACAGTTCGCTCCTGTGTCTATTTTGCACCTGATCATAACACTGGCTACATTCAACGTCGCCACCCAATGCTCATCCTTCCTGACCGCGTGAACTACCAACGTTTGCAGGAAGTATTCTTCGTCGTCGGTCATTTCTACATGTATGTGTCATCCGTCTGGCCGCGTTGTCATGCTTCGAGTGCCACACACGCTTCCGAAATGATTTCGGCCGTTACATTTCTTGCAATATTTACCCATTGCCGGACATCTTCCAGATTTGTGATGTTTCGAACCGCATTTCGGGCAGGGGGCGGTTTTTTCTTGCACCGCGTCAATGCTTCTTTCAGATTCAGAAGAAGTGCTGCCTCGGATTTCGGCGACCTGTTTTTTACTCTGTTCTTTAGCACAGCAAATTTAAACCGTTTTGGCATAGGAGGGATTTTCAGAGATAAGTCTCTGCTGCAGTTCCTTGTCTCGTATCCCAAGGATTATTCTACTGCGTAGAAGCCTATCTTCAAGCTCCCCGAATTCGCACTGCGCTGCTAGAATCCTGAGCTCTGTGAGCCAATCGTTAAACGAGACTCGCCTTCTCGCTGGTTCCTGGAACCAAACCGGAACTCGTTGAAGGTGAGCTTTGTAACGGGTTTGTAGTGGTCTTCGAACTTGCGAGTTAGGACTTTCAGATCTTACTTGTCTTCCTCGTTCTCAAATTTAAAGGTTCGAAAAACGCGCCTTGCCTCTTCGCCGATGGTCTTTAAAAATGTAGCGGCTTGAACATCTTGCGGCTGTGCCTTCAGATTCGTTGCTATTGCGAAAAGTTTGAACTGACTTTTCCAGATGTTCCAGTTATGGTAAACGTCGCCAGTGGTGTCGAGCGGCTTGGGGGGGTGATAGAAGTGTCGAACTCATCGTTGTGTCTGCACTTCTGGGTGATCCGGACGTTGTCTCGGGCTTGGGCGTGAGGGACGCTCGTCCCGTACTGTCTCCGTTAAGGCTGTGGTCGCATGGAAAAGCTTGCTGCACGGCAGAAACTAACTGCCGTGCCCACTTCTGACACCATGAAAGCCAGACGAGTAGCGGGGAACAAAAGCAGTTTATTCAGTAATGCAGCCGAGTATATCAGGAGGCTTGCGATAAGCGCTGCGAGTGTTGCACATGCGCGTTGGTTGCCGTGCAAGCGTGACTTGCACTCTATAATAGAACGCGCGTCGCTTTCTTGGGGGGGCTCGTTGTTTTTGGACTTGGGGAGCCTTGACCGACACAGCTCGCTCGAGTCGGGAGCCACCCAGCCGCCGTCACCCCCCTGCGAACCGTCCGGCTCTTTGTGGGTGACCCACTGCCCCAGTGCCGGAGTTCAAAGCCACGAGCGGTGACTCCGGGCATCATCTCTCTCTCTCTCGTGTGCTTGACCTTTCGGTGCTTTCTCACGTTGTCGTGCGGAACTGATCCGCCATTTCGTCTTTATTTGTATATTTTTGTGTGTTGGTGGCGCTTGACGCTAATAAACAGTGTCAGGCAAAGAACTCGTCGCTGTTACCACTTGCCTGAAACCCGCCGTGACCGCGACCCAACGCGAGCCACGGTTTTGGGGTCCAGCTCTAATTGATACGGCTGCTGCGTAGTGCTGGTAGCGAGTGACAAACGCTCCGCTAGCGCGTGATGTGACCCAAAGACGGGATAGTTTCGCACGCGCGGATCTGTTTGTTACAAAGTAACCCCTATAAACTGAGCACTTGAAAATTGCCGCTAATACAGTGAAACCTCAAAGATACGTTCACAGCTCATACGAATTTCGGGGTGATACGCATTTTGTTTGGTCCCGGCCAAGGCCCACTGGCCTGCGATGTAATCGAGTGCTGTTGTTGTGAACCGATTTTCTACCCGCGACGTTTGATACGAACGTACGCTACTGACCAGGTACGAAGAGGTGCTCTCCGCGCTGTCGCGGAAGACGCGCCAAGCACGTGCAAGCGGAGTAACGTGAGCGCGGGCATAAGCGCCGAACCGAAAAATCGTCAGAATCATGGTGTAAGAAATATACTTTTCTTTTCTTACGGTCAGAATAAACCGTGAGAGTTGCGTAACGGCCTCCGAGATTGGGTGCGCGAATCTTTGAGGCTCTAATGTGCCTACGTGTGCCTTCGCGTTTAGATTACAGAGGGCATGGGCGCTATGCTTTTTTGTTTCGAACGCGTCGACGGGGGCTGTTGCCGTTGTACTGTGTTTACACGTGCCTGCCTCGTGCATCAGACATCCTATGAACGAGGACCGAAAGACGGCGAGGATGGTCTTGGCGAAGGCGTCAGGCCTGACAACGTCAACATGCGCGAATGTTGAGGTCGCACTTGTGCGGGCACGGCCGTAAATCTCCCAAAAAACAGCCCCAACACCTCCGCGATAACAAAATCATAACATAGGACCGTGGTTCTGAAATTTTGTGGCCTTGATCTATCGCGTCATAGCACTTCTTTCGTTACTTTCTCCTCAGTACTCCGGTGTCATGCGAAAAAGCATACTAAAGTTTGAAAGTAGCTACTGCTGTCGCGGGTCACAACGCACCTGGTTCACCAATTGAACACGCGCGTACGGGCCGTATATTTGCGAGTGCTGGTATGATTTGCGACATCGAAAAGCTAGAAGAGCCAGGGTAGGGGCCAGTTGGTTGTACATAGTATAAACTTTTTTGCGCTACAAGTGAACAAAATCGACGAAGAATCGCGCTTGTGTTGTCCCGTACCATTTTCTTCGTCGATTTTGTTCACTTGTAGCGCAAAAAAGTTTATACGACATCGAAAAACCTAATTGACAGTCATTCAGAGTTCTTAATGACGTTGCTGCGGCCCTGCAGAACAATAAATGAATATGTATGCCAGCTTTCTTTTATATCATGCTAATTTTTCATGCTTTCTGGTGATACGGATTTCGGCTGATACGAATATTTTTGGTGGTCCCGTGAGATTCATATCACCGAGGTTTCACTGTAGTCGCACTCTGAGTACAACTGTGATGTTCACAAAAACGATGCTCCATAAGCACGAAAATACGACAAACATGTAAGCAAGATTATCATTTAATAACTAATAGTGAGAGCACTAACTTGGCGCGAACGCACCTGGAGAGAGAAGTCTTGCAACCCTCTACAACATTGCACCCTACAAATGAAACTAAGTGTTTACTTCTAACAAGAAATTCGAGCTTACGAGCCTCGATTCCGTTTCAGTTCAGTCCCGGCTCGGATAAATAAAAATCAGCGATCGTGCCCTATCGGAAATCCCAGTGTCACTGTCCCAGCGCCATACCTGATTATGGGACCAGTGTGGCGCTGGATACTGGGACGCTGGCACGGGGTACAGTGGACGCTGGCGCGCTGCACACTGGGACACGCGTTAATCACGCTTTTAAATTGTTTTTAAAAATTTTTGTTATGCCCACATCGTAATTAAGGCTGAAACACGAGCACTGAGACAAAAAAAGAAAAAAAATTAAAAAAAAACCGCGGACGCGGGATTCGAACCTGCTACCTCGACGCACTACTCATCGTGAGCCTGACACGCCACCCACTACGCCACACTCTTTTTTTTTCTTTTCTTTATTTCCGGTTGGACGTCACGCACACGGGGACAAGAGAATTATATTACAATACACCAGAAGCATACAAAACATGAATGACACAACAAAAAGACACAAAAAAGCTACCACGGCCTTCAAGCACTGATAAATAAAATTACAACTTAAAATTCCTTCATATTCAGCAGGGCTTCCACCCTTCCCAACCATGAAGGAACACATTCAATTGTTTTTTCTACATCGATAAACTTTTTTATACTTTCTTTAAAACACTGTCTTGCTGGTCTCCTGTCAAGGTCACAGTAAAATCCAGCCATTCGAGAGCGCCATATACTGTGCAAGGCAGTCATCATGATTAAGTCGAATGGTAATCCGTCCTCATTCTCTATCGCTAAATACCTGATTCCATGAGGGTCTAACGGAAATTCTTTTTTTATAGTCCTTTGCAAAACATCCCAAAAGTATACCCCCTCCCAACAGTGTAGAAAAACGTGGTCAATTGTCTCCGGTTAGTTACAGATTAGACAGTCGGATACCCAT
Source organism: Rhipicephalus appendiculatus (assembly GCA_030522465.1). NCBI lineage: Eukaryota > Metazoa > Arthropoda > Arachnida > Ixodida > Ixodidae > Rhipicephalus > Rhipicephalus appendiculatus. The sequence goes on from JALIZH010017723.1 coordinate 29,587, forward strand.
GGCATAAAAAAACCTCTTACCTCTAGAAAGGTTCTTACTGGAAGTGTGCCGGTGTTTAATTTAAAGAAGAATGTTTTTGCACCTGGAGATACTTGCATTTTTTTAACGCGTTTAAGTACATTCTGGCCCTTGCGTGCGGTATATAGCGCTCTGTACATTGGGATGGGGAGCACAGTGTCACATAAATCCTTATAAAGTTTTTTCTTTCCAACAGACCACAGGTATTCTGTCGAAAAACAGACACTGAATAATCGAACACTAGCCACAACTTCCTTCATATAGCCTTGTACTGCACCTGTCATCACTTGAGTGTTCACAACGAACTCCGGCAGTAGTCTACCTAATCTTATTTGACACACGGTTAACAGGAAGGGGTCGCTTGCCTCACGGAAAAAGAAAAACCTGTTTACTAACTGCTTGATGAACAGATGTGATAGCCCAAGGCCTCCGCTCTTCACCCGTCTAAACAAATTCGTACGACTGCAGCTTTCCCAGTTGGACCCCCCACAAAAATATTGCAAACACCCCCTTACAAAAATTCTTATTGAAAAAACATAGAGAAGTTATTGAGCAATGTCAACAGATGACATTGAAAAAACATAACGGATCAATAGAAAAACCGTTGAGGAAGTTGTTGACCACCGTTGAAAATTGGCCCGCGACTTCCAATTGAAAAACCATAAATGAAATCAATATAATCAGTATTGATTTATCGTTGAGAGGAAATGAACTGACAATTGCGAATACATTGCGAATCAATGAAAATACCGTTGAGGAGGCAGTTGTTGACCAGTATTGAAAATTGGCCCGCGACTTTCAATTGAAAGACCATAAAGCCATTCAACATAATCTATATTGATTTATCGTTGAGAGGAAATGAACTGACAATTGCGAATACATTGCGGATAAATGAAAATACCGTTGAGGCAGTTGTTGACCAGTATTGAAAATTGGCCCGCGACTTTCAATTGAAAAGCCATCAAGCAAATCAATATTGAGTTTTCGTTTAAAAAATGGTGAATGCCAAATTGACGTATTGTTGAGATGTTTTCACTTTCAACAGTGAAGGGTTATTGAAACATGGCTCAAACTACGAGCCTAACTGATATTATTCTTGCTTCGGGAGAATGGCCAAACATAAATGCAAGCACATGTGTACAGCAAGCCTAACTCAATAACCTTGGGCCTGCAGTACAGAAGTGCCCACATTTACATTTGCCCATTCTTTCAAAGCAACAATAATCTCAATTAGGCAACATAGCTTCAGATTCGTGCCAGCGGGACTAAAACCTTTCAACATAATTAATGGTTACACTGCTTGTTTTCACACAGCGTAAGGTGCAGAAAAGATTATGTTAAAAGATTACTGAACTCTTTGTATTATATCTTCAAAGTCCATCGAAGCCAATACTAACACCAGTCTCCTCTACAAACAGATATACATACAGAACATAATTTAGCACTGTACATGCCTCCCTCTACCCACTGAGGTAGTGTATGGATTGTGCAAGCACCTGTGAGTTAACGACACCTTTCTTACACTCGAGGTTACAACACCAATGCACAGGCAAAGCAGCAACACATGAACATCGCCATGAACTTGTATTCTACTCAACTAGCATGTTTTAATGTATACTAGCCGAGTTTCGGTGAAACTTGGCAAAAAATACAAGAAAACACAATTTTCTAAGTAAAATATTTATTTTTTAGCAAGCAATCTTTGTTCAAATTTTTAAATATTTGCAGTTTGATATAGCAGAGTACTTCTCGCTACTGTGCAAACCGCATCCAATATGACAAAATAATTTGAACACTATAGAAAGCACCATTTGAATAAATAAAAATAAAATCTTAGGTGACTAGACGTGCCAGAAACTAAAAATTGCATAACGCTGCAGGCGGGGCACGCCACTATGGGATGAAATGTACAGGAGTGAACAGGATTCATACTGGTTTTGAAGTCCAAATTGAAGAATTTTCAAGGATTCCTATTGAAGATTTTTGGAGGACACAAAGAAGCATCCCAAATACCAATTTTCAGCTCTAACAAAGTTTCCAAAACAATATGGGCAGCTTTATGCATTCAAAGTACGAAACTTCGATTCAACCAATAAAATCCTAGAGGCAGTGAAGCCAAGGAAGGTATAGGGGACATTATTTGTAGGTTTCGACTGTAGAGCAGTGAGTATGACACGAATGGAAAGGAATTCAAGTGGATGAAAAACCAACTTGCCGCTGGTAGGTACTAAATCTACAACCTTGGGAAATGCTTCCGATGCTCTACCTGATCACATCAGTTCCTAACGTGCGCAAAACTTCACGGCATTACGCAGCTACTAGGACATCTTTCATATTAGATAAGTCATTTTGTTCAGTTCCCACATTTCACTTTTTCAGTATTTAGGAAACTGTTGTTTTATGAAAGTGACGTACATACGACGCTTCTACTTTTCCGGATTACTGACCGGCTAAACAATGAAATGGCAATGACCGCTTCAAAATTTTTTTCCCCATTTTCACAATTTCGTTGAATACATGTTTACAGTCATCACGCTTCTCCTGTTTTTTGAAGTTTGATAGGGATTGAGTCAAATGTGAATTGGACTTCTGCCAGTAGAGCAAGCAACTTAGCAAATACCCTCTAGGTATAAAGTCAAGGTCTTCATATACACAAAATAGAAATAGAAAGCATTACATGGTAGCCAATCACTAAGCCTGTGCAGCAATGCCTGCAGCTTTAGTCTGAAGTACTTGCTTTCTAGCACAGAGCATAAGCTCTTTTTTTTTTCAAGTTTGCCTGCATAGGACAGTGGATGTTTGTTGAGCTAGAAGATCTATCACACGACCGAGACCTAGCCATAGAATGGGAGAAATCAGCACAAGCGCTGGAAGCGAAGTCGAGTCCTAAGAAGCCAAGTCGAGAGAAAGGGGGAGAAGGCGAACCAGCAGCGGCGGAATTGAAATGAGCGATAGGTCAACCGATAATGCAAGCAGGGGAAACACAGTGGCAAAGACATCACTGAGCACGACATGTTCCCTCAGTTTGCTGGATGAATGTTTACCGACCATAGAAAGCAAGTAGTATAGTCAATATTAGATACCACATGCCAAGAAATTCCAAAGGTTTTTTAAGGAAAGAAACCAATTCCAGGTTTCTCAAGGACCCTGAAAATGTACTCTCCAATTTCAAGGGTTTTCAATCGTTTAGAGGACCTGCATGCACACTCAGTAAGGAGCAGATCACAATTTAATGTGGAATGTGTGCGCTATGAATACCACCAAAATACATGATTGCCTAAGCTTTATCAGGAGCTCACTTAATGTAACTGTGCATAAACATAAACATTACAATATTGCAACCCTTGACTAGTGAATGTAATTGGTGTTAAATTAGCATAATGTGATCCTTCATTTACTTGCACATTATAAAACCACAGTCATTCACTGTTAGTTGCACCATCCATCTTCGGCTGTTCGGGCGACTTCGGTTCCCTCGACAGAAGAGGTGCCAGGGTGTTCTTTACATTCGTCCCGGGCGATTTACGACAGATGAAGCCTGCGAAAGAAGGACAGGGCACTTATAACTAAAACTTCCACAAGAAAAATATAATATAGTATGCACAGGTCATAATGAAATTCTTTCATTAGTTCTGTGTGGGTGTAGCTGCAGTAAAGGCTGGGACCGAGCTTGTTGGTATCGTGATATTTTGAAAGCAGTGAGCACACGAAGACAAGGACAGAGAAAAAAATGACACACAGAGCACTACTTCCAACTAATATTGATTGCAACAAAGAAATATATCCAGCCAAAAAATGAACAAACACAGGAAACGGTGAAGGAGACAGGAAAGCAGCTAGACAACCAAACGTAGTCAAGCCGTTTTCCTGTCTTCTTCGCCGTTTCCTATGTTCGTTAATTTTTTGGCGAATTATATTTCCTTCATGCAATGCACCAACTAGCCCAACGACGAGTGTTATTAGAACATTTATTGCAACACAAGCACGCCATATATATGCAGTTTCTTTGCTCATCTCGTGGTACCACGCATGCTCAAGAACAAGACTCACATTGTTTCTTCGCTAAAGATTCGTTGCCGTTTCTGTGCGCAGTTGATGCCTTTAATCTTTAGCGACAGCTGTGTTCTTGAGCAGGCATGTTACCACGACATGAGCGAAGAAATTGCACATATGTATTGCCATAAATATTAGATGGAAGTAGTGCTCTGTGCGTCATTTTTTCACTCTCCTTGTCTTCACGCACTCACTGCTTTCAAAATAACTGCAGTGCATCACCAGCATTGTGCATTCCTCAGTAAAGAATGCAAAAGAGGGCAAGAACAAAAAGTACGCTGTGCAAGAACTTTATGAACACCTTCAAAGCCAAAGGTGTGAACCATACTTTGCCATTTTAGCTGCAACATATTTTCCAGCTATACATATAACAGAAATCAAAAGAGACAGGGCAGAGCTCTTGCCTTCAACCGGTGAAATTCATTCACAAATGCAAGTTATCGCCTATGGGCTAACAAATGCTCCAACAAGTGTGCTAGAAATGAACATGCAAGCAGGTCAGCAAAAGCTTTCACTGACGACAGAAGTCAGTCGGTAAGGTTCTTAGTAAAATATGCCACTTCTCGCCCTGCGGGTTCACAAATGATACAATTACATTTTTGAACCAGCCATGAAACTGCAGCAATCTTCTTGCCAATCTGTCAAGTGAGCAGTCAGAGCCCACATGTCCAGTTAAAACATGGGTTACATTTTTAATTTTAACAGTCCACCAATAGGATGCATTGCTCGGTGCTTTTACTTGCACATACAGTGGCTTCCTTGCACGTGTCATTGTTTAAATTTCGTCAGCTGAATCCTAGTGCTCTCTGGCAGTTGAGCTACCAAAAAGACTGAGCTGCCTCTGCCCTTCACTCTTCCCATTTCTGTTCAGCAAACTAGCCCAACTATTATTTAACTTTGCCTACTGAGTAACAATATGTTTAGTAAGAAAAGTTACAAAAACTACAAGGCATTTTGTTGGTCACGTGCTATGTGACGTCAATAGGCAGAAAAAGAGTGTTCCACACTCGCCGTCATGGCTACTAGCGTCACTGACTGACGCTCCCATGTTTAATGCACATATATAGCCCATAAAGTGGACGGCGGATGGCCGCCACAGTAGCTCAGTTGGCAGAGCATCAGACGCATTATTCAAAGGTTGCAGGTTCAGTCCCTGCCCGCGGCAAGTTATGCTTTCATCCACTTTTCTTTCTTCACATTAACATTACAGTTACTACTAATAACATCCCCTATACTTTCCTTGGCATTATTGTCTGTTAGTTCTCATTAATGTTGTGTCTAACAAACAAAAGCAAACCCTTAAAAATTTACACTTCTTGAAGACTTCAAGGCATTTTAAATAATTTTGTCACTTTACCCAAGTGAGATGCGAATAGCAGTAGAAAATTCGTATTGTGCAGCATATTTTTATTGCTCCTAAATGAAATTCCACCACGTCACAAGAATTAAGGGTAGCTTCATTTTATTTGTATTGTAAACACTAAAATGCTGGTAAGTGCATTTTGCATGTCATAATTACTGTTCATAAGCTTCTCTACAAAAAAAAAAATGTAATACCACTGCTGACAGCAAAGTGTGTTTTCTAGCTTAGGACATCATTTTACTTTGGTTTTAGTGCAGTTGTGCAAGCTGGTTACAATAAATCCTGCAAAATAAACACAACAGCTATCAGGAATGTTATGTCTTAAAAATGGCATATCCACTGTGGGATATATTTGCGAGAATATTAATCTTTTTTTTTTAGCTATAAACCCACACTTACTAACAAGCAGTCTACAACAGCCAAATGCTCCTTTAAAGTAAGAAATCACAAAAGAGTTGAACAGTTTCACAGTGGGATTCTAAGATACATGTCACGGTTTGTAAGAAGCAAAAGATAGCAGACACCAAACGCCAACTCAGAGCTGTTTGATTTAGTCAGCATGTTGAAAAATGTTATACATGTTTTCATTAACTAAGTAGCGAAGGTGATTGATGGTGTTTTATAAATGGCCAAGGTGCTTAGCGGCAAACAAGCACCAAACATCAAATGTAAATATAAGGGCACCACCAATCACACAAGTGGACACTGAATAACTCATCTAGCATACAATATAGTATTATCGCAGTGAAGGTTTTAATGGCAGACAGGACAATGTTAACCACCAAACTAAACATTAGCAGAACAATGTAAAAATGAATATGGAAGTTACTGGGCATTACAGTGCAAGGAGCGTGCATGCAAAGATTTGCTTCATAAAGACAGATTCACAATAAATGCAGAAATGAAGTATGGTGAAGATCTAGAGGCACACTGTATGCAAGTCTGGCGAGAAGATAGTCAGCATGTCATCAATAGACATGGCAGCAAGAGTATCATTACTCAACGATAAGACACTTGATGTGTCCCTTGTTTCCTTTCCTCTGTGAAAATTACTTTTTGAAACTGGAATATGTGGCAGGGTTTTACTAATAACCTCCAATCGGTAGTCAGCACTCTGTCCGTGCTCCACCAGTCTTGCTCTTCATTAATTTTTTGTGCTGTTTCACACATAAAGGTAAAGAATAATACTTGGATGCCATAGTCCGCTGCCAGTTCATTTGTGCAACCTGGTTAGGGCAAATACAATGCCCAAGACGGCACCACTCCACTGCACAAGCATGCATACCTTACAACTTTTACCAAGGCTTTACTTCATCGTGAAACTCTGAAAATCACTTTAATTCTGCCGTGCATAGACGTTTGCTCAGTCAGACATCTTGCTATGGCGCAGTGCAGGTAGTTGACACTTCATTTCTGAATATTAGTCTTGATCTAAGGTGTCTCTTCTATAATCTTTTCAACTCAAAGCATCCAGTACATTGTACCACAAACATGTACTACACGGCCAAGTGGAACATGTATATGACGTGCACTTGCTATTACGTGTTTCCTGTCTTGGAGTTGCTCACAATATGGGTGGAATAAGTTTATCATTTGAAAAAAATCTTATCTGTCTATTTGCAGTGATGGAAACAAATGCGTACCATTTAATATGGCCTTGTCCAGACTTGCAGGAAGAATGCTCCCCTCTTTTACATCAAGTTGTCCACCACTTCAGTCCCTTGAACAGCTGTCTGTGCTGGGAACATGCATAACAGATACCACAAAAAGTTCCATAAATTTGCGCACAAAAGAGGCCTCACAGTACACAAGTAGTAAATATTAAACACGATGGCTTGACATAAGCATATGTTTATATACCAATTTTGTCCTCGAAAATGGGCCCAGTATGCATTAAGAACAAGTATTAGAGGAGTAATTGCTCACTGCAAACAATTGTAATAATGCATTAGGTGTTGAACTTTTCTGCCCTTGTGTAACAAAAAAGGATGAAATATACAGCTTGCCATATAGGTCAATTGAACACAAGAAAACTTCAGCAGCACCCCTTAACAAATGAATACATCTATGATAAATGTGCAATTTCTGTTCAATTTAATGAGCCCTTGATTCAACCTCCTTTTGTTCTTTCATAGCGAGGGCCTCGTGCCAGCAAGCTTGATGCCCTCAGGTAGCATTTGAGCGTGTATTGGTCAGCTACCAGTTCGCAAAGAGATCCCGGGCTACGCGATACCAGCATGGCTGTGAATGCTGGTGTGGCACTGCCGGGATTACACACACAGAGGTGCCCACTGGGTGGATGAGAGAGCGACTTTGTGGTAGCTAAAGCGATGGAGTATCAGATGCAATACTTTGTTGTAGGTTCAGGCCCTGGCAGCAGTATGTTGTGTTTTTGTCCACATTAACTCCTCTTAATTAATGTCATAATTACAACACTACATTTAAAAACTACGAATGATCTCCCCTATGCCTCCCTTGGCTTCATCAGGTTGTGTCTAACAAAGAAAATAAGCCCTTGATTTATTCCCTTTCATTTGTTTGTTCAATTTCTCAGTGCTTTAAGCACGCCAGAGCACAAATCGCATACCGCATTCTCTGATAACTAGATAAACAAAAGCAGCATTGTTGCCAGTTTCATGGAATCCTACACCTTAGTACTGAATCGTGCAAATAACAGCCCCATTTAAATTCCTCCTTCTTTATCAAAGCACCAAGGAAAACAAAAACTGTACAGTACAACACAATCAAGTAGTGTTTCAATGCACCAGCACAGCCTAAACCATTTGGGATAAGAAGCTGTTGCAACAGTGCTACTTCACTGTTACAAGAATTTGTGTTTGAACAGAAAGAAAATATGAAATGACAAGATAAATGTCTGGCCCAATTTTTTTTTCAAATACAGCAACAAGCAGAGCATGCACTTGCTTAATAAGCGTAACTTGAACTGACACTAACCATCAATAACTTGTTAACTACTTTTAATTACTGACTTGAGTGCAACTATACCAAGTTTTTTTTCAAATGTCACGTCCTCGTCATGTGTAGTTCAGAGGCACTACGTAGCCGGCACGCCGGGCGCTCCTAGCTCCGACATCACCCATAAAATTCGAAGTTGAACATCTCGGATTACATGCAACGTTCGTGACTTCAAAGAAAAAAAAAAGGTAGGCATGCCATAACCTGGCACGCACTATATCGGTCTAACATCAACCACTTCCCTCATGTCATTAATTAAAAAGTGGAGAAACGATTAGCTGCGTCAATGTAACTTTGCTTGCGGCAAAGAATTTACGCCTCGACTTAAGAGTTCCTGTGCGAAAATTACAGGAGCCCGACTGTCATACGTTTCTAAAAAATCTGTCATGTCCAAAAAGAAAACACGCTACATGCACGCTGTGCGACTTCCCATTAAATCAGTTTACAGTTGTCTGTGTGCAGGGGCGTAGCCAGAAATTTTTTTTCAGGGGGAGGGGGGGGGGGGGGGCTCCTTGAAATGGTAAGTTTTCGCTCTGTAAGTCATGGCGAAAAAAATTTCGATGGGGGCACGAGCCCGGTGTGCCACCCCCTGGCTACGCCACTGTATGTGTGGTACTTCCTGTTACTACTTGTATCTACAGCGCGATTCACACAAATGCACGGCTTCCAGTGGACTTCTTGTACACATCTAAGTGCTACGAGCAGCGACCTTGCGCAGCCAGATTATTATATTATCCAATGCACAATCGTGCTAATTATTTGCAAAAGCGACGCAGCACGGAAGAAGGCAATGCAACCTGAGGCATGCTCTCAGCAGCGTAGCGTATGCATGACAGCATTAGGGAGTTTTCGAATAGCGTACGCAAAGCTTTGCGGTCTTTGCGGTCGCCCGCTATTTCCGTCACTTAACGGGGGCCCGCAAGCGGTTAGCGTACGACGCATGCGCAGTTGCGGCAAACGCAAAGCTTTGCGTACGCTATTCGAAAACTCCCTATTGTGTTATTCTATCTGCGTCCCCGTCCACCTTTGCACGTTAGTTCATTATACCCATGCTTATTGAACTATAACGTCAAGTGCATGTGGAACTAGTACGTTTAGAAGCAGACCCACTTTTACGGCGACAGGGCATTGTACAAGCCGCTTCAGGCTACGATCTCGCACTGTACACAACCAAGGAATAACGGCTCAGCAACACAAGGCTTGCATGACAAGAGCACAGAATCGCTAATGGAAAGTGCATTCGTCGGCTTGTTTACAGCTGCAATCAACGCATACGGCAACACACACGGCCAAGCACAGAAAGCTAAGATGTCAGCGCAATGCATACTTCCGTATCAGGCCCTTTATCTTGCACAGCGGGGTAACTCGCCGCCCGAGCACTCTTCTCTGCATAAAAGTCGTCACGCACTAATGTAACTCAGTTACCCGATTTGACAACATTCTTGAACTCACCGAAGTGTGGTATCCGCTGGTGTGAGTCCTGTGAGTCTCGTCAAAAGGCGCGCTTGCGATCCCGTTCAGACAAAGCTGCGCCCGCTGCACGTTCGTTGTTTGGGCCCACGACGACGCATCGCCGCCGTAGATTCCGTGTCAAACAACAACCCGAACCACCCGTACGCACCGACACGCAATGTAAGCAGTACTACGTGTCCATTCAACGACGATAACCACGCGTAATGTTGATAAACACGGTAAAAGTACGTACGCGAAGCAAACTTCGTTCGCAGCGAGAGCGTTCGAGTCCGGGCAAGCCTCGTCACCGCGCCGACTGCGCTTGCGCGCTCTCCGGTTTGAACTGATTGGCTCTCGCTCAGCGGGCGCGCGATTTGAACTGCGTTGGCCTGGCTTAGCCTGGCAGCGCTCTCCTCCGTCCTTCGGCTACACCTTTCTGTTATGGCTAGAGTACAGCTCTCCTACAGTGGCGTTATCGCAAACCGAAATGAGTTTTTTGGAGGCGGGGTAGACAGATGCCATGACAGATGCTCTTTGGCTTTTGTGTTTTGTTTTTTGTTATACCTTGTTGCTGCCTATCTAGTGTTAAGACGTTAAAACTGTTTACCGATCGCTGTTTTTTTTTCTTTTTTTTTATCGTTTCTTCTTGCCTTCGCGCATGTTGGCAAGATTCGCACGTGGTGGCGATGGCGCAGTTCGTTTGGGTCACTTCATTTTGTTTTCTTTTTTATGCTTCTTCTAATAAACCTTCTAGTTGCGAGTAAGCGTTGTGTCCACTTCGTCCTGTCCTTTGGGCTGCTTTAAATAGTATGGAACCATACCAACGACCCAGCTGTCGACCATGCTAGAGTCTATTCACGGCCTCTTAGATCGCGCCGACGTGCAATCTCGGAGGCCATGCCTTGTTCCCCACTTCTTTCTCGTACGCGCACCTTTTGTACGATCGGGCGTCAGCAACCGCGTCAGCTCGGTTCTTAATACTACTACTGCGCTTTTGTTGTTTAAACATATGCAGAATCTGTACACGAGGGGTGCGTTTTAATTACTGCTAGCAGTAACAACTGTTGTCCTTACGGCTGGCTAAAAGTGTGCGTCCATGCGTGTGTAAAACAAAGGCACGTAGAAAACCCGCACCTTTTGACAACAAGTGTTCGCAGTACCAGTTAATACCTCTTCGTATTGAGCAACGAATAAATTTCACCATCAATTCCTCGCCCTTAGTCGCCCTAAGCGTGACGCATTGATGATGATTCAGCTGCAACTTCTTTCGTATTGATGTACTTTGTTAGCCTTAATTGATATATTTCAAGTGGCACACGTAAGGAAGTTCGTATACAGACTATGAATTTCAAATCTCCCACTGAAACATTATTTAAAAGTACACCGCATGTCGTCGTAATAAAAGCAGGAGAAAACTTTTATAGAAGGGCAACAGCTAATCGAAAAAATATGGTTTAACAAACTTCGTTTCTGGGCAAGTTCGTTTACATTTGAATAGAAAGCCAATATACTGAACAGTAACCGCAATAAAAATACTGAATTCTTCTACTTATGTCTTGAAAAAAAAAAGCTGTTGTCCTGTGTTCAATGTGATTGTTGTTCCGCTTCGAAGTTACGCTTTGCAGTTTTCCACGAAATACGTTGCCCTTGGCATCAGGGGCGTAGCCAGAAATTTTTTTCGGGGGGGGGGGGGGGGGGCACCTCCTTGATTTCGGAGGGGGCACCTGCCTGAAATGGTCATTTTTCGCTCTGCATGCCATGGCGAAAAAAAATTTCGGGGGGGGCACGTGCCCGGTGTGCCACGCCCTGGCTACGCCACTGCTTGGCATTGAAGAAACAAAGGCGGAACGGGCACACAGTGCTTGCAAGGATTTTATTCTCTTTTGCGAGTTACTGTGTTCGTTAAGTATCCGATCTATAAATACAAGACAATATTTACAAGTTTCCGATGAGTTTCTGTAGCATCTTTGCTCCCAGAGAAGTCAGAGTCAAAGAACCCGCGCATACACAAAAACTGTTCTCGGAGTGGTAAATAACGATGAAAGAGAACGACACGCACACCATCGGCGTACGTGACCGAAGAGGGAGGAGGGGGGGGGGGGGGGGGAGGGGCTGTTCAACACCCCCCAGAATTATTTACCGTTGCATCCGTATATAAACACACGCATGACAAGCCCCCCCCCCCCGCCCCCCCCCCCAAAAAAAAAAAAAAAAGCTTACGTCCCTGACGCACGCCATATAGAATTTGAGAATGTGCAAACCACGCCTGCACGCCCAACCTATCTTCATTTATCAGTCGTAGCGCGAGGTACAGGTTTCACAAGAAAGGGTCGGTCGAGAAGAGAGAACCACGAAGAATGTTTGTGAAAGAAACGTGGAGTTTCAAAGGTAATTGTGGGAGGAAGTTCTGCAGGTCCGGTGCACATATAGTTGGAGGAATTAAAGGGCGCCCTTACGAAAATTGCCTGTATTATACAAGTTTGTGACCATTTTGGCCGCGGCACGGCCTTCGTCAGTACCAGAACTTTCACGAATGCTGGACCACCACCGAATTGTTCAACCAATGCGCGAGTGCATGCGTGCGTGCGTGTGTGCCTGCGTGTGCATGTGTGTGTGTGTTTGTTCGTGCGTGCGTGTGCGTGTGTGTATCTTGGACGGACCTACAGTATCGAAATTTGTGAGATGGCACTGAGTGAAATAAATGGGGCTTACCAGAGGTTAATGGCGCGGGAACTACATTAAGTCGCACGATAGTTGCATCGGCAGTCAATAATTCCTGGATGGTATTTCGACATAACTGCGTCAATGGCATTTTTATTGCAAACTACTCAACAGAAATATTGCTGACGAAATAGTTCCTCAATGGCATTTCGATAGAAATGAGTCAATGAAATTTTTATTGCAAAATGCTCAACAGAAATATTGTGGACGAAATATTTCCTCAATGGTATTTCCATAGAAATGAGTCAATGAAATTTTTATTGCAAAGTGCTCAACAGAAATGTGTTTGACGAAGTATTTCCTCAATGGTATTTTGATAGAAATGAGTCAATGAAATTTTTATTGCAAAGTTCTCAACAGAAATATTGTTGAGGAAATATTCCCTCAATGGTATTTCTATTGAAATGAGTCAATGAAACTTTTAATGCGAACTGCTCAACAGAAATTTTGTGGACGAAGTATTGAAGCAAGTCAATGAGTATTGCGGAACCATGGATAATCAATGAAGTCAATAATTCGATCACAATCCGGCAATGGAAAATCAAGAGTCATTTTCATAAGGGCCCTATGTAATTTTTGCACATTGACCCGTGAACAGTACAGCACTTGCATCACATACCATAGCTTAGACACAAAAAACCAGTTGCATACAGTAGCCCTAGCAAACATGGACAGATAAGTTGCTTTCCACCTACTCGCTTTCTCGCTTATTTCTTTTGTCTGTTGTTTCCAATAGTCATCAGTATTTTTGTATGACTCGAGCGGAACCCCAAGATATTTAACTGGCGTTGTTGTCCATTTAATGGCAGCAAAAAATTCAGGGGTTGAAGGCCACGATCCATGCCAAAAACCGAGGCACTTGCCCCAGTTTATGTTGCTTCCTGTAACTTCAGCGAAACATTTAGAAACTCGTAGTGATTCTTCAATGCCTTCATAAGAAGTACTACATATCGCAACATCGTCAGCATACGCGAGTTGTTTGGCCTCTGAGGATTGTAATCGAAACCCACTAATGATATTGTTCTGTAGTATCGACAAACATAACGTTTCAATATAGATGCAAAACAACAGTGGACTAAAAGGGCAACCTTGACGCACTGAACGCTCAATTTTAATGGGTGGCCCCACTGTCTTGTTGATTATTAGTCTTGTACTACCATTCCGATATGCCAGGGCAACACCGTCCACAATTATCTTACCAACGTTAATGTGCTCCAATACTGCGAACAAAAGAGCATGGGCGACACAATCAAACGCTTTCTCCAGATCCAGCTGGAGTACGGCCACGCGAGTTTGAGTCATGTCAACACAATCTAGGAGAGACCGCATTCTATGAACATTTGTTACTATGGTATGACCTTTGATTCCACACGTTTGGTGTGGACCAACAATATCTTTTATTACTCTCTGCAGTCTAGCAGCCAAAATATTCATTAATATCTTGTAGTCTACATTTGTCAGTGCGATTGGCCTGTACGCTGTGACGCGCCTAAGCTTTTCAACCTCATCTGTCTTCGGGATCAGTACAGTATGTGATTCACCAAACGACGGTGGCAATTTTTTTTCCTCATATGCTTCGTTAAAAACGGCGGCGAGTATAGGAGACAAGTCATTTTTAAAACACTTGTACCACGCGGCGCAAAGACCATCTGGTCCCGGAGACTTGCCAGGATTTAACTTATCAATCGCCCGTTCAACTTCAGATACAGATATAGGTAATTCTAAAGCACTTTTGGCTTCATCACTCAGTTGTGGTATGCGTCCCAAATATTCTGCTTTAAATATTTCTAGGTCTACCTGTCTGCATGCGAAAAGGTTTTCGAAGTGCCTAGAAAAGACACATAAAATGCTGTCATTATCGGTTACTTCGTGACCGCCGTCCTCTATTGTTTCAATGTGATTCCTTCGAGCGTTCGTTTTTTCCAATCCCAACGCTCTTTTGGTAGGCGTCTCTCCAGCCGCTAAAGCCTCAGCCCTAGCACGAAGAAGTGCACCGCGGTAGCGTTCCTCGTCATGCAGTTCAAGTTCCTGCTTAATATTGCGTATGTCACTTTTAAACACTCCCGGCTGTTGGCACTCCAAGTCAGTAAACCTTTCCAAGGTTATTCTGAGTTCCTTTTCTTTCTTTTTCCTTTCATAACTCAATGCGCAGGAACGATCGATAGCTTTTATTTTTATTCGTTGCTTGAACTCTTCCCAATGTCCTGCAAGTTTAACGTCATCTTTTATTTTTATTTCATTGATGCAGTTCATTACCTGATCTAAAAAACATTCATCGGTGATTAAATTGGAATTCATCTTCCACAGCTCCCACGAAAAACTTCCACCTTTTGTTTTCTCTCCAATATCACATTTAACTAAACTATGATCGCTGAAGGAAATTGGGTTGACAGCATAGGTCTTACATTGTGCGATTATTTCAAGCGACACGTAAATGCGGTCGAGGCGAGCATGGCTAGTCCCCTGAAAATGCGTGAAACGCACTTCTCGCGTCCCCTCCATACAGCCACCTACATCTTCTAATTCATATTCGGTAATTATGTCAGCTAGCATGCTGCTGCTGTTATCGCGCAAGACGCGTCCGTTTGATCGGTCTCGCGCATTAAGTACGCAGTTAAAATCCCCTAGTAATACTGACTTTCTTTCCAAACTGAAGTGCTCTTTTAGTTTCGAAAAAAAGAGCGTGCGTTCCTCGCAAAGGGTCGATGCATAAATACACACAATACGCCACTGATATTCATTAAAAACTAAATCACAACCAATCTACCAGACGGGCAAGAGAAGGTATCTTGCACTACTAGACCCGATAACTTCTTAATAAACAAGACACAGCCTGCAGACGACCCTATTGCATGACTTACAATTGCATAGTAACGCGCCGTAAATCTCAGCATCATGCCCGGGTCTCCTCGTCACCGTCTACTTTTGTTTCTTGTACAGCCAATACATCCAGATCGTGATCCACGAGTAGCCTATAGACTTGGCTCTGTTTCCGCTTGGCAGCGAGACCTCGTACATTTAGCGTTGCCACTCTTAGTGTCGGTACAAAAGTCATGGCTACACAGTGAAGAAGTTAGCCCGGGGCATGATGCTTACCTTCAGCGTCTAGCTCGTAGCTAGACATCTCCGGAGCCTCCAGGTGGACCCTTGCCACTGGAGGGTGGTGGCGGCCTGTGATTGTCCAAAGTCAGGCTTGGACGCAGCCTTGTGCTACTGCGTCGGAACGAAGACGCCTTCGCAGCAGGCCCGTCCCCATGATTTCCACTGGACCCCTCGCTCGCTCCTGCAGACTGTTCGTGGGATCTTTTGCTGGGGGGCCCCGACATTGGTGCTTTCGCTCTTCACTGGAAGTTGTTCGGTCGATTCCGTGGCCTCGGGTGGCTTCGTTGGGGCACTTGTGCCTCCTTCCTCGGTTTGGCAGGCTGGCTCTTGCGTAACCTCACCAGGTCCCTTGTCAGCTTGTACTATTGGCCCCTCTCCGCCAGCTGGTGCGGCTGTACATACTGAAGTATCTGGGTTCACCAAGTCACCAGCCCCTTTCGCAGCGTCCTCGGCCTCCGTCGCGTCCATCACCAACTGTGCTGTGTCTTCACCTTCGGCGGGCCCGATCGCTGATGCGTACGTGCGCATGCACTGATTTTCACTGTGGCCAAACCGACGACAGCGTGAGCATCGGGGTACCTTACACTCCCTTCTGACGTGGCCGGTACCTTGGCAGCGCAAACACTGCATTGGCCGACCAGGTGCAACCACAAGAGCCAGTTCACCGGCTACCCTGATTTGATGCAGGAGATCTTCAACCTTCACGCCGCTTAAGTAGCACGGAACGCGTCGTCGACCCCTTGTCACTGACTCCTTGGACGCGCCAACGCTCCCGTGTGACTTGAATAACCTTCCCAAAAGCCGCCAACGCCGTTCGCACGTCTTCATCGTCGACACCATAGAGCAGCCAATGAAGACGCAGCCGCACCTGCTGATCTTGGGGGTCTACAATGATGCAGCGTCGCCCCTTAATTTTCAGCTCCTTCACGTCCAGCAAACGTTTCGTAGCGTCGGCGTTGCTCATGGTGACAGCCCAGACATGATTTATCTGGTAGGCCCCCCAGGGCCAACATCTCCGGGAGCAGTCCCGTAGGGCCAAGCGCGTCTCGGAAATCTTCCACTCGATAGGGCCTGCCTCGCACATCGCCATGTAAAAACACAGTGTTTTGTGCGACGCGTTCCTTTGGCAGTGGGGGGCAAAATAATCTGGTATCCTGCGTCTCCATCTTCGTTCATCCCGTTTCCGCGGCTAGTCTGTGCCGCAAACGCCGCTCCTTCGGAGCACATGATTCCTGCGTCCGACGCGTGTGAGTGCCGACGAAAGAATGACTACGCCACACTCGAAAGAGAAACTTCGGGTCATTTTTTTTCTTGTTATAGCTAATTCCGGTATCCAATAGCAATGTTTTCTCGCTTAGAAACGCAGATCTTCGTCTATTCGTGCTCGCGCCAACCTGACAGGAGATTGTTTGTTTGTTTGTTATGGGCTGCCTTGGATCAGAACGTCTACCTGGCACGTTTTGCACCAAAACTTATGAGCGTAATCGCAAATGTGTTGCGGCAATCGCACTGTCTCGCTAAGCGGTTAGTCATGCCTACGCAGCGAACATCGTGCATCTGAACTGCTCACTGAACACTGTACTTTTCGTCACCCGTTTGAACATATTTTCTGTCCCCTTGTTTACGTCCCGCGTACTAGATCTGCAGTAGTTCACTTTAGCCGAAACGAGCATTAGGCTTAGGGTCGCACTTCGTGAGCCACGGTCGCTGTGAAGATCGTAGATATATATTCCATTACAAAGAGTCTAATAACCGCTAAAATGTAGTTTCGATCATAACTTACCCAAGCGAGCTCATATTTGCACCTTCGATTACACAAATCAGAAGCTAAAAACGCCGAGATTGGGCGTTGCAGCGGCTAACTGCTGCCGGTGACGTGCGGCTTTCTGCGGTACGAGAGGGAACGACTGACTGCAGGTTGATCTTGATTATCAGACTAATACTACTGCCATATTGTGTTGCGAATGATGAGTTCTTTCGATGTGGTTTATAAACTACATTGACGAGACCCGAGCACACTTCAAGGAAAGCGCACGCGCGCTCGACAGATGATTGCTTTAGCCTACAAGCACATATCCGTCGCCTAACCGAAACTAAAGCTATAGATATATGTGTAGCAGACAGGACAGAACATTTTGAAAATATTCGGTAAATTTTACGCTCGACATCTCGCGATCCAATATAAAGTCTTATAGAAAGTCCATCAAGCGCGCCCAGTTTTTTCCAATGTGCCGCCGGTGTTCCCAGTGTGCGGACAGACACTGTACAGCGTGGCCAGTGCCTCCCAGCGCGCTGTAAGACACTGGGCGACGCTGCACAGTGTGTCCCAGTGCGTTTCAGCGCACTGGGCGAGACTGGCCACGCTGTACAGTGCGTCCCAGTGTCTCCCAGCGCGCTGGAGTACATTGGGACACACTGCACAGCGTTTCCAGTGTCACCCAGCGCGCTGAAACGCACTGGGAGACACTGAAAACGCTGTTTTTTTCGATAGGGTGAGCCAGTTCGCAACACTAAAACTGCCCAGCACAGTCAAATTTTTTCATGGCACGTTGCCCAACGGCCTTGACACCCGGACAACAATGTTCTTGTTGAACTCCATAAATGTAAAGCTCCATAAAGAAGGGTTTTATGGCGATGGTGTTTAGCCATGTCAAATGGCTGGTTTTCCTGCTTTGGACATAAGGCGGAGAGGTCTATTTAGCCCTGCTGCGCCTATGCTAGCATGGAAAGTTTCGGATATATTCATGCTGAAAGCGTAGTGCAAAATTAGCATTTCGTAAGTACGCTCTCACTTCTATGGGAACTGAGCCAGAAACCCGTCCGTCCGCGCATCACGTAAGAGGAATCGCTATTGTCACGTGGTCGTGACGTTGACGAAGGCAGTAGTCCAGGATGAAACTCTTTATTTGGGCCGAACTTGTCGCCGGTAAACGGAAGGGGGGATTACAGCAATACACACTGGCACTGATAGCGGCGAACAGACCGTCGGCCGTCGATCAACTGAACATCGTTGGCACGCGCCGGCTTTTATAAATCACGCGTCGAACATTCTAGCCTTATCACTAGTCGTCGCGCAAGCTCTGGAATAATCTTGAATGTTACCGTCTTGCGTGCAATCTTAACAAAACGATCTACTAAAACCGAGAAGCTTCTGGAACAATAAGGCGCGGTCTGCGCCGAGTACTGCTGATAGTCTTTGTGGGCGGAAACCGAATACAGTAAAAGAAACGCGCGTGGCACTATAAAGCACTAAATGCGTGAAACAAAATATTTCCTGGCAGTGGTACGTTTCCAACCTGCGGCCGCATGTTCTGAATGAAGCCTAGTGTCCTGCATACCGTGCTAAACACCAATGCATGCCAAAGGTGAATATATCTGAAACATATGATTGCTTAATAGCAGCGATACAAAATAAATGTAACAGTGGGGTACTTTCGAAGGAGGCTTTGTTCAAAGATTTTGTGATGGCGTATTAAAGGCCCTCTTTAGAGCTTTTAGGGTGACCTGGTGGTATCATGAATGTATGAAACCTAGCGAGACCTATCTGTCAGAACTCACCGAGATGCTTCCATGAATCCAGCAGAAAATCATCTGTCGAGCTCATGCATAGGTAAGAACGTTTTATTTTACGACCCTCGCTTCATTTTTTTACGAAAATGAAGCGAGGCTTCAGTTTCGCTCCACTGAACCGGATATCCCACATGACACGACAACGAAAAGACAGCTTTACTTTCATATCGTTTGTGCCGCGAAAACAGAAAACATTCACGACTGAGGCACTGGCAGGTTTGGCAGATCACGGGATTCTCAAAACTACGCACCAGCAGGGACAGAATTTATATAGCTGGAAATGCAGAGTCGCATCAGGAGGTGCCGTTCCCGCCGTAACGGCTCTGAAGTGTCTACGAGCCGCCAGCACATCGCTTTCACGAGATCCACGAGTCTGTGCAGCCTGTGCTGAAAGAAGGAAATTGATCAGGCCATAGCCTTCTCGTTTAGACGAAGGGTAGGTGTCACTTCCTATATTCCCGCAGGGCGAAAGGCTTTGTGGCCGCTTAGAGACCACTTATCTCCTTCCTCACTGCGATTGGTCTCTTCCTGTCAGCACCCAGAGGAATTTCATTAGTGACTCTAGGGCCACCACAAGGTAGCAGCGCCTGATGCTCCCCTGTTGCACGCACAGACCTGGCTCCCATTTCTTTTATGGCCTCTGATCAGCCGCGATGGTTGCAACCGGGCCCATTCATTTTCCTTATCTTCCCTAATGGTGCTGACCCCGTCTGTGCGGTTTCCTATTGTACTGAAGGTATAGAGGATGGTTTTGGTTTTTGCTTCTACATCTGCTTTAGTTCACGTGTGAGCCAATCACTACCATGTGTGCACTCCTGTACATCCCAGCTAAATATACCAGAAACAACTTTGTAATCAAAGGGCCGCTGTAGTGTGAGTAGTGATGGTCTTTCAAAAGCGAAGGATGTAAGATATCTCACAATGTGCACTGATTTTTGCAGCATCTTGCGACATTAGGGATCGCTCAATGACTGTCATAAAGAGAATGCGATAACTGCTCAAATTGCTGAAGCTATGAGGAGTGTTGAATTTTCATATAAAACATCTAGTAACAGTTCTCGTTCCTGTTTTAGAAAATTAGGCAGATTCCAAGTACCATGGGAATCGATGTTATGCGAAGCATCCGGAGGTAAGGTGACTGGGTTGTAATTTTTTTATTGAGCGAAACATTATAAAATGGCGCTAAAGATATGTTCAAATGTTGCACGCACAGACATGCTACATGCTGAACAGTCGTATATGTTTCATATAACCAGTTGTTTACAGTTGTGCAACGATGCCAACAGAAAGATTGGTATTGCCAACACCAGAAGCCTTAAGCTTATATGTAGAGCTTGTGCTTGCAAGGATGGTAGCCCTGGATAGTGCTACGTAAACCAACTACAGTAGATGGCGCTTAAGTATACAACTGACGGCAACCCGACATGACTCCTTCGTAATTGGAGTACGTATGTAATGTTTATAAAATTAGATAGCCAGCACTGCAACCACAATATACATTTCACCAATATTACGCCTGCACAGGGTGTTCTACCAAAGCAGTTTCAAGACCTGACGTGGCTATGTGGTAGAATGCTTGATTGCCACGCAGAATGATTGGGTTCGATTCCTGCTGAGACTCTGATTTCTATTCTTTGTATTCCTCGTGTCAATGCCGCCGATGTCCTTTTTTCTTAACGCTTTCGCCTTTAAATTACCAGTGTCAACGCCACCGATGTCAGTTTATCTTAACGCTCTCGCATTTAAATTACCAATGCCTCTTCTCGCCGTTACTGGGTAGGTATAAACTGTCAAATTCCTGTGGCGCTTACCAGCATTCCACGGCCCGTGGTATACGGGTATGAGCCACACGTGTCTGGAGAAATGAGTTTGACGACGTACGCGACGGGATTTTCACGTTATTCATGTCATGACCAGCCAGACATATTCGTCAATACCTCTTACCCTCCCATACAAATTTTGGTCTACCCCAAGTTAAGGAGGCCATCACGAGAGTACCCAGACGTAGGCGGATAGACAGATAGATAGATAGATAGATAGATAGATGCGTAGATAGAAACGCAAAAGTGCTTACAGTACGCAAAAAAAAATGCTTCGCATTTAAAACCTGCACTAATCTTGCTAGGACACCACCTTGCCGCGCTCGTGACGGCGCTCGTTGGCACCGGCAGCACCCAACGTTAGGGTCGTGGGTGCACCTGCGTAGGCTCCGCTGCCCTTCAGTAAGGTGGTGGTGGTTGTGGTTTGAAGAAGAAAAGGCGCCTAATTTCTGCAGCCCCGTCGGGAGCACGGCGCAGCGCCGATCAGTAAGGCACGTAGCACGAGCTTCTCAGTGTGCTCTCTTGACCGCGCTCGCACGGCGTCCTCCTCTCTTTCTTCCGCTAATCTGCTCTCGAACGGAGCAAGTGCACTTGCGCCGTTCGAATGTCAGGTGTTCCCTGACCGGATCCTGTAGGAATAAGATGTATGCGCGCTTACGCTCATTCGTTCGCGGGCAATGGAGGAGGACGACGGTCAACAACCAGGCTCTGCAGACTGTGCATTCAGCGTCTATATGTTTGCATAAAGCGTCCTCAAAGTTTACCAATACTGTACAATCCGCACAGATTTGCCACCACAGCAAGTTAATCCAATTAGCGCTTTCACGTTGCTTAAGCGCACCTAAAGACACCTTATTTTTTCCCTAGGTTTTATTATATGCATGAGCCACTGGAATTTTCTTTCGATATTGAAATATGGTTTTGTAACTCGATTTCCGTCTGTTTTCACACTTTAACAATACTGAGTGACTGTGAGTAGTAGCACTGCAGTAATGTTGACAGATAAGTAAGTATACATGTTGCTATGAGACATGGGTACCTCTCAAGAATGTATGGACCATTCTGTAAATCTCATGGTTCGTCAATGGGCTTGCTCACAGCTCTTTTTGTTTCTTTATTCAAATTTTTTAGAACCACTTATGAGTCGGTTAATGTGAACAATTTATTGCTTGTGGTTCGAATGTCAACACACCCTGTGTTAAATGCGACTGTGTGGTTTCGCTGCCCGCTGCGTATACACCAGAACACAGCGAGTTCCGTGTGTGCCGCCATATTTAGGCAGCACGTCGTGCCATCTGTAGCAACCGCGGCGAAGCAAGAATTGAACTGCCAGGTTAGCAGACGCTCCGCAAATCAAACGCGAAACTTCCAACCCGAGTCCAGCCATAAACATGTTTCGCGCTTTTCCTCTCCTGGAAATTTGTGCTGTTTTCTTGTGAAACGTCCAGAAGACATTCCTCGTCAGTCCAGAATGACAGCACGTGCGTTGCAAACAGCGGAAGCAACTTCTTTAGGAACGTACTATCGCGATGGAAAGAAACACGAACAGCGGAAAGCGTGGCTTTCGACTCAGTCGAACTGCGACATGCCTTGACTGTCGCTAGGCAAAACTTGTGCTTTCAGGCGGCGTCACCGTAGCACCAGAATCCTGCACCTGCTTGCGCCCATGCACCGAATGTGCTTATCATTTGCGAGTCAAGTCTGGAACTCGGAACGCACACGCGGTTCCAAAGTACCAGACAGTGCAAGATTTTATAGTGCTACAGTGACGCCGGCTGAAAGCACATATTCGCCTAGCGACCATCAAGGCATATCGCAGTTCGACTGAGTCGAAAGCCACGCTTTCCGCTGTTCAAGTTTCTTTGCATCGCTATAGTACGCCGTTACATTTGTACTAAACATGTGCAGTGTGCGTGCACGCGTGAGTCGTAATATCTCCTATTATTGGCATGTGGCCTGCGAAAGAGTACGGCAACGATTTGGTGCCGCATACTACAGGCATACTGCACGCAAATTACCGCTGTAAAGCGAAATAGCTGGCGTCATGCTTGAATACACGCAGTAAGTGTACTTACTCGTATACACTTTTACTGGGCTAGTATAGTTTTTCTTGTTGATTGTAATTATCCAACTGGCAGCGGAGCTCGACGTTTTTCGTTGCGGATGAAAATCTGTGCAATCTGAAAGCACTGCACCGGCATGATTCCCGCGTCGTGTTGGGATCTTCACAGACAGTGCCGAGTAATATCTTCGTCTTGCGCTGATTGTTTTCGCATCCAAAGATGGCGCAGTGGTGCCCAGATGACTGAACAGGCGCTTTCTCGCATTTTAAAGTCCCAGAGATGCCGCTTGCCGTGTTAACCTGGCGCAGTGGATATGCGCCTTGGCAGTTCCGAACAACGTGGCGTCTGGGTGCGAGAGTATGCCGCCGGAGCCTGGGCGCCTGGGTGCGAGTAGAGCTGTGCGCCGGTCCCAAAATCGCCGGCGGCGGCGCGCTGGTGTTTCCACCTCCGGCGGCGGCGCGACACCGGCGCGGGGTCCATCGGACCGGCGGCGGCGCGGCGCGTGGGGAGGGGGGGTGGGGGGGTGTGTAGATTTGATATTTAAGAATTGGGGCGAGAAATTTGTCCTTTTAAAAAAATTTGCCCTTTGAAAAAAAAAATCTGTTTCCCCGAAAGCGCGAAGCAGTGAATGCGATAACATGTCGTAATGTTATAAAGAACTAAGGCTAGCGGCTAACTCTTTTTCATCCGGGTGCGCCTCGGTGGATCAGTGGCTAGGGTGCTCGGCTGCTGACCTGAAGGTTCGCGGGTTCGATCCCGGCCGAGGCGGTCGCAATTCGATGGAGGTGAAATGGTAGAGGCCGGTGTACCGTGCGATATCAGTGCACGTTAAAGAACTCCAGATGGTCGAAATTTCCGGAGCCCTTCACACGGGGTCCCTCATAATGATACCGTGGCTTTGGGACGTAAAGCCCCGCATAATAAAAAAAACTTTTAAATGCGAATGCATTTCTTAGTTGGGCTATGTCAGGCATCCGGCGTTGTGCGGCGTTGTCCGGCGTTGTCCGCGGCGGCGCGGTTATCTCTCCGCTCTCACTCCCTCTCCCATAGCAACAGCTGCGGGCGCGCGCTCTTATTCCTCGCCCCTAGCAACCGGAACATGTGGTGCGAGAGAGTGTACGAGAGGGTAGGTGCAGTGCTTCGCCGCTCCTTCTCTCGCCGTTCACTCTCTCTCCTCCCTGCGCCCCACTCTCCCGTCCGCTCGCGCCTCACTCTCGACCGTTCGCTGGCTGGGCGCCTCTCAAGGCGATGGCAGAAGTCGGTGTCGGCGCAAGAAATGCATTCGCATTTCCTCACGATTCCCTTCGGGGAGGTGGGGGCATTTTTTTCATCCGATTTCGCTAGGCTGCAAAATGCCGGTGTAAGGGAATGCGGCCGCCTCCAGGAAAGAAGCGATTTTCGTGCTGTTATTCGTATCGGTCGCTCGAAAGTAGAAGGTCATGCAAGCCGTTTGATGATGCGACCGCGCCCTTATTGTCAGAGTTCATAGTGGCGGCTCCAGCCACGCAGTCTCTCTGTAGAGCCCGTTGTCCGTTCATGCTCCTTCGCCCCGCAAAAGACGGACAAGGCGTTAGCTTTCTGGTTGAGCAGTCGACGGCAGGCCTCGCACGCGGAGTGATGTTATCGCAAGAGCCCTGTTATCGCCTGCGCCCTTCCGTGCGACGGAGATGGGCAGCTTGTTTGATCTATGCTTCAGCCGTGTTCCTCGCTACAGCTCGCGAGCTTTTACTCCCGAGTACAGCATACGATGCGCGCACAAAAGTTATTGATTTGGACTTTACACGGAACATGACGGCGACGACGAAAACCTGTACACAGTGCCCATACAATCATTATCGCAGTAAAAAATATACAAAAACCGTGGATGCGAGCTGGCCCTTTTTTCTGGAGAGCTGCATCGTCTTCGCTGTAAAGAGTTCGTCCGGTGGACGAATCAAAATAATCCGGCGCCTGTTCCATTGGTTTCGTTCTCACTTTGCACTACTGTTCTTACAGGCGATATCTTCTCGACACTTATTCTTCAGAAAGCACGTGCACAATGCTAGCGTTAATCGTTGAACCTATCGGGATTTAGAGCTATTGTCGGCTACAGGCTGTTATTTCCGCTTCCGCAATGAGAAACTCACAAAATTGAGCGAAATAAGTTTTTCGCGCACGATAATCATGCGAGGTGAAGAAGAACGACTGGGCGAATACAATGCAAAACAGGGTAGGAGACAATTCACAACTCATATTTCCCGTATATGTACCAATCGAAAGTATGGGCCCTAATCAGTCACGTGATTCACCGTTCTGGCGTCATAAAGAGCGCAAAAAAAAAAACGAGAAACGCGAAAAGAGAATAATGCGCTCGATTTTGTAATTTCGGAGGCTGTTTTGGGGCCCTTAAAAAGACGGGGTGTGCAAACACGGAAACAAGAGAGTAGCCAAGACACCGCAAACACAACTAACCGAAAAATCGTACAGTGGCGGAAAAGACGGTAGACAAAAAAAAAAAAAAAATCGGGCAGCTTCGCACAGTGGTGCCAAACCTGAAGGTAGTGCAGAGCTGGGCAACCTTCTTTGTTTCTCTTCGGTTTTCATAATTTCCTCCTCTTTTTCTTTTTCTGTGTTTTCCGTTTTTTTTCTGTGTTTTTTTTCCTCTCTTTATTTCAACTGATTTCTTCCTCTCCCTTTGTCTAGTTTTTTCTCTTTCTTGCTCTAATTTTCTTCCCATTTTCTTCCTTTCTTTCTCTCCCTTACTGTTTTTGCTTGCTTCCTCTTTTTTTTTCCTATTTTTATACGTTGTTCTGCCTCTTTTACGCCAAGCGCCGATATCATACAATATACAATCCGGGCCCCTAAAGTGCTCCGCACTTAATATCATGAAGGACGCTCGAAAAACAAGAGAAAGAAGAGTTCTACATGGCGCGATCGCGCGCTCATTATAAGATGGCTATTGCCTTCGTGTTTTTGCCTGCGTTACGCCAAGCTACGACAGCATACGCTTACAGCGTACGATGACGGTATACGATGACAGTATACGACAGCCCGGGCCCCTAAAGTGCTCAGCACTTAAAATACCTATCTGTGCATTCACAGGCAAAAGGCGATACCTATCACTTAAGTTGCGCGGGATGGTCTACGTGAAAGATAAGTGATCACTTTCTTGACTTCACTCTTGTGCCTATGTTTTCACGTCGTGTCGTTTTAACATGAATTCCTACCAGCTACCTCAGCTATCCGTTACTCTAAGTTTTTCATTGCCTTTATTTCTCTATTTATTTATAGACTTACTCGAGTAAAATAAGAGGAAAGAAGTGCATTAACCGATCGATATGTATTAGGCCTACTTATCTATTTCACTTGCGTATGCACTATGTAGTTCATTGAAGACTCCACGAATATGCTATCCAGCGAGTTGGGCTGTCGCCCTTTAAGGCTGGAGGACGCTGCAGCATTCAGGTCAGGCAATACTCTTGAGACTTCTGGAGGAGAGAAAGATACAACTTCCGCGGAACTATTGCCGATGTGGCCATCTATAGAAGATGTCCACAGTCCATTTCGGCAAAGCGCATTCAGTTACTCGAAAAAGCGGTGAACCGTGATGTTTGCTCATGACCACGTTGATGAACCGAACCCGCCAGCACATTACCAGCGTAAGAAGACACTGGAAGAAATTTACAGAAACAGGAACTTGTCAAGTCTGAACTTGCATATGAATGTGTCCGATATATTTGAGAACGATGCAGGGAATGCGTACCAACCTTCACAGGTGCGCTAGACAGGCGGACGCATTAAACTTAATTCGATGGCTTACGTCTGGGGTCGGCACCCTGCGGTCCGCGGGCCACATGCGGCCCGTGGGGCAGTATTACGCACCCCGGCACTACGTCAGCTACCCCCCCACCCCCCCCCTTCTTTTATCACTTCCTATCTCTCATATACTGAGGATTGCGCAAATAACACAGCACCCGAAAGACAGAGACGATGACACCTGCGCAGGTGTCGACGACATTGCGCAGGTGTCGTCGTCTCTGTCTTTCGTTTCAAGTTTAAGTTTATTTCAATTAGTATAGAAAGAGGAACATCGTACAGGGTAAATATACAGGAGGAGGTCCGAAAGCACAAGGCTGCAGGGGGACCTCCTGTTTAAAATTGTATAACAAATTACTTAATTAGCAGTAACAGTGACAAAACAGGAAAACGATTGAATTCAAAAAACAAACAATAACTCAGGTACAGGTAAAGAAAAAAGTGGCATAAACATTATTACTGGAAGAAAGATATATATCTAGTAGTTAACCAAATACGAATACAATTGTTTTTTAAATAAACCAATCGTAGAACATTGTTTGATGTGAGATGGCAATGAATTCCATAATGACAATGCTGTGAAGTAGGCAGTGTGACGACCAAAATTAGTACGGATAGCAGGTAGTAAAAAATTTCCATTTGAAGCAAATCTAGTTTGGTTAAAGTTACACAGAGCATCAGGACAAAACACACTTGATGGTACAAGATGGTTCAGTGACTTGAATAGCATGATGATACGGTGATATTTAAATAAACTAGCAGTAGGAAGTATCTCAAAGTTGTAAAGCAATGATGATGCACTAGTGCGATATGAACTGAAAGTTATTAATCTAATGGCTTGGTTTTGAATGTGCTGAATGGGAGATAAGTGGGTTAGGTATGTGTTTCCCCATGTAGTGATGCAATAATTAATATGACTATGAATAAAAGCGTAATATAACCTGATTATAGTTGAAGTGTTAAAATAGTTACGTGCTCTGATTAAAATTCGAATACCAAACGCTAGTTTTTTTCGTAAGTGCATGACATGGTTAGTGTATTTTAGGTTAAAGTCGAGAATGACTCCTAAGAAAGAGCATTCAGCGTCAGGAGTAATGAGTATGTTATTTAGTTTAATAGTAACTTGGGAGGGAAGAACTTTGTTAGTTGAGTGGAATATCATGAACTTAGTTTTCGTAGGGTTTCGAGGGCGTTAATACGACACCACTTTAGAATGCTATTTAAATCATGTTGTAATTTTAGCGTCAAAGAGTGAATGGATTTATCAGTGGCTAGTATGGTAGTGTCGTCGGCATAAAGAAAAGGTTCAGAGTTAGTAACTGAATGGGAAAGGTCATTCATGTAAATCAAAAATAAAAGCGGGCCAAGAATGGACCCTTGAGGGACACCTTGATTAGTTGTAAGAAAATTTGATAATGTAGAGCGAACATAAACAGCCTGTTGTCTATTATAAAGGTAACTTTTAATGAGTGTTAGGGCAGGTCCAACAATACCAACAGACATGAGTTTGGTTTCCAGGATGCTGTGGTTAAGGGAGTCAAAAGCTTTGGTTAGGTCAATGAACAATGCTCCAGCCAATGCACCAGAATCAATAGCTTTTTTAATCTTATCTGTAAAAGTTAGCAATGCAAGACTGGTCGAAAAAGCTGGTCGGAAACCAAACTGATGAGAAGTTAAAATGGAAAATTTAGATAAGTAATTAGTGATGCGTTTTTCGATACAGTTCTCTATTATTTTACTAAAAGCTGATAGGATAGCTATAGGGCGATAATTAGATATACAAGTTCTGTCACCTTTCTTGAAGACTGGTATGATTTTGGCTTTTTTTAATTGTAATGGGAATAACCCAGTCTTGAAAATTAGATTTATAATGCGGGATAGAGGGATGGCAATATGGTTGGCAATTAACTTAATGTTCGATGAGTGGATTCCGTCAAGTCCTGCAGAAGTGACTTTAAGTTTACTAATAATGCTGAGCATTTCGTTAGGACATGTAGGAAAAAGGTAAAATGATTGTGAAGAGCGGACCTGAGATTGATTCGGAGTTGGGGGTGGACTAGAAGCTTGATTACAATAAAATGAGTTGAATTCATTTGCAATGTCGATTGGCTGATCTAAGACACGGTCATCAGTTTGAAGCTCAGTGATAGTTAATTCGGACGTGTTCAAGTTTAAGAAGGAGTTAACTATTTGCCATTGTTCTTTAGAGTTGGTGCCAGCGTGCGTTATTTTTTCTTCGTAATAACTTTTTTTTGGCTATTTTTAAGAGTCTATTAAGGGTATTGGAATAGAGAGTAACGATTTTTTTAATTTCATATTGAAAGGACGGCGTTTGACTTTGTTGTAAAGGTTTTCTTTTTTGCGCATGCATGTCAAAAGACTGTTTGTTATCCACGGATTGTGGGGAGCTGAGTAGATTCTTTTGAATTTAACCACCGTGATGCTGTCATGAATACACTTACTTATGCGAGACGACAGATAATCAAATGCTATGTTGGCGTCCGTGCACGTTTCAATGAAAGACCAGTCGACATTTGTTATGCGTTTCACAAACTCTTCTTTGTTTAGAATTGTTTTAGAAAATCTTGAATCACGATTATGCATGAAACTTTCACATGAAAAGAAAACAGGGGTAATGATCAGTAATATTTACCTTAAAAACACCACAGTTTTTCAGGTGAAAGGAAGTTAGAAAGAACATGATCAATGAATGTGCTACTGCGCCCAGGAATACATCTAGTTGGAAGTGTGATTAAGGACTCGTACCCGAAACCCTGGTAACAATTTGCGTACTCAGTTCGATTGGTAGCATCAAGTAAATCAATGTTTAAATCACCCAAAATAATGACATTCTTACGTTCACAAGATAAAGTTTCAAGAACAGCGTTGAGACATGAACAAAACTCTGAAATTGACGATGAAGGCGAACGATAGATAGTTCCAAGAACAAGTTTATCAGCGGATGAAGGCTTGTCTAGTTCTATCCAAACAGATTCGCAGTTATCGACGACAATATGAAGGTCA
Organism: Rhipicephalus appendiculatus; assembly: GCA_030522465.1. NCBI lineage: Eukaryota > Metazoa > Arthropoda > Arachnida > Ixodida > Ixodidae > Rhipicephalus > Rhipicephalus appendiculatus. The sequence goes on from JALIZH010017723.1 coordinate 59,544, forward strand.
GATCTGCGCTTATAATGCAAAGTAGGGGAAATAAAGATGGCTGCGCCACCGTGACTACTCGATGTGCGATTGCAATATTCTGACAAGTAGCCTTGCAAGCCGAACAAGTTTTTATCTTCAAGTGAAAGCCATGTTTCTGACATGCAGACGAGGGAAAAGGAATTTTTGAAAGAATGTAGAAGAGCGTTTATTTCATCATGATTTCTTCTTAGGCTACGCGCGTTAATATGAAGTGCTGATAAGCTAGAGTTGTTCAGGAAGGAATCCAATTTATTGATACTAAAATAAGACGACATGATGAAACGCGGTTTCACTTGATAGATAAGTTACTATAGGTGAACAGATCTACCGAAAGACTGAAAGGTCAGCTTCGGTGCGAATGCGATACACCCTACTTTCGTTAGATTGCCTCGCCTTAATCTGGCAGTTGTCAGTCCAAAGGTACGCCCAACCCTTTTCTTTTTTTAGGGCAAGAGCTTTCGCGAACAACCTTTTGTTTTCAGGGGTGAGGTGGTCATTTACAAACACAGGATAATAACGAGGGCCTGGGAATCCGAGATCATTCGTGTGCAATTTGGCCTTGCGAGCCTTGCTTAGAAATTCTTGCTTTTTATCGCGAGAACAAAAGCGCGCGATCATGTTTTTGTTTGAGTCATTCTTAGTGGGGACGCGATGAATGACGTCGATGTCTGAAGCACTGATAGTGCAGTTGATTTTAGTAGCCACAGCCTTTACGATGGCTGTGCAATCTTCCCCTTGAGAGCACGGAATTCCTTTTAGTTCTACATTGTTAAGTCTCGAGTATTGTTCCAGTTCAGACACATGGTTAGTCATCGTTTCATTTTGCTTCTTTAGCGACTTATTAGAGGCAACTAACGTGGCGTTCTCCGAACGTAACTCTTCAACAAGCGCATTGAGACCACTGACGCCCACCACAAGGCTTTCAACTTCAGCCTTCAGTTTTGATATCTCTGGCTGAGGTGCCAGAAGTTTGGGTTTGCATTGCGCAATGAGCTTAGAAGCTATTTCTTCCAGTTTACCCTCAGTCCAGGCCTCAAGCTGCTCAATGCGCTTCGCCAACTCGACATTTGAGGGCATGTTTGCAGGTAATCAAAAATAACGAGCAAGGTTATACAGTGTGGTATTAATGACAGAACTAACTCACTCACAGCAGCAGTCACGGCAACACACGACGCCTAAAACAACAGTGAAAAGACACTGACCTGCGGAAGGGTCGAAAAGCCTTTAGTAAGAGCGTCGATACGGAGAGCCGTAACTGCTGCTGCAAAGTGACGTTGGGTGAGACGGGCCACCGCTTTATGCCGGAACAAGAGCAGGTGATCAGCGCAGTAGATCTACGCAGATGATCCCTTATCCACCAAGGATAGCTGGCACTGGTTTTCGTGTAGGAGGCACGAATACAGATGGCTCAGTCAGGTGGTGTAGCAGGCGTAGAAAAGCTGGAACGGTCGGGAGTACAGGACCACCGAAACCGTGGCGACCGCCGTCCAACAGCAAACTGGATTTCTGCGGAGTCGTCCAAAAGCCTGCGGAAGCGTCGAAAAGCCTTTAGTAAGAGCGTCGATACGGAGAGCCGGAACTGCTGCTGCAAAGTGACGTTGGGTGAGACGGGCCACCGCTTTATGCCGGAACAAGAGCAGGTGATCAGCGCAGTAGATCTACGCAGATGATCCCTTATCCACCAAGGATAGCCGGCACTGGTTTTCGTGTAGGAGGCACGAATACAGATGGCTCAGTCAGGTGGTGTAGCAGGCGTAGAAAAGCTGAAACGGTCGGGAGTACAGGACCACCGAAACCGTGGCGACCGCCGTCCAACAGCAAACTGGATTTCTGCGGAGTCGTCCAAAAGCCTGCGGAAGCGTCGAAAAGCCTTTAGTAAGAGCGTGGATACGGAGAGCCGTAACTGCTGCTGCAAAGTGACGTTGGGTGAGACGGGCCACCGCTTTATGCCGGAACAAGAGCAGGTGATCAGCGCAGTAGATCTACGCAGATGATCCCTTATCCACCAAGGATAGCCGGCACTGGTTTTCGTGTAGGAGGCACGAATACAGATGGCTCAGTCAGGTGGTGTAGCAGGCGTAGAAAAGCTGAAACGGTCGGGAGTACAGGACCACCGAAACCGTGGCGACCGCCGTCCAACAGCAAACTGGATTTCTGCGGAGTCGTCCAAAAGCCTGCGGAAGCGTCGAAAAGCCTTTAGTAAGAGCGTCGATACGGAGAGCCGTAACTGCTGCTGTGTTTTTTGCGCAAACCTCAGTTTCTGAAAGAATGCACCAGCTAGCCCCTAAACGTGTGCCGCTAAACTTCCTATCTGAAGGCCGACATGGCAGGTTTGACCTAAAATGATATTTTCGCTTGTAAGCCATGTTTGTAAATTTCGACCTTTTGACATGCGCGCTGAAAATAAACCATGATTTCTAACCCAGTTCTGTACATTACTCTCAATGACCCCATCTTTGATTTTTGCCTGCAAAGCCTCCTCCCCCTTACCCTGATTTGCCATGCGGCCCCCCCCGCTTTGTCGGCTTCAAGCAACTTGGCCATCCGCCTGGAAAAGGTTGCCGACCCCTGGCTTAACGCTATCAGAATTTATGCACGGCCTCGGAGATGTACGAACAAAAACGGATGTCTGGGCACTGCGTTCGTTGCGTTGGAAGCGCATTTCGTCCATCTCATTAGTGTCGAGAGTTGTGAAAGCTTCGTGACATTAAAATGACGTTGCGGAAGAAGAACCGGAAACAGACGGCGCGCTGGTCGCCGAGCTCCAGCCAATCAATTGCGGCCAAAACAGGCAGTCCACTAGACGGACACATCGATTATAACTCTCCAGCTACAAAAAAATGCCCCCACCTCCCCGAAGGGAAATCGTGAGGAAATGCGAATGCATTTCGCGCGCGCTTCACTCCATTTATATATGGTGGTTGTGGTTCGAAGAAGGAAAAGGCGCCTAATTTCTGCAGCCCGGTCGGGAGCACGGCGCAGCGCCTGTTTTTTTTTTTTGCTTTTTTTCTGTTTTTTTTCTTCTTTCTTTATTTTTTTTAAATTTTTTCTTAATTTTCCTTTTATTTTTTTTATTTTTTTTATTTAAAAATTTTTTTTTCATATATAGCTCCGCCGAGCTCCCGCGATGCGAGCGCCCTTACGCACCAGAGCGCGCTCCTCCTCTCCACTCACTATAACACCTGCCGAGGCCACCGCGGACAACGCCAACGCCGGATGCCTGACATAGCCCGACTAAGAAATGCATTCGCATTTAAAACTGGGGATACGTAAAGCACGCAGCGATGGAGCGGTGTTTCCTACTGGAACATGCCAATCGCTGCTAATGTGCAATGAGAGACAGAAGACTCCGACTGGACACAGAGACTCGCAGTCCGCTTTTAGTTAACGCGCACGCTGCGAATTTTTATTGTTCAACAACGCACAGGAGAAATCTCCCACCGGCACCACCTTGGAGGTCAAGATCCATTGCCATATATACGGGGTGGCCAGTGAACGGTTGTGCAGCGCGAGCAGTCGGTTTTTTCAACCAAGAAACTCGCTAGCAGACGCTGCCTGTGTCGGCGTCGCGAGGCGAGAGAGGGAGAGGGGGGGAGCGTAGGAGAGGAGAGAGAGAGGAGGGGCGCGCATGCGCAGTGGGAGTGTGGACGCTGCGGGCAGAGATGCCTAGAGGGGGGGAGCGTAGGAGAGGAGAGAGAGGTGGGACGCGCATGCGTAGTGGGAGTGTGGACGCCGCGGGCAGGGATGCCTAGAGAAGAGAGGGGGGGGAGCGTAGGAGAGGAGAGAGAGGTGGGACGCGCATGCGCAGTGGGGAGTGTGGACGGCGCGGGGAGGGATGCCTAGAGGAGAGAGAGGGGGAGCGTAGCAGGGGAAACAGGAGGGGAGGCGCATGCGCAGTGAGGGTGTGGTTGCCGCGGGGAGGGATGCCTAGAGGAGAGAGAGGGAGAAAGGAGGTTTTTTATTTTTATTTTTTTTGAAATGGGTTTGCGCATGCGCAGTAAGGGTGGTCACGCCGCACACCACCACCACCGGATTAAGCTTCGCCATAAGATGCTTCACATCTAACACCTGCCGGCGCGCACACCTCCTCAACCTATCCTCCTCCTCCTCCTCCGCGGACAACGCCGCACAACGCCAACGCCGGATGCCTGACATAGCCCGACTATGAAATGCATTCGCATTTAAAATGAAACAGGAGCATGCTGAGAACTGTGAACAGAGCATAGAGCACAAAGGGGGGAGCGGCGTCGGGGGAGGTTGCCTTATGGACGCTAGGCGCGCGCACTCGTGAATTTTTTTTCCTTATGAGCTGACCTAGAAAAAGGAATAGAAACGAGAGCATGGTGGGAATTGTGACACGAGCCCTAGGATGTAGGGGCTTCAGAGGAGGTTGGCTTAAAAATGCTCGGCGCGATCTCTCCTATTTTTCCCCTCTGTAGTTTAAGCGCATTCCGTTCCTCTAATTTGAGTCGAGAGTTGTGAAAACTTCGCGACCTCAAAAAAAATTACACCATCTCCCGCTAAAGGGAACCATGTGTAGATGTGAAGCAGCGGGCGCTAACGCTTACACTGGCGGCGGCGTTGACGCTGGCGCTCATCGCAGCGTTGCGCAGTTGAGAAAACTGGGGAGGCGCAAAGCACGCAGTGATGGAGCGGTGTTTCCTACTGGAACATGCCAATAGCTGCTAATGGGCAATGAGAGACAGAAGACTCCGACTGGACACAGAGACCCGCAGTCCGCTTTTAGTTAACGCGCACGCTGCGAATTTTTATTGTTCAACAACGCACAGGAGAAATCTCCCACCGGCACCACCTTGCAGGTCAAAATCCAGTGCCATATATACGGGGCGGCCAGTGAACGGTTGTGCAGCGCGAGCAGTCGGTTTTTTCAACCAAGAAACTCGCTAGCAGACGCTGCCTGCGTCGGCGTCGCGAGGCGAGAGAGGGGGGGAGCGTAGGAGATGAGGGAGAGGGGGGGGACGCGCACGCGCAGTGGGAGTGTGGACGCCGCGGGCAGGGATGCCTAGAGGAGAGAGGGGGGGAGCGTGGAGAGGATAGAGAGGGGGGGGGACGCGCATGCGCAGTGGGAGTGTGGACGCCGTGGGCAGGGATGCCTAGAGGAGAGAGGGGGGGAGCGTAGGATGGGAGAGAGGAGGGGAGGCGCATGCGCAGTGAGGGTGTGGTTGCCGCGGGGAGGGAGGCCTAGAGGGAGAGAGGAGGTTTTTTTATTTTTTATTTTATTTCTTTGAATGGGTTTGCGCATGCGCAGTAAGGGAGGCCACGCGGCACACCACCACCACCACCACCACCGGATTAAGCTTCGCCATAAGATGCTTCACATCTAATAACGTTGAAGAAGAAGAGCCGTAAAGAGATGGCGCTCTGCTGGCCTAGCTCCCACCAATCAGCGGCGGCTCAAATGATGAATCCATTACTCATCGAGGAGAACTCCCCGGTGAAGTGATGTATTTTATATCCAGATTACCTGTTCGGGTAAAAAAAAAACTTCCCCATCTCCCGCTAAAGGGAACCATGTGTGGATGTGAAGCAGCGGGGGAGATAATCAGCTTGAGCGGGAGGAACGTCGCCGCTCTCATTTCACGGCAGCGGTCCGGACGCTCATCGCGGCGCTGCACAGGAGAGAGAATGAGGCGAACGCGCTCCGTCATTTTCATACCGCGGAACTACCGTGGTGCCCCCCAGCTGAGTATGCAGCTGTCACACCACCTGTCGTGCGCGCCGCTCCGTAGAGGATTCCTAGAGGACAGGCATGGGGGGGACCGTCGGAGAGGAGAGAGAGGGGGAGGGACGTGCATGCGCTCTGGGGTGTGGGACGCGGGAGCCGCTCCGTAGAGGAGAGAGAGAGAGAGGGGGTGAGCGTAGGAGAGGATAGGGGAGGGGACGCGCATGCGCTGTGGGGATGTGGGACGCCGGGAGCCGCTCCGTAGACTAGAGGATTCCTAGAGTAGAGAGAGGGGGGTGAGCGCAGGAGTGAGAGGGGGAGGGGACGCGCATGCGCTGTGGTGGTGTGGGATGCGGGAAGGAGGGACGGACTAAGCCCCCTCCAAACACATGCAAGCAAGATCAAGGAATGGGGTCAACCTGGGCGACCGACACCACCTGCCTAGCCACTGCTAAGCAGCCTCTCTGTGCTCTCGGCCATGACTCTGATGACTGTGATAGTGGTTGACGGCCTTCATATTACTACAGTGTTCTGGTTCGCATAATGGGTGCTTCCCTACTTCATGAAAGTGGCCGGACGCGGGAGGGACGGACAGAGCCCCGAGCATAAGATGCTTCGCATCTAAAATTTCCCATCTCCCGCTAAAGGAAACCATGTGTGGATGCGAAGCAGCGGGGAGATAATTAGCTTGAGCAGGGAGGAACGTCGCCGCTCTCATTTCACGGCAGCGGTCCGGGCGCTCATCGCGGCGCTGCACAGGAGAGAGAATGAGGCGCGCGCGCTCCGTCATTTTCATACCGCGGAACTACCGTGGCGCCCCCCAGCGGAGTATGCAGCTGTCACACCACCTGTCGTGCGCGCCGCTCCGTAGAGGATTCCTACAGAGGAAAGGACGGGGGGGGACCGTAGGAGAGGAGAGAAAGGGGACGTGCATGCGCTGTGGGGGTGTGGGACGCCGGAGCCGCTCCGTAGACTAGAGGATTCCTAGAGTAGAGAGAGGGGGGTGAGCGTAGGAGTGAGAGGGGGGAGGGGACGCGCATGCGCTGTGGTGGTGTGGGACGCGGGAAGGAGGGACGGACTAAGCCCCCCTCCAAACACATGCAAGCAAGATGAAGGAATGGGGTCAACCTGGGTGACAGACACCACCTGCCTAGCCATTGCTAAGCAGCCTCTCTGTCCTCTCGGCCATGAACTCAAGGAATGGGGTCAACCTGGGCGACAGACACCACCTGCCTAGCCATTGCTAAGCAGCCTCTCTGTGCCATGACTCTGATGACTGTGGTAGGGTTGACGGCCTTCATATTACTAGTGTTCTGGTTCGCATAATGGGTGCTTCCCTACTTCATGAAAGTGGCCGGACGTGGTACGCGGGAACGGGGGGACGCGGGACGCGGGAGGTACGGACATAGCCCCGAGCATAAGATGCTTCGCATCTAATAAATGACTAACGGCGGCGCGCCGCAATTATTGCGCGGCGGCGGCGGTGGCGTGGTCACTCTCGGGACTTCGGCGGCCGTGCGAGCGGCGTGAACAAAAACAGGCGGCGGCAGCGGCGCGGCGCGGCGGCGCACAGCTCTAGGTGCGAGATAGGCGTGCTCTGGTCTATACGTTAAACTGCCTTCGTCTAAACTACCTCCGTCTCGTGAATGCCTTCACCGTTTGGTCAGTTGGCACCAATTTGGTAGTCAGAGTGTATGTAGTTTTATGAAAGTATGGTTTTACAGTGGGGAGTGCAACGTTCTGGGTTTGGCCTCTGCCGCGGTGGCCAAGCTTCTGTGAAAGATTAATGGAAGAATGCTCATGTGATGCTGCTTTTGGCGCTTGTTTACCTTTTCGAAATGGCCAAAATTAATCTTAGTCCTTGTTCGTAGCAAACGATTTGTGCGGAATTCCGCATTGTGATGGGCGAACTATGAACGGGATAATCAACAGTAACCAGTTTGTAGCAGGAAGCCACGCGGTTCTTGCGGCTTTGTGCTAGAAACGGTTTGTGGTTCATTGTTCGCGACAGAGTAACATAAATATTTTCTCACGCTGGCACGACTGTACCTCTTGGCTTGGGATTTCAGTGGTAGGCAGTTTGTGCATAGTTTAGCGGAGGCCTCAATTTGTGTTTTCGAGCTTACGCCAAAAGCTGTGTACGCGGAAGTGACATACCGAGGACCGAGGAATATTTGTAACACTAGCGCAAATGCCAATGAAATTTAATCTGTGGTTAAAGATAGGTACAATGTTAGCCCACACGCGAAACGTTCGATTTGACACTTTTCGTCTGCGATGTTAGGTCTGAACGATTACGTAATAGTCTTTCTTCAGATAGGGGTTGGTCGTCGATCTTGTTGAAGGCCTGACAAAGAGCTTGTCTCTGTGTGGCATATTCCGGACAGTCAGAACGACTCTAAGCGGAACGTTCTCGTGTTTGTAAGTGTGTGCGGCTGCGTTTTTTTTTCTTTTTTTATTTCTTTTTTTTCTCTCTCTCTCTTTCAACCCCCTATTCCCCAACCCCAGTGCAGGGTAGCATACCAGATACTACCTTCTGGTTAACCTCCCTGCCTTCCTCTTCTCTTTATCTCTCTCTCTCTTTTTGACACTTTTCCTGGCTAAGCCCAAAGTTAGTAAAGAAACAACCACCACTGATAAGTGTATGCCCGAAAAGTATAAAGAAACCAATCAACATGCTTTTCCGCAGTGAAAATAAAGTAGAAACCGCGGATTGATGGATTATTTTTGTTATAAAGGTAACGTCATTAAATAATTGTAGGCATTACTCGAATCAGTATAACCAAATATTCGTGGCGCAACTGAGAACAAGGAATAGACACGAGACAACACAAAACAGGGCGTCAGAGTTTTTACTAGTTTATTTTCCGCACATAACCCAACGAACTATATTTTCAGAAACACACGCAAAGTGGGGGGCTCAGCACATGCATACCATCTCGCAGCACAATATTAAAAAAAAAAAAAAAACGTGGGAGCAGCCCGCAGCACGTTGAGTCGTGCACCTCAGGACTAACAAAGTTTCGCATCTATCCATCCATCACATAGCGCCATCTTAAAATGAGCATTCACTTTTCCTCAGAGGCCAAAGGGACAATGACGCATCCGTCTCGCTTCTTCTGTATATGTGACACGCTTCAAGTACCTTAGGTGCTAACGTTTCTGTGTATTACCGATTAGGTATCGACTAAGAATGGTGTGGGTTCATAGCTGCCGTTCCATTGTGCACCCGCCGTAGTGGTCCAGTGGTTATGGTGCTGGACTGCTGTCCCGCAGGTCGCGGGATGCAATCCCGGCCATGGCGCTCGCACTTGCCATAGAGGTGAAAATACTGAAGGCCCGTGTACTTAGATTTAGGTGCACGTTAAAGAATCCTAGGTGCTCGAAATTTCCGGCGACGTCTACTACAGCGTCTCTCATAATCATATCATGGTTTTGGGACGTTAAACCCCATCAATTATTAATATTATTCCATTGTGCTTCGTGTGGCTATGTACTACGGTTTGCAGAAATGAGTCTATTACCTAAGGAGCATGGAAGCGTCAGCACTTGCAGTAGTTCAGCTGTAGCACATACCGAAGAAGGGCGGTGGAAGCTTCAGTGTCCCTTCAGGTTCTTTTTTTTGTGCACAAGAGTGCGTGCCTACTTTTATACAGCGCTGTTCGAGAATGCTTTGATTCTGCTGTGACAGTTTGTGCGTATGCGCTTCTTCTTTGTGCACATTTCCTGAAGAAGAAGAAGAAGAAGAACTTTATTAAGGGTTTGGGACAAGGGGTCATGAGCTCGATGGGTGGGGCCCCAAGTCCAGGGCTCCACTGGCTACTGCCGCCTGCCTGACGTGACCCAGGAGCGCAAGTTGTACCTCTGGGAGATTTATATGTTTAGGCGATGTCCGCAAAATAAAATAGTTTGAAGTCTGGCGGCCTACCCTGTCTTCTCGTGTTTCTGCTTCCGTTTTCTCAGTGGCGCCACGAATATTTGTTTAAGCAATGTATGCACCAACTTGCCCATCGTTAAACTCTGCTCAATAGAGCATTATATACTTACTTGTGCGCAATAGTGCATTTCAACTAACTGTAGTTTGCACACATCCGGCAAAACTTGGGTTTCATATATGATAAATTGGGTAATGTAGAGTAATACCACGCGAGATCAAACTACCGGGAAATACCAAGGCAGTAAAGATTACGAGTATAAAGATGTTTAAATGTTTTTTTTTTCAGGGTCGCTTGTCACTGTTCTGCTTCCTGTAGTCACGGTACAGCGGCATCATAAACACTTGATTGCATACAGCTATTTGTGGAACCTGAAGGTAGAAGCAACGCCATATTTATGACCATAACACTAAGGAAGCACAGGAACTACACCGAGAACATGCAGTGTTCTTCTTTTTCTCCGGACCTCACGTTACTTACGGGCGTCTCATCCACGTGCCTAACTGCGACGCACCTTTTCCCTTAAGTGCGACTCAAAGGTAAGCACAGGCTTACGGAAAAAGCGGCGAGAGCTTAGCGAGATCTGTCGCATACCGGCGCAAAGTCGGCGTAGATTTCTTCGACTACCGTTCTTCACTACTCCCCGAAATAGGAGCGAGACTTAGAGGGCGGGGAACTCGCGATTTGGGAGCCGTTTATCCACGTAGACGGCAATTAGCCCAGAGTCTCCACCAGGCTCTGTTCACTTGCACTTAGGAGATGGAAAGACACTTCGCTGTATTCTGCTGCGCCATCGGGACTGCCGCTCAGGAGCGTGCTTCTTGGGATTGCGCAAATATCGTCTTGTTGGTTGTATGGCAGTGAGACAGAGAAACTCCTAGAACTCCCAGCCGACGGAAGTAGGAGGGGAGTTGCACGTTGCTGGGATACAAATGGGCACAAAATGCTCTTGCGGGAAAGCAGAAGTGCAGGAACTACCTAATTGGCTCTGAGGAAGAACATTCCTGTGGTGATGGCGGCACCTGCGGAGACTCCAAGCATCTCTCTTCGATCAGTACCGCGCTGTTCTTCGCATGTAGCCATGTGAACAAGCTCCCTCTTCGTTGAGAGTTCAGTAGAAGAGCTACATGCATTTCATAGCCTTTTTTTTTTTGCTCTCCGCATGTTACGGCATAAGTCTACTTCCTCGGCGGAATAATCGGGTCTCTGGAGCCATATGTTCCGCAATGAGAAATTCTGAGCTTGAAAAGGACAGAATGAATGTAGACTTCATTCTGGTGGGTAAGCGTAGTTCACGAAAAGCATTCAGAGGTGCAATAGCTGCTGTGCTCAGTTGCCATGATGTGGTCAATAGTCGCACAATTTTTCTTCGAATTCATTTGCTCTCAGTAGTGTATGTCACAGGTCTAATTTCTTTCTGTCGGAGATAACGATGGGGCTTAATAATGAACAAAAATATTTTTTCTGCACTTTATTGTTTCTCTGCTAAATTTCGTTCGACCTTGGTTGTTTTGCAGCAGGTGAAACACCCGCCATTTTGGCCAAATTACCACTGTGAGTTTATATTCTGCAAAATACAGATAGATATATTGTAAGAATGATTGCACAAATCATGCTCAGAATTAGTGAAGCATGTCAGGTTACTGCATCACACGCGAAGATTCTTGGGTTAGGGGGCTAGCTCAAAAAGGGAAATTTGGCTTTCCAATATATTTCAATTTCTCCACAGGTTAGCAAGTCTGATCGTATCGCGAAAGCACGTGCAACAGCTTGTTTCTCATGCTGACAACATGCACAGTGAAAGATATTAAATGAAGGCATGCCGACGTTTCACGAGAACACCGTTCCAGGTAAGGTCGCAACCAGAATAAGATTTCTAGAATAAAACCTCTGCGTTTGCGCGTCTAATGGTCAACTGTGGAACTATAGTTTCTTTATTTTTTATTTCAAGAAACCCCTAAAGGCGCTCACCGGGACAGTATTAAATGAGGGGGGGGGGGGAGCCAAAAATGCTAGTCTAATAGAAACACAGCAAGCATAAAAATTGCGAAAACTAGGTGTTATTGCGAAGTAAATCAATTAACAAATCGCCCAAGAGTCTATTCTAAGTTGCACTTATAGCAGCGACAAGCAGTTGTGTACTCATGTGTACCCTCCCGCCTTACGGCTGCTGTGTTCAATGTATACTACTAGCATGACGGAATAAAGTCAGCAGAGACAAAAATCTGGCTCAAGATATAGACGAAAGAGAGGGCATACTGATGTGCCTTAGCATTTATCTTGTACCCACAGGTCGGCACGTTATAGTTGCTCTTTTGTCGAGGTTAGACTTTGGAAGACAGGAAGAACAGGGGACTTTCAAGCATGTATAAGCAGGGCGCTAAAATTTTAGGAATATTCATGTTACATGAGCAGCAGCTGCAAGTTACGTTCGTGATCGACGCTAGCGGAATGCGTATTATTTTTAGCTGAAGTGTGTGTCAGGGAGAAATGTTAATGCTTTTGCTTGTGAAAAATTATTTGTAGCTTTCATTATGTTTGCCCGCCTCAGATAGAGCTTGTAGTGATATGACGCTGCATGAACACATTGGCGTGAACATGCTTATGTTTTCAATGTTTCTTTTTTTGTGTTGCAATCAGAGTTAAGCTACATTAGTTTCTCTAGATAATAGCGGATTGCATGTGTTATGATACGAGTGTGAGCTCGCATAGTCCAAGAACGACTGGCAAACTGCGCATTCGTTTATTTGCTAGGCTCTTACAAATTTTGATGTTCTTTTTTTTCAAGCATTGATTTTTTTATCGCGATGGAGAATGAAATATAGCGACCTAAGGACCGATTTCTAAATAATACATGGGGTACTTTTGCAGTACATGGACATTCGTGACCAGGTCACGGACCCAACTCAATCTGAAGCGATAGAGTAAGCGCCAGAGACCGAATATCAGGAATCACTGCGGATAATCTCAAAGCGAGAGCTATCAAGCGGTAACACGTCATGTGTCAAGGAGACCTGCGGTGATAAACGAATTCCCACACTTTATTCTTCAAGCAATAGGAATCTAGAAGACGGGGACCTCCGAATGTACAGGAGAAGCAGCAGCAAAACAAGAAACGAAGAGCGAATTTGGCATAGCGGGATTAGATAACTGCTAAGAGAATGACTCATCGACTATCGCTGATCGAGTTGCCGAGGGTTATTCCGAAGCGTTTGAGCGGAGATGCGGACGCCAAGAGTGAAAGGTCGTGGGATCCCTCAGTCCCCGCCGCTGAGACTGCAACAGGGGGGAACAGGAGTAGAATAAATCTTGCCTCACGGACGCCTATGTTAAAGGTGCTAGCCCTACTTTGGGTGCCACCCCGGCCTCGGAAATAATTTTCTCCTGCCGACTGCACCCTATTCTCAAGTATGGGCGTTACCGGTGGGTAGGTCACCTTGCCAGCGTCAGTAGCTAGACTCATAAAAAAATTGGCCGCGTATCTGCGTGCTTCGCTGCAAATGTCGTTGAAAGACGATAGTCTTCTGCCGGCCGTACTACAATGTTTTGCCTTGACTCAGACAGCGCTTTCTCTATGTTGAATCGGCCGCATCTGGCTGGCTTTGATAAAATAGAGGAGGCGCTACGTGAGACATGGACGCCATCTGGCAGTGCTGTCGAGAAACATCACCTTGTGCAGAACCATGGCCTCCGAGATGGCGGGCGCGCGGCGGGTTTTTCTCCGGCCGTCCCAATCGCACGGAGAGAGCGTATTTCCCGAGGTGGGCGTGGCCCGCTTTTTTCTCCGCACCGCGGCGCACTTACTTGGGATCGGAAAAGCTGCCGCGCTGTTGGCGCAGCTTGCATGTGGCGAGGAAAAAAAATTGTTTTGCGCTTTTATTAACCTCGCGCTGATTTGGAAATGTCTGGTCAAGGTGTACGAGAGGCCTAGTCAATGCCGGGGCCTATCGATTCTCAAATGGGCTTTTTTTTGCTGTAGATTTGCGCCGCCTTTATTAGAGCACTTAGAAAAGCGATGCCTCTGCAAGAGATCCGCATGTGCTAGAAACTTACTATACTTCGAAATTTGCGGGCTGTATAGTATGGGGGGCGCTAGCGAAGGAGAAAAAAAGAAAGAACGATGATGATGCTGGGCGTGATGACGCCCGGGGCTCGCGCTCGCCCTGCCGCTAAAGACCGATCAGTCGTTGCCGGGCCTTCGTAAATTAAACGCGTTTTTCTTGTCGCCTATGTGTTCTCTGGGGGCTTCGGCCGACCACTGGCCCCGAGCCCACAATAGATATGTTGATAATGTTGTAAGCCAGATTTAAGGCCTGCGACGGAAGCAGTCGCCGTTTGGAAGCAGTATCGCAAAAAGCAGGTATCGGTGCTTGCTTCCTTTGTGCATTTTTTCCTTCGGTGTAACAACATATAGCGAAATGAAAACACACGTACAGAAGCACTCAAATTTTCCATTAGGAAGACTTTGTTTATATTTCCTTTATTAACAACTTGCAGGCACTTCCTTCCATACGTAATGCTTTACAGGCATTGTATAACAGGTGAATGCCGTCACAGCAGCGTAAAGAAGTAAAAAAGCGACATCGGCACAAAGGAAGCATTATCCGCACAGAGTGAAGTGGCAGATTGTGGCCTTCATGCAGTCAATATACATCGTAAAACTGAACCGATACGTCTCATTTCCCGAATATTCATGAAAACTGATCCCAAGCTTCTTTTTGCTATTCGACTTGCAGAAGGGTACGCAGCAGTATGCCATATTCCTGAAATTAAAGAGAAGACACAGGACCTCACAGCATTTTCTCTAAAAAAAAAAAACAGACAGCACTGACAGAATTTCAGTTATATTGCCGTAAGTAGTCTGCAACTTCAATTAATAAATCACTCCTATTGAATCAAACATTCATTTCCACATCCACGCCAAAATTTTGTCTTCTTTACGCAGAACGCCAGCGACACAAGCACGCAAGATAAAAAACCGCGCAAACGCCGCAGCATGAGCGCGTTACAAAGAAATAAGGTCGACCGCACGCTGGAGGGGAACGCAACTGAGCCGACCAAACTCGGCACTCGGCATCAGCAATCGTCATGCTCTCTCCTCGCGATGTCGCCGGCGCCATCAAGTCTGGCGCGAAAGCCGCGCTCGCATAGCGCACAATGCTTCGGACTCGCCCACGAGGCTTCCCCAGTTTCCCTTTCCAACTACCTCCCGTCGCGCCGCAGGAGACAGGGAGGAGGTTGCAGGCGGTCGCCACACGTCTAGACCGTGGTCTAGACTGAAAGTCGCCGGTTCTACGACGACCACGGACTGGTTACAGGCGCGTTTTGTTCATTTATGATCGATTGATTGATTTGGATGTAGTCGAGTGTACAGTAAATGAACACGATACTGATATTGCCATTGTGCTACCAAAACGTAAGCAAAATCCGGATGACGAAAAAGGAGTCGATGACAACTCAGGCACTTTCACTGTGAACGACGTGTGGAGTAAATGTAGGTCGGCTAATCAAAGCCTTCAACAATATTCCGGCAAAATTACTTATCATCTTACTTCAGTGACATCACCAGGGCACTCAGTTATCTAGAGCGTAACCGTGCTTCGGTTGACCAACTCATAAATATCCGTACGCGATCAAGTAGTAAAACGATGTGTCACGATAGGAGAGCAATGTGATTCAACGACGAAAATTCGCCCAGTTTTCACCCATACCCGTCTCCAGAAAGGAAGAATGCTAGAACGCCCCTGTATATTTCTCAAATCAAGGTATTTCGCGCCGAGACAAAACGGACCGTAATGAAAAAAAAAGTAACACTACCACAGACGAATTGATACCTCCTTACAATAATTTATATCAGGAAAATTCAGCAGTTGCCGTGCTTTCCTCCGAAAATTGGACCAAAATAAATGCAGTAACAGAAAAAAAAATACTTGCCTTCAGTGCATCCAGAAGATCCTGGCGGCAATGCTTGCTCGTATGCAGAAAAAAAATCATGCGCACGCAATAATCCCGCGCGCTCTACTTTCTGCCGCGGTCTCCGCTGCCGCCGGAATCCCAAGTGAATGCGCCATCTCGCGGTAGCCGGGCGCGCGACGCGATGTACGTTTTTTTGCTGGGGAGCGCGGCGATTGGGACGGCCGGAGAGAAACCCGCCGCGCGCCCGCCATCTCGGAGGCCATGGCAGAACCCAGCAGCAACATATCGTCGGCCGAGGGCTTTTTCGTGCATAACGTCGCTCTTTGAGCGCAGCGTAAAAAAACGTTGGGGTCTTCATAATTACGTGTCTATGTATTTTCCTATAAAGAAACATACCAGAGACTACTTATGTATTGACGTTGCTCCTCAGACATGCGTAACATTTGCTTTTTGATCGACAATGTTCACAAGCATGAACAAAAATACTTGTGCAAGATGGCTGGGCGCTGAGAAAGTGGTTAAACTTTGGCTGAGTAGCTCAATCGGGTCACGGACAGACAAACAGACAGACAGACAGACCGAAATTTCTGCGAAGAAGTATCCCAAGAAAGACTATCGTCTTTAATATGCCTCTACTGCCCCTCTGTGCTGCCCCTAACACGTGTTCTATGAGCTGTTCGACCTCATCTTGTCCTAGAGGGTGAGAAGATTAGTGGAGCCGTGTTTGCGGGTTGTCACATGGACCACAAGGGCGTGCGAAAGAACGGCTATAGAACGCCATGACTCAATGGCTGCCGTATTTGTTACCTGGCACTCAACGCACGGAAAATGAAAAACCGTGATTTCAAGTTCAGAGGGAGATGCTAACATTAATAAACACGAAGGTTAGCCATGGGTGAAGACCGAGAGCTGCTTCAGTCGTTTGCGGAGAGACAATGGAGATGTCTACGCACACAAAATTACATTACCGCTTGGTACAGATACTGTCCAGAGTCGTAACTCTCGAAGGGACTATAGATGCGCTTCGCAACGCTAACTGCACAGACTTAATGACCCGTAGCGCTACTAAATGTGTACCCGTGTTTCGGATATATAAAATAAAGCAAAGATAAACTATTAGTTTCCTCTGTGCACCACAATCACACATGTACCAAAGTTGTCTGTATGTATTTTAGAATAACATTTTTTACATTCGTGCGAAATTCATCCGAAAGCCAGGACTGCCATCTGGACTGTATAGGGGGGACAGAAATCGATTATTTATCAAATGGCAACCGTCCGTATTACGCGATATATGCTTAGGTAATCAATTTGAGAACGAAGAAGACGTGCTTCGATAATCAGACACATTACGGATACGCTCATGACTAACTGGTTCAAATGAAAAACCCTAAAGAAGAGTTGCATAGCAGCTAGGTAGGAGCCACTCCTTCTGTGACTTAACTGAAGACGAAAGCCGTTTCTTTTCAGATACACAGCTGCTTTCAATTTTATTTTATTGTACACCTGTTACCTATCTGTTCATTTGGCACATAGAAACTAGGTCTGGAGAAAATGGTTGGTGCGCTGTTGGGGTAGGCATCGTCAGCCTATTTTCGATCTTCAGCAGGGCACTAACAGTCGCAGCGCAGGGTTTGTTTGTAAAAGCCCCTATTGTCTCTCGTAGTCGCAATGTAGATTCATCTGAACGGAATTGGATGGAATTCTCAGCAAAGGTATCATCAAATCATACACTAGTCCTTGGGCTTCTCCACTTGTCACCATCAACAAAAGTATAATTGCAGGCGCTTTTACGTTAACTAGCGCTACTTAAACCCGATCAATTCAATGACCTCCACCAATATTTCACAGAGAGGACGGAAACACAAACTTGTTTTACAGACTATGGTATACATGGCAAGAGATTGAAGGTCGCTGATCAATTCAATTCTTCACCAATCTACTTCTCCGTGCGTGTGTTCCTCAGCATCTTAACGCTTCATCTCTCCGGGACGCTATGAAAGACCAAGATAGATCGATAAAGTCGACTGGTGGGCTCTGTAGTTGGTGCTGCAGATTTTGTGTTTTTACGAAAATAAACACGAGCAGGCAAAGGCGGCATGAGGACTTCGTGTCTTCTTTTGCGTCCTCTTTCCTTGGGCTACAAAAAAAATACTCATAATAAACGTTTAACGACCACAGAGGAGTATTCTTTGAAACTTACTTGAAGCACTTTCGTAGCTACTCTACCTTCCCATAGTCTATCATAGCACTACAGCGCTTCAGTATCGATCCGCAGCTCCACTAAGCTCCATTGATGGGCTTCCATTCTGCCAAGCTGGCGCGCAGGCGCTCGTCATGGCTTTTGTCAACGTTCGTATTTTTCGCACCGTATGTGCGATGCATTCCTTCACTCGTTTCATCGTAGATGCAGATGCGACATTGGCGAGGATGCATGGAAGACTCATTCGCATGGGCGTCAACGCGAACTCGCTGGTGGTAGTAATGAAATTTCGGCCGGCGTGGCTGCAGCTTGCGATTGGTGACAGTGGCAGGTGCCGGAGACGAGTTTCTTGAAGCCTGACGACAGCACGCTTGAACAGCTTAATGCTCAAATCCCAGATGTGCACGGTGCGCCCTATTTATTCATTGCGGCGAAAAGCATGCTGGTTGTTCGTTTTGTGCGATATAACGAGGCCACATCTTGCGAACGGGTAGCCCTATACGTTTCGGAATCATATTTAGACCCTGATATAAGTTACCTCCCGAAACAAGTGTTAATTCCGTGTATGAAATATGATTTCGACACCCCTTATCCGTGAATTAAAAGTCGCATTAACTTCATCTGAACACGCGAATAAAGAAAAATGGGCACCGTGAAGCATTAAGTGGTGCAGCGCGAGATACACAGGAGAGCGCCTTTAGGTTCAAGCCTTGCGTTCCCTTGTCTTCCCAAGTATGCAAATCAAATTTTGATTTAGGTGAAGAAGGAGTGCAGATTTCTGCATGCTTTGTAAGGTATTGTGGCTGATTGCCTCTACAAAGGAATATATCACTATCTGTAATAACCCTGATCTTAGCTCTAGATGCAACATTTTTAGCACATACGTTCCAAACCTAGGTGCATAGCATACAGCACGCATTGTATTTGTTTACGCGTAATGATGCAATGATGCAGCCACTCTTGTCACGAGCATCGACTAAGAAGTAATTCGAATGCCGGAAGCCGGCTGAGAGGTTCTATAAGCCCTGCTATAAACGCCTGCATTTATAAAGTTATGTAAAGTTCCTGCATTCATAAGTCCCTGCATATATAGAGTTATATAAGTTCCCGCGTTTCGAAGGTATTCGCAGACATGTCTAGGAGCGCTTGAGCATGGTGTTTTTGTCAAGCGCCCACAGTCAATCCTATAAGGAGCACGCCTGTGTTATCGTATACCTAGCACGCCTTTTGGCTTTCAATGAAGTCTTAGGAGGTCCATCGACGTCTTTGCGTAGGTTCAGTAGTGTGTAAATCGGGCGCTTACCAGGAACGCCGACTACACCAGCGTGTAAACGGTAGCTTATGGTCCGACGAGTAGTAGGCACTGATCTTACACATAGACATCACATTTACCAAAACGAAGTGTCAGCAGCGTCATATATGTGCGTGCGTGCGCGTGCGTGTGTGTGAGTCTGTGTGTGTTTCAAGATAAACCGGGCAAGTATACTCCACCAAAACACGAAGTTATCCCACGTCTGGGACAGACACACTGCTCGTTACTTTTGTAGTAAGAAGCGACTACACCTAAGTTCCGTATGACAAATGAGCCAGTTTTTATAATGCTTGCGAAATATTTGCATGACAGGACAAAGATAAACACGCCACAAACTAGGTGAGGGCAATCAGAATCGCATTGCTATAGCGACTTCAGATGCATGCATAAAACTGCATGTATAAAATAAAAAAAACGAAATTGCTTTTAATTAAAGAGTCAATTGGCTCGTCACAGAGTTTGCGTTTGGTGCTTTGGTCTTGCAACAAAATAGTCATTTCCAGGTCGTGTCCTTTACCCTTCCCAGCAATAATCCAATTTTGAACACCCTGTTCGTGAAGTGCTCTCGCGACGCATCAAAAGCTGCGTCAACGAAAAACCTCCTTGCTTCAATAAAGGATCCTGGCCGCTGACGCGATTGCCCCCAGGCCATTTCACTCAAGCGTGTATGAAAGGTAAACCGACGATTCACTATGCACACTGCTGAAAGTAGCAAACAGTAGGAAGCGCATTATAGCGAAAGTGAGGGTCCCGGAGGGTTCACGAGAGATGGATTATGTCGGGGATGAAGCCGGCGTTAATCCTAATTAGCACCCGTGGCCCTGCTGGCGTCGCCGGACCACCCCCCCACGGCCCGAGTACAAGCTGTCGCTCCTCCTAACCGCAGCACATCATCGTCTGCGCCTGGCAGGCGTGAGCCAACCGTTGCGGCTGTCGGTTGGCGATGAACAAATGACGCTTCAATCCTACGAGGACATCTGCGGTGGCCCTGTTAACGAAAATCGGTTGTCTCTGTGTGGGTGTCCAGCCTCAGTTGGCCGTGCATTAAGTCTGCGGCTCTGACGATTATATTTTTCTTCATATGCACTTCAGATCTTTCGTATACCTGAAAACAACATTGGGGGGACCCTTAAGCTTTGCTTTTAAGAGTTGAACGCGATAGCGATATCCTGTCCCTAGTGCGTACTTCAACCACTTAGTGCATACTGTGAAATGGGTAGCATGCTTTAAACCACGAGAAATTTATGCGTGTGAAATGTTTTCGGAACTTGCTATAAAACCACTACGTGGTCTTAAGGGAATACGCGCAGTAACAAGTGTGCCTTCTGCAATGGGTGGACGGCTTTGAACCACAATGTTGTTATGATATTCACATCTTTTGACGTCCAATGGTGATGTACGCTTGTACCACGCAATAATTCTGCGATATTACATGTTGTAATGTGACGCCTGTATACAGGACGCGTGTGTTTGTAAAGCATGAAAGTTACTTTTCACTGCATTTCCAAGGAGAGGAAGTTATTTTTCCTGTATTTCCAAGCAGACGCGTGGCTGTGGTATAACACCTGCTTGCCACCCAAGACATCCTGGGTTCGATCCTGACTCAGAACCCAAAAAGTTTTTATTATTTACATTATTTGCATGTTTCTCGATTCTTCGGTCATCGGACAAGATGATGATTTTTCGCTCACAACCAACGACACCGACGCCGACACCGACGCCAACGCCGGAATTTATGCAAAAGGAGCTCTTTAACGCTATCACGTAAAAAATTGAGGTAAATGTATTGAATTAAGGGCAAGAATACAGATAGTTAAATTTATGTATGGCTCTGCAGTCGTAAACACCAAAAGATAGGGGAGCTGGGGGAAGCCCAGAAAATTAGCCCCGAACCACGCCTTCTGTCGGTTAAACACAGGATGTCTGGCCTTTGCATGACGACATCCTTGTTCCAATTCTTCATCATGCCAAGCAATCTAACATTTAAAATGGTGATTGTAAAGTGATCTTTGGACATTTTCTCAAACGCCTCGCATACCTTTCGGTAATCGTGTCAATGGGGTTTCCGTTTAGCCCAGCGAACTCGGCAGCCAAAGTCTTGTGCACATAATTCTCTGCCTGGTAAAAAGTGCGATCACCATCATTATTGATCGCATAAAGCCCTTCGGTGTTCACTATTCACACAAGCACAGCACTGTGACAGCACCATCGTTCGACTCCCCGACGTTCAAAGAATTTGCAAGCTCCATCGAGTGTGTCAGGTCTTCAATCTCCTGTGCAGTTTGAATTTTATCCTGATTTGTTGTTTATTGGCTCGACATAACTATTAGCACTGCGTCCATAACGTTGGCGTATTTTATCCTTTTGCCTCTAATACGTTTTTTCCTCTAACCCCCTTTATTGGGTTTATCTTCGGAAGGTCACTACAGGTGTGCTTCTTTGTTAGAACGCTGCTAGAATTTCAATGGCAATACGCAATGCGCAATTAAGCTACATGTACACACTAAAGTTTTTAGAAACGAGCCCACACTTCAGCGGTCACGTGGGCCTCTTTGTCTGCTATCATTGTCTACTACATAAGCAAGCTAAATAGGGACAGTAACGAGTGGTTGAAATCGGCGAATGGTTCTTGTAACAAGTCAACGAATATAGCTTTTACGTACATGTCCTCAGCACTTGGCCGCATTGCATCAAGTGCTGTCTTTATTCTGAGCCTTGTCCCACTTTTTTTCTCTTATCAAGAAATATTTGTGCTGCAGATACACTGGCAAAGAAATGTTGCATCACAAAACCCACTCGTGAAGAGCAGCACACCAGATGGTATTCAAAAGGAGTTCCACATCAGCCGAAATGGGAAGCACGTATTGTTCGGTAGGCTCATTGAAACGCGTGGTCACGCGCACACCTCCTCGTCGTCCCATCGCTTGCCACCCCTTCTGACCAGTACTCTACTTGAACGGGGGAGGTCGCATTCTGTTGTGTGTGATGTTTTCTTTCATTTTATTTTATTGGTGGATGGGCGAGCAACACCGCGCCGGGCAACAGGCTGCCACAAGCCGGGAAGAAGAAAACCATTTATAACGGTGCCGACGCCTCATGACGTCACCGGGGCTAGCCGCCTGTCTCCATCCCCTCGGTATAAGCCCTGTTCCCGCTGAATGTGCAGCGAACTCGCACCCATTCACTTTGATTTTGTTCTCACTCCCGCTAATCCCCTATTCCCTCCTTTGCTAGGCGACTGAATCGAAGGCTTTCCACATGACTCTCCTATCGCAACCTTTTACGGTCCTCCGCACGCCTGCGTACGAGTACGAGTTTCTGTTTAAAGGCGCGTTTCCGTGCCTCCACATCTCGATGCACTGCTCCCCCTTTAACTGTCACCGCACTGGTGATACGCCAACACCCCCCCCCCCGCCCCCCGTAATGAGCGCGGATGAAGTGGCACCCATGTAGGGAAGCTTTCTCAAAAGGGGATCAAACGCTCTAAACGAGTAGGACGAGAGGGCTATGTTCGGTCTTTGTCTACTACGTCGTTGGTTGTGAGCGAAAAATCATCGTCTCTTCCGTGACCGAAAAATCGAGAAAGATGGAAATAAATTAAATGATAAAAAACTTTGGTTTGAGTGGGACCCGAACCCAGGCCGTCTGCGTGGCAAGCAAGTGTTCCATGTCAGAGTCCCACCACAGCTTCACAATTTTGACCACGGCTCTACGTATTGGCTTGACCAGGGCTCTACGTATCGCCGTGGTCAACCTATACATGCGGTACGGCTATGCTCCTGTAGGGAAGCTCTAGCGAGCATGGCGCCAACGAATGCGCTTTTGGGAATGACATAGAAGAATGGAATGTTGGACAAGTTGGTACATTATAATACAAAAAAAAAGCGCAAGAAACAAGGACACAGAAAGCAAGGCGACAACTCGAGCGCTCGGAATAATACCTTTGACTGCAGAAGAACATTGTGATCAGGCTAGTTTCGTCCAAACCGTGGTTTCGTCCGAAAGAAGCTCGTCTATTCAGATCCCAAGTTAAGCCATTTGGGAAGCGAGGGTACACACCTGTCACCGTCCGTAAAGTGATAGAAACCAGAGGGATGCACACGTACACGTTTCACTTTAACTATTTACTTTTGATGAAACATACAAAAGAAATACACACAAAAAATATTGGTATCAATGTTACATCTCTAAAGGCTTGTTCGAATTCGACATCGCTAATTAAGAGTCCAAATCACAAACTAATTTTGTTGCGCGTAAAAAACAATAAAGTCCGCATTTACTTTCGTGGGTGGCAGTTGGGGTCCGGGGTAGCACTTGACACTTGCTGGAGCCCTCGGGGCGTAGCCGGGGGGAGCGACTCGAAACCAGGGACCGTTGTGGGTTCTGTCCAGACGGAGTCAGTGTGCGTCTTCCTTTCGCCCGAGCCAAGGTTCGACTGCCTCGAGCCAAGGTTCGTCTGCCTCGAACTCCAGGTCAGCTTCTCCGAACTATCGCGGCCCTCTCCCGAGATTCCTTCCGGGGTCAATGGTAGGAGAGGAGCCTTTCTTCCTGCCGCGCCGGTGCGCATGGCGTTTACATTGAACTTTGCCCGACGCCGAGACCGCGGGGCCCGCGCAGGGGGCAACTTCTTGCGTTCTGCTGTACGGTATTGGATGCCCGCTCACAGGGGCGGCTTCAAATGCGCACTGTCTGGCGACGTTTTCACTTGGCACCAATTCACTTGGAGTTCGATTATTGAACGAACTCCTTTTCAATACGCACACCCATGACAACACCCCTCAAATTAACATTTTCGTTGAATGTTGATTAGACTGTATTAGATGTTCCACACATATTCTGAATCGATGGCGCAAGAATTTGTGATATTCTGAAAAGACCAACCAGTTAAGCAATTGGCTAGCAGGAACATAAATTCACTGAAAGGCATTACGACCAGGTGGTTCACACCTACGTCGTTCACCATATTTTTACAGCCACCATAAAATCCCTGCTTCGTGTTGTCTACAAAGACAATATATGGTCCGTTAGTTGTAGTAATTAAGGATATAAATGGAAAGGTCTTAAATTGGAGAAAGACAAAACTTACCTGCAGGCAGGGACCTGAACCTGTAACCGTTTGAATAACGCGTCCGATGCTCTACCAATTGAGCTATGGCTGCAGTCGTCCTTCCAGTACACCTTACCGGGTATATATGTGCAGAGCAGGATTGGCCACCCTGGTGCAGTACTTGGCCACTACCTCCCACATGAATACACCAATTAACCCTCGGCCCTCAGTCCCCAGCGGCTGCGAAGCAACTGACCAAGGCGGCGGTCAGACCTGCGACGCAGCGGAGGGTGCTAAGAATCTCTGGGTCCGGACAGGCCGCCATTGGAATCTGAACTTGGCTACGTTTAACGCCAGAACTTTATCTAGCGAGGCGAGTCTAGCTGTACTGCTCGAGGAATTAGAGGGTGTTAAATGGGATGTAATAGGGCTCAGTGAGGTTAGGAGGACACATGAGGCTTATACAGTGCTGAAGAACGGACACGTCCTATGCTATCGTGGCTTAGCTGACAGAAGAGAACTAGGGGTGGGGTTCCTTATTCATAAAAATATAGCTGGTAATATAGAGGAATACTATAGCATTAATGAGAGGGTGGCATGTATCGTAATTAAGTTTAATAAGAGGTACAAGATGAAGGTGGTACAGGCCTACGCGCCTACATCAAGCCATGATGATCAACTGGTTGAACGCTTCTACGAAGACGTAGAATCAGCAATGAGTAAGGTAAAGACACAGTACACTGTACTGATGGGCGACTTTAATGCAAAGGTAGGCAAGAAGCAGGCTGGAGATCATGCAGTTGGGGAATATGGCATCGGCTCTAGAAACGCCAGAGGGGAGTTACTAGTAGAATTCGCAGAACGCAACAGTTTACGGATCTTGAATACCTTCTACAGAAAACGGGCTACTCGAAAGTGGACGTGGAGGAGTCCTAATGGCGAAACTAAAAATGAAATAGACTTCATAATGTGTGCCCACCCGGGCATTGTACAGGATGTGGAAGTAGTTAACAAGATCCGATGCAGTGACCACAGAATGGTAAGATCTAGAATTCACCTAGACTTGAGGAAGGAACGGCAGAAACTGATACGCAAGAAGCCGATTAATGAACTAGCTCTGAGAGGGAAAGTACAGGAATTCAGAGTTTCACTTCAGAATAGGTACGCGGCTTTAACCGAGGAAACCAACCTTAGCGTTGACGCAATGAATGATAATCTGACTAGTATCATTAAGGAGTGTGCAGTGGAAGTCGGGGGGTACAGTCGTTAGACAGGACACTGGTAAGCTATCCCAAGAGACGAAAAACCTTATTAAGAAACGTCAAACCATGAAAGCCTCAAGTGCAACAGACAAAATAGAGCTGGCGGAGCTTTCCAAGTTAATCAATAGGCGTAAAGTAGCCGACATAAGGAAGTATAATATGGAGAGAATTGAGCATGCTATTAAGAACGGAAGAAGCCTCAAATCTATGAAGAGAAAACTGTGCATAGGCAAAAATCAGATGTATGCATTAAGAGACAAGGAAGGCAAGGTCACAACCAATATGGATAGAATAGTTGAGGTGGCGGAAGAGTTCTACAGAGATCTGTACAGCAGCCGAGACAGTCAGGATGATAACGTAAGAAGCAGTAATAGCCCAGAGGAATCTGACATCCCACCAGTATTGACAGGAGAAGTAAAGAAAGCCCTAAAGGGAATGCAAAGAGGCAAAGCCGCTGGTGAGGATCAGGTAACATCAGACCTGTTGAAAGACGGTGGAGAGATTGTGTTAGAGAAACTGGCCACCCTGTATACGAAGTGTCTCTCTACGGGGACGATACCAGATTCTTGGAAGAACGCCAACATCATCTTGATCCATAAGAAAGGGGACGTCAAGGACCTGAAAAACTACAGGCCCATCAGCTTACTGTCCGTTGTCTACAAGCTATTTACAAAAGTAATTGCTAACAGAATTAATACGACATTAGAGTTCAATCAACCAAAGGACCAGGCAGGATTTCGTACAGGCTTCTCAACAACAGACCATATTCATACTATCAATCAGGTGATAGAGAAATGCTCGGAATACAACCAACCCCTATACATAGCCTTCATAGATTACGAGAAGGCATTTGATTCGGTGGAGACATCAGCAGTCATTCAGGCACTGCGGAACCAGGGCATCGACGAAGCCTATATAAACATAATGGAAGAAATCTACAGCGGATCCACAGCCACTATAGTACTCCATAAAGAAAGCGACAGAATCCCAATAAAGAAGGGCGTACGGCAGGGAGACACGATCTCTCCAATGCTATTCACCGCGTGTTTACAGGAGGTTTTCAGGGCCCTAGATTGGGAAGAGTTAGGGATAAGAGTTAATGGAGAGTATCTCAGTAACCTGCGATTCGCTGATGACATTGCATTGATGAGTAACGCGGGAGACGAATTACAGCTTATGATTACTGAACTGGATACGGAAAGTAGAAGAGTAGGTTTGAAAATTAATATGCATAAAACTAAAGTAATGTGGAACAATCTTGGCACAGAACAGCGCTTTGCAATAGGTGGCGAGACACTGGAAGTTGTAAAGGAGTACGTCTACTTAGGACAGGTAGTAACCGCGGAGCCGAACCATGGGAGTGAAATAACTAGAAGAATAAGGATGGGATGGAGCACATTCGGCAAGCATTATCAAATCATGAATGGTAGTCTACCACTATCCCTCAAGAGGAAGGTATATAACAGCTGCATCTTACCGGTACTTACCTACGGAGCAGAAACCTGGAGACTTACAAAGAGGGTTCAACTTAAACTGAGGACGACGCAGCGAGCGATGGAAAGGAAAATGATAGATGTAACCTTAAGAGACAGGAAGAGAGCAGAGTGGGTCAGGCAACAAACGGGGGTTAAGGATATCATAGTTGAAATCAAGAAGAAGAAATGGATATGGGCCGGGCACGTAGCACGTCGGCAGGATAACCGCTGGTCATTAAGGGTAACTGACTGGATTCCAAGAGATGGCAAACGCGTCAGGGGGAGACAGAAAATTAGGTGGGTAGATGAGATTAAGAAGTTTGCAGGTATAACGTGGCAGCAGAAAGCACAGGACCGGGTTGATTGGCGAAACATGGGAGAGGCCTTTGCCCTGCAGTGGGCGTAGACAGGCTGATGATGATGATGATGATGATGATGTGCATTTAAGCCTGGGAGTCTTATTCAGCGCCTTCACTGACTTTCAGTTGCCTTAATTTGTGTCACGTGAGGCCTCGCATATATAACAGTTTCTGAATGATATTTTGCCGTTGAATTTGCATGTTGCATTCTTTTGTGAATTGTTTTTGGACTATCGTAACCGCTACAAAAACCAATTGTGATAGTCAGCCAAATGTCCACGTGCAACTGTAATGGTAATCAATGCTTCACGAAGATTATGCTCTTGTGAATAACGCCAGAGTGCTGACTACTCTATCTGACGATGGGCTTCGGTCGATGTACGAGTCAGAAAGCGTCAGAAAAAGAGTCGAGAGTGTCTCAAGGTACAACGAATGGGGTGGGGTGAACAGGGTAGGTGTTGGAACACAGCCACTTATATAACGTGGAGGGGCGAGTCCGCCGCCTGAACGAGCATAGATGCCGAAGTCAGTGCCCGCTCACCGTCCATCAGCATTGGGCTTGCGCCCGTGTTTATGACCCGTAACGACACGTGCTGCGGCGTGGGTCCCGGGCGCATCGGTGACTAAGGGTCGCGGCTCGGATTATCCCTGCGCTCGCATTCGTAAGCGGGCCACTTGAGGCGCCCGTGACGGGCGTCGGTTTGGCGACGGTGGCTCTACTAGGGAGTGTTGACTCAACCTGGATTTCCTGTCGCCGTTATGACGGCTTCAATAAGCGAGGGCTAAGGAGCTGTTCTTGCTGGTAGATAAAGTCGCAGCTCTGCATACAGCAGTGTGCATCTTTCTTTACGAGCATGACCAACTCAACACCTATTATGGATTTCAGCAACGCAGACCCGATTGCGGGGAATACATAAGTTTTTAATCGTTTTCAGCAATTGCATTATTGTTATTATTGTTGTTACTTTTTGAAGCTGTCCTTTGTTTGCTATGTTGTAAGCGATTCAAGTTACTACTGCTGACTTTTGCCACTGCTGTTTTGTACAAACACCGCTGTGGAGCCTTGTCAAGGTGCCTCTTCGGAGAGCAGCTTTTACCTACAGCTCTCATTCATCAATGCATTGATGAAAAATAAACATTATTATTATTATTATTATTATTATTATTATTATTATTATTATTATTATTATTATTATTATTATTATGATTATTATTATTATTATTATTGAATGAATAAACTTTATTTCAAGTCCGGCTCCTTCGGGCGAGGCGGGGGGGGAAGAGGGGATTCCCCCTGTTCCGTCCCACTCTCCGTCAATGATGGCGGTGCCTCAGATGACGGCGGGGAAGTCCTTGGACACCGGCGGCATCTTCGGCTTGCCGGACGGCCCAAAGCTGGTCGGAAAGCTTGTCGCTGGTGAGTGCCGCCTCCCAGCGGCAGCGACGCCGACGCAGCTGATCCGCAGCAGTGCCCGCAGCCGCGGCGGCGGCCGGCCCCTGCCCTCGCGCGGTGGTAGCAGCAAAGATTGCTCTCGCGTTTGTCCCTGCCTAGCATGCGTCGCGTAGTGAGCGGCGGCAGCGATAATTATTATTTAGCGGTGTCAAAGAAACTATAGGGACCATAAGCGCTGGGTCCATAGGCGTGCGCCTATGGACCCAGGTAATGCGGCTCGATCGCAACAACAGAACTCTTGAGATAGCAATCATCGATCGGGGAAGTGCCTTTGGCTTGCGGATCGGGTTAAAAAAGATTTCTAACCAAGCAAGGAGGCTCTGGCGCATCCCACGCTGGGATCGGGAGGTAAAGCCTGGCGGCCTCGTTGTCGTCGTAGACTTGCTGGACGGTCCAAAGTTGATTGACCACGTACAAACTGTCACCTGCTGTCTCCCACGATGCCTCAAACCTGATTGCTGCTTGAACACGCCAGTGCTGCCCTTCCAATATGGCGTGGTTTGGTGTCAAATATACGTAGTGCTCATTGCGCCTCAGCTACTCTTACATTAGTGCAGCAACCTAATGTAATCAACAAACAATGAAGCCAAAAAAAGTACACTGTAGGTTGTTTGTAATATTAAGTGTTGTGTAGTAATGATGACATAAATATAAAAAAAATTAAAGTGAACGAAAAATGAACTTTTGCCGCCGGCAGGAGCAGAACATACAGACTTCGGATAACGAGTCCGATACTCTATCAACAGAGCTACGGCGGCAGTCAATCTCCCATCTACATTGCTGGGTAATTAGGTGCGTGTAAACCTAAATCCGTGTTCAGACTACGTGCGCAACGTACGCATCCTCGGTAAGGATCGTAAGCGTAAGCGCAAGCAACGTAATGAGCATGTTGAGACGTTGTTGGATTTAGCGTAAAGTACGTAACTTAAGGGACGTAAATGTTGCCGGGCCCGCGACCTTTACGACAACTACAGATGCGACCGTTACGTATGACCAATGGGCGAAGCAGTTTCGGTTTTCACTTTCCGTTCGCGAGGCATCTGGCCTCCCCCGATTCCGCGTCTTCATGCGCGTCTTGGAAGCCATGCAGTAGCGTGTCTGTGCAGTTGGTTTGCCGGACTAAAGCGCAGACGCGATGTGCGTTAATGTGAGCGCACGTAGCGTCTTCCCTTTAGCCCAACCAGGCCAGCCATGGCCAAACACGCGAACCTTGCTAGGCTGAAATTGTAGCGGGGACGCAACGCACATTCAGAGTGGTGATTGGCGCGTCGTAAAAAACGTATCGTACCGGAAAGATCAGTGTGAACATACGTGGTCGCTAGCTACGCAAACAGCCGATACAGCCGTTACGCGATACGACATTTATGAAAGATGCGACTGCAGTCTGAACGCGGCTTAAGAGCGCATGTCGTAGTTGTGATGCATGTAAACCAGCGTAGTCCTTCTGTGCGTCTAACCCAGCGGCCCTCGTACCCGTGATGGCGAGAGTAGAAAACTCTTTAGCCAGCTGGCATCGCGTAGCCCGTGATATACAAGGTGTAACACTTATTTCCAAGCTAATTCACAAGTATAGAGTTTTTTCTTCGGTTATTTTTAACCGCCACGCTATTAAAAGCGCGCATTCTCACTTAAAGGGGCCCTGCGACAGAAATTAAGCGTGTAGTTTTCATCGGTTCTTCTCGAATTGTAGAATGCCCCGATAGGAAGAAAATGCGTTCACATTGCCAATGTTTAATTATGCGCTCATTTAAAGAATCAAAACGAAGAAGACACACGGACAGAGGTTAACGGGACAAAGCGCAAACGTTTGTCCGAACCTCTTCCGCGCTGTGATTCGTTCTTTGTAACACTCATCTGCTGAAGTTGTCAGCCTGCCCAAGTAAGTGGGAAAAACGTTGCATAAATTGCTCAATGCAGCATATATGGTTGCGCCATCTCACTGGTGGTAAATTACTGCGAAAGAGCGCTACGATGCAAAGCGTTAACCATCATATCCGCCCCTTAGTCTAGCCCTTTACTTGACAAGTCCGGTGCATAAGTCCCAGTGCTTGTAGTATGATATGTTCGCTGAACTGTATTTAAGGAATTTTCAGGAACGAGGCTACAGTTGTTTTGATTTATCACGAGGTAGTTCTTTCTTTTTGGACGGCTCCTGCCGCCGGCACAGAAAGGAAAATTACCTAATTTTGCATGCACCCGCTGCCCTCTCACCTGAGATTCGTTTCCCATACCTGCAACTCTTTCGCACGGCGCTAGATACTCCCAAGTAACTCCAGGTCGGAAGATTGCTTGTAGTGCCAGAACGTGGCAGAGCTGCGCGAACGGAATTCAGAGCAGAGAGACAGAGAGAGATTGCGAAAATTCGTGCTTTGCATTTCACCACCAAAACCGCGCGGGCCCTGAAATTGGAGTGCATCTGCCGAGAACTCACGAGAAGCACTTATACCTAAGCGGAGGGGCTTCCTCGGCCAGCACATGTGTTCCGCGCCGAAGATGGAGAAAACAGCGTCGAAAGCGCAGAGAGGGCGTAATTGAATTTCAAGTAGGGCTTCGTACGATCAAAACGCGGCCCATAAAGGAAGCACACCATTACATTTCTAGATTGCTTTTATATACTTGCGGAGCAGCATGTTACGTTGTTCGAAAGAATGCAAAGAGGGCTCAGCCTGACCGAGGAACAGGTGCACGAATTCAATAGGCTTCCCGCCTTGCACAGCGAAGCTTGCATGGGATGAACCGGAGAAGTGTCGATTCGTGATCTCTCCGAAATGTAGCGGGCGTCTAATGGTGCTCACGTTTCTTCAAAGTGCCAAGTTCAAACTTCGTGCTTTCGAGGTCTCCCCAAGTGAAGTTATCAACATCAGTCCCACATCGTACTGAAAACAGTTTCACAGCTGCCACACTCTGGTGATCCCCCTTTCATTTCCAGCTGGCTTTGGCGGCAACGAAAAAACCTTTGCGAAAGCATCTGCGGATTTCATTCGTGGTGAAGGCAACAGTGAGGCAAGATGTTAGTCTAAGGAAAAAAGGTATCATCGAGCAGGATGAGGTAGAACAATTAAACTCCATTCGAAATAATTATTTAACTTACACATTCCTTTGAAGCGCTTCCTAATATAGAATAAAACATGGTGATGTTGTGGCTCTGTAAGGAATGTGCAATCACTGCACTGAATCTGTTTGTTTTACTTTCCACAGCTAAAGTCTACGTCTCGTGCATGATTCCAAGACATCCTCAAAAGGGAAAAAAGCGGTTGCCGGTGCGCATTCCCTATTTGTAAGAATTGCTCTGCGTAAAAAAAATGCCCCCCACCTCCCCGAAGGGAATCGTGAGGAAATGCGAATGCATTTCGCGCGCGCTTCACTCCATTTATATATGGTGGTTGTGGTTCGAAGAAGGAAAAGACGCCTAATTTCTGCAGCCTGGTCGGGAGCACGGCGCAGCGCCTGTTTTTTTTTTTTGTGCTTTTCTTGTTTTTTTTCTTCTTTTTTATATTTTTTTTAATTTTTTTCTTAATTTTCTTTTGTTCTCTTTTTTTCTTTTTTTTTATTTTAAAATGTTTTTTTTCATATATAGCTCCGCCGAGCTCCCGCGATGCGAGCGCCCTCACGCACCAGAGCGCGCTCCTCCTCTCCACTCACTATAACACCTGCCGAGGCCACCGCGGACAACGCTAACGTCGGATGCCTGACATAGCCCGATTAAGAAATGCATTCGCATTTAAAACTGGGGAGGCGCAAAGCACGCAGTGATGGAGCGGTGTTTCCTACTGGAACATGTCAATCGCTGCTAATGGGCAATGAGAGACAGAAGACTCCGACTGGACACAGAGACCCGCAGTCCGCTCTTAGTTAACGCGCACGCTGCGAATTTTTATTGTTCAACAACGCACAGGAGAAATCTCCCACCGGCACCATCTTGCAGGTCGAAATCCATTGCCATATATACGGGGTGGCCAGTGAACGGTTGTGCAGCGCGAGCAGTCGGTTTTTTCAACCAAGAAACTCGCTAGCAGACGCTGCCTGTGTCGGCGTCGCGAGGCGAGAGAGGGGGAGAGGGGGGAGCGTAGGAGAGGAGAGAGAGAGGGGGGCGCGCATGCGCAGTGGGAGTGTGGACGCTGCGGGCAGAGATGCCTAGAGAAGAGAGGGGGGAGCGTAGGAGAGGAGAGAGAGGTGGGACGCGCATGCGCAGTGGGAGTGTGGACGGCGCGGGCAGGGATGCCTAGAGGAGAGAGGGGGGAGCGTAGCAGGGGAGAGAGGAGGGAAGGCGCATGCGCAGTGAGGGTGTGGTCGCCGCGGGGAGGGATGCCTAGAGGAGAGAGGAGGTTTTTATTTTTATTTTTTTTAAAGGGTTTGCGCATGCGCAGTAAGGGTGGTCACGCCGTACACCACCACCACCGGATTAAGCTTCGCCATCAGATGCTTCACATCTAACACCTGCCAGCGCGCACACCTCCTCAACCTATCCTCCTCCTCCTCCTCCGCGGACAACGCCGCACAACGCCAACGCCGCACAACGCCGGATGCCTGACATAGCCCGACTATGAAATGCATTCGCATTTAAAAATTCGAAAGAGAACTCAGGGTATAACTTGATTCTACCGGTCCTTTAGTCACGTTTGCTGCAACGTCCTGGAATGAAATAGGCGGCAAATAATTATCCGAGGCGGCATACCGAAGCGCCATAGTAATATCAATGAAAGACGGCCATACATAACACAGACTCTAATTCGACATCTTGATTCAGGGGGGAATGGTAGCGTGAACAGCAACTTTAATATTACGAAGCATTTATTTCGTGAACTGAGGAAGTGGCGTGAATCTCGACAATTTCACTGAAAGAATGTCTTAACTAAGCTCATAACTAAGTTCAAAGCGGGTTAGATCCCGGTCACGGAGGTCGCGTTTCGTTAAAGGCGAAATGCTAGAGGTCCGTGTACTGTGCGATGTCAGTGCACGTTAAAGAACACCAGATGTTCAAACTTTCCGGAGCACTCCCCTACGGCGTCTGTCATAATCATATCGTGGCTTTGGATGTAAAACCCTTGATATTATTATAATGCGTACATGATTGCGCGCGCCCGTGTGTGTATGTGTTTGTGTGTGCCCGCGCGTGCCTGCGTGCATGTCTGCTTGGGTGTGCGCGTGCGCGAACTTTTGAGCACAGCAGAGCGCGCTGCGACCACAAGTGTGGGCAACGCGACACCGCGGGGATTCGCTTTTGACGAGCCGTTGCTGGTCGCCCCATAGCGGTGGCTGCAAAACTATTCCGCCCACTCATCCATCAGCCTTTCCCCGGTTTGTTCATCGCTTACAATGACGCGTGTTGCGGGTGGGCGCATCGAGCACCGGTGATAGGCAGCGCGTGTGTGGCCAGGTTGATAGGCGGTTGCCTATCAAACTTGGCCACACACACGCGCTGCATTTCAGCACCGAAGTTTGTTATGCGATTTATGAATAGGCGCCACACGAGCACATCCTTTTGTTATTTTCATTTTTTCGCTTGATGTCAGGCGGCTAGAAATACAGCGCTGTCTACGCGGCGAACGAGATCATTTTTCAATCAACCTTTGCCAGAAGCAACCGCCTATCGATTCGAGGTGTGTGGCGATCCCCACAAATTTTGAATGTTGGCTGGCCAGAACCATCACTTTAGCGTACGCGTGCTTCAGGAAAACCCTAAATGCCACGTACAACACAAGAGGACGTGGGCGTTAAGCTACAAGTCACGTTTTAACGGGAGCCGGAAGATTATCGCAGCAAGAAATTGCCACCTTCGTTGATTGTCAGAGGCTGGTCTGCAAGCAAAAATACATTTCCACGCAGTCGATTTCGGTATCCAAACGTGAGAGTTCGAGCGCCCGACGGTGACTCAGGAAAGCCGCCCGTTTCGGAAATTGGCTTTCTAGAGACAGTGTGAAAGTGACCGGAGAGAAAGGAGGAAATGCCGTTATGTATGGCCGCACAGCCGCGAACGCAGGGTTCGTGTGCGTCACACCACCCTACCCGGGGGCTCACCGAAGCGGTTAACCGGTGTAGTAGGGTGCACGCAGTAACTCGGCGTTGTTCTTGGCTAGAATGGGGATGTGGAGCAGCTCCACAGCTTGCGTATGTGTACGCCGAGTGCAGGGCGTGGCGAATTCGGGAGGCGCGCTTGCCGAAACTTGAGTAGGCGGAGGGGATCGGATGACACTCACCCATAAGTCAGATTTCGCTGGCGTTCCCCGTCTTTATGGCCCATAACGGCACGTGCCGCGGCTCGAGCGGCTGCAGCTGCGGTGGGCAAGGCTGGCGACCACGCTTGTGTAGGTATGTAGATTAACAGCCGTACTATGGTGACCGTAATACGGCAAAAGCGTTGCCTGTTGGGCATGTTGGAATTGCGCAATGTTCATTGTTCTGTGTGCCTTACTCTGTCCCTGCCTTCCCACCAGTGTAATAAGGCACTGTGTCGTTTGACGTCGCGTGGCGTCGCCGCGATGGTTTGTGAGTTAGATAGCGCTGTGCTTTAGCGGTAAGCATCTTTCAGGCTGTAGCCATGTTTTTGCAGTTGTAGAGAAACCCACCAATAAACAATATAAATGCGGGAGGGAGAGGAGGGAGTGGGTTTACAGGCTGCAGCGCGGAGGAGGAGAGGAGAGAAGGCGACCGAACGCCTGCGTAAAGGAGGAGAGTGGGAGAGAGAGTAGGTGCATGCGCGGTAAGGGTGGTCAGGACGCACACCACCACCGGATTGAGCTCGGCTCTAAGATGCTTCGCACCTAATAGGATTCCCGTACATTACCTGCCACGCGGCATACGGCGCCACAAGATACGGGAAAGGGGAAGGGGTGGTTGCCTTGATTGAAACGCGGTCACCGTGGCCAGATTAAGAGGCGACTCTTTCCTTTGCAACAACCCACCACAGTGGTTTAGTGGTACTGGTGCTTCATTGTTGAGCCGAAGGTCGCAGGATCGAATCCCGGCCGCGGCGGCCGCATTTTCGGTGGAGGCGAACATACTCGAGGTGCGTGCATTTAGATTTAGGTGCACGTGAAAAGACCCCAGGTGGTCGAAATTTCCGGAGCCCTCCTTCTACAGCGTCTCTCACAAACATTTCGTGGTTTTGAGACGTGAATCCCCCAAAAGTTATTTTATATTCCCCTGCAGCAGTCCCGTTGACAAAACGGAGAGGTCGCTGTAGGCGCATGGTTGAACGGCAAACCATGATCATGTGCGCACATAGGCTTGAGGCCAGCAAGCTGACCATCGCGTGTAGGTCCCAGTGAGAGTTCACAGAACCCTGAATACACCGTATTGACACAACCTCAAACGATCGTGAAGCTTTCCAAACAATGCGAATGGTCTGTGCTGAGCGTTGCTAACAGTTCGTGTGGGTGCAAACCGAATGCATCAAAATAAAGTAACAAACGTGCGTGGAAATATTCTTACGGCTCAGAGAGGCCCAATTTGGGCACTACACCCGAACAATGTGCGTAAAAGAATATCGATGCGTTAACGATTTTAAGGCGAAAGCCTTAGATGTCTCATGAAATGCGAAAATTGACCGGCGTCCCGTGTCGGCGTCCGCACGAGCGATGCAAAAAATCATCACGTGACGGCGTCACCATATCACGTCACAGATTGCCCAAATATGGGACGTCATTATAACGTCACAGTGTCGGCACGTGACGTGACGTCACATCAAGGGGGTCATCGCATCACATCGTGGCTTCGTCAACGGTGGACCGATCACGGAGACCGGGCGAGAGTACGTGAGGTGCCTCCGATCCTGGAGGCAAGCTTCGCCTTTAAGAGTTGAACGCGATAGCGATATGCCGTCCCTATTGCGTATTTCAATCACTTAGTGCATACTATGTAATGGGTAGTATGGTTTAAACCACGAGAAATTATGCGCGGCAAATGTGGGAAATGTTTTCGAACTTGCTATGCACCCACTACCTGGTGTTAAGGGAATACGCGCAGTAAGGTGTGTGCCGTTTGTAATGGGTGGCTGGCTTTAAACTATGGAATCGTTATGATAGTCACATATTCTGACGCCCGATGGCAATTTACGCTTGTACCACGCAATATTCCTGGGATATTACATGTTATATTGCGACGCCTATATAAAGGACCCTTGCGTTTGCGAAGCATGGAAGTTATTTTCACTGCATTTCCAAGCAGACGAAGTTAATTTCACTGTATATCCAAGCAGAGGCATGGTCGTGTGGTAGAACACCTGCTTGCCACGCAGACGACCCGGGTTCGATCCTCACTCGGACCCGAAAATTTTTATTATTTATTTTATTTGCATCTTTCTCGATTTTTCGGTCACGGACAAGATGATTTTTCGCTCACAACCAACGACGCCGACGCCGACACCGACACAGACGCCGACGCCGCAATTTCTGCGAAACGAGCTCTTTAACGCTATCGCGTTAAAAACCATGTTAGGTACAGCTAGCTTTGAGAGGGTGGCGGGGCAGGAACAATACATTAAGGTATGAGGCCAAGTGGAAAAAGCAACTTTTTTTTCAAAATGTCATCTTTTACTTTTTGGTCCATGTTAAACGCGCAACTTTATTCACCTTCATTTTGCTGCAAAAAGTTTCCGTCTACGCAGATTTTGTCAAAAGATACAAGCAAAAATGTGAGACCACCTATCACCTACGAAACCGAAACTGAAAGTGCCAGTTTTGTGTGAATCATAAGCATAAGTTGATATGTTGTATTTTGTTGCTTATTTAGCAATAATATCAAGTGCGAACATGTAATAATTATCTAAAAGCGTTGTCGACACATCATTTTTGTTCATAAAAGTCATAAACTTCTCACCAGGTGAACGCGTAATGTGGTACATGTGTTGATCACACTCATGGACACATACGTGAGCCTGCAAACCATCAAATTTTCTTTGTTTGGCGCTGTGTGTCATTTCGATAGTGGAAACAAAAGCACATTTTAAGTTTTAAGCAAATTCGGATCGATCCAGGCCTCTACACTGCAAAAGCTTGCCTCACAAATGATCCGCACCGCAGCGCGAAAGCGTCCCGTCATGGCACTGATGCTGCAGAAACAAGCTAGAAAAAAAAATTGAGAGTTGCCGCTCGAGCAAAGGCACACTATAGTAAGGTCCACGATGGAACTGGCTACAAATCTTGAGAATTTTATCGCTCTTGACCACTTTGTGTAAGCGCTGCACCTGTTTTCAAATCTTTTTTGTTGATTTTCTCAGAACTTATATTCCCGATATTTTTCCGCACGCAAACAGTCATAACTCTTTTGCTAATAAACATTTTTCATTAAAACTTGGCACATCCCTTATCACCTTAGTAGGCGTGCAATGAATCTCAATAAGCAAAATCGTGCCACAAGATTTAATATGGCTGACTCTTATACGAAGGTCCCCCCTAGTGCAAGTGCCTACTTTTTTGGTTATTTTATCGCTATGTTTTTAATATTCATCACATCTCATTTCTTTTGGTTCATTGCACGGGCCAAAGCCTTTTTCATGTCCCTGCAAAAAAATAAATCTTTTTTAATGAGCGGAATTTGAGTTAGGAGTGCAGGCGTAAGGCCCACTTTTAATCACATGTTTAAATATGAAAAATTGACAAAAAATAGGACTTGCTTTAAAATGCTCAAATTTGCCTAAAAAGATATGTTTGATATTGTAGGCTAATAATTTCTCGTGATTATCGCTTTAAAAAAAAAATTCCCGACACTTGGCCTTCATACCTTAACTCAGAAGAAACGAAGATGGCTTTCGCCTTCCAGTCGTCCTATGGGTGAGTGTATAATGGATCCTTTGAGTTTTTTTTTTCTTTCCTGAATATTGGAGGGAGGAGGCTGCGGAATATCGTTTTTCTTGTACTGTTCGCGTCTGAGTCTATCTTCGAAGGAATTGCTGCATTTACGTTACAAATGTTATTTTAGTCATATGAAGACTATAAAACCAAAAGCGCACGAGAAGAACCTATTTATCGCAAGCCTAATCTAATGTTGTTACCTACATTATTAAATTTATACCGAGGAAGTGCCTTTTTAACAGCTTGCTAGCTTTTAAGTTCAATTAGGTTCGTCCATAACCAGTAGCGTAGCCAGAAATTTTTTTCGGGGGGGGGGGGGGGGGGTTCAACCATACTTTATGTATGTTCGTGCGTGCGTTTGTATGTGTGCGTGCATATATACGCAAGCAAAACTGAAAAATTTCGGGGGGTTTCAACCCCCCCAACCCCCCCCCCTTGGCTACGCCACTGTCCATAACGTATTAAGTCAAGCGGGATTGCTTGTATTTTTAGGGAACTACTTGTTTTTTGCATTGCATTTGAATATTACGAAATGCAGCATGAATTGATGAACCCTTGCATTGTCCTGGTATTGGCAACGTGGTTGACGAGGAAAGATTGGTTAGCCCACCTTATTGTTACGCCTGACTGCACTCGCAGCCTTTGAAATTAATTTCTAATCTGCAAATTTTTGTGCTTAGCAGCGACGTTCATTTGCTGTTCAGCTGCCGTATCGCCCTTGTGGGTTCAATGCATCAGCAATAATTCAAAGTCGAGGACAAACCCACTCGCGTGCATAAAAAGTCAAAACAAGGTATCTACCTGTCTTTTTCTCTTTAGCTTATTGATTTTCTAAGACCCATCATATCCGTGCACAAGAACCGATACACAAGAACAATCTCGCGCCGTAACAGTACCATACACAAATAGGATCACGGAGGTGCAAATAGAACGAAAGATTGTTCGTTGATACATCCCAAGATTTCGAAATGGCCCCTTAACTCACGTCACGGAACCTTTGTGTACTATAAGGTAAGAACCGTGCGCTGCTCCTTCCCGAAATAAATCCGGTGTCTGAGGTTTCCACATACATCTTCAGAGTTTATCGAAACGCCCAGTGTGATGGATGTGTTGGGGGGGGCACGGAGCCAATATTGCCACTCTGAGTACATTGACGGTTGGCAAACACTTCTCTGAGTGCAAACAGGCCAGCGATGAAGTCACCGATGGCCCTTCCTGACTTGAAGCTCCCCACCCACCCAGAACTGATTGAAGAGAAACAGATGAACCGTCTGTGTGTCCCCTTGACACGACGGCTCTCAGCCCCCCTCTGGTGCGCGTCTCTGGCAATCGACAAAAATGAAGCTCGCTGTTGCTACTCACACCAAACAAGGTCAGCGATCACGGAGCTATTTCTTTTCGTCGCGTCCCGACAAATATTATGAATTAGTAAGGCCATCATCTGTTGATATCAGATGCTGGTCTTATGCTCCGAAAAACGTGAACTCGGCTGTCCATCGCTCATACGTAGATTCACATATATGTTTGCTTCACTTATACCATTTTTCTCGTCCGTTCACATGAAGGTTTACTTCGAGTATAGCAGCAAATCTGTTGTCCAATTAAAGTTCTACGCGCGAGTCGACTATGGGCATGAATGGGTTATCTTTGCGTTACCCTGTATAGCAGGGGTCTCAAACTCATCTCAGTCAGCGGGCCGCAGTCACGCAATTTAGTCACGCAAGGGCCGGGGCAGTGAAGGAGGTAGGAGCAAGGAGGAGGGGGGAGGTTCGACAATTTGCCAGCATATGCTGCCACTTGAAAGAAAACTTTCCGATATCTCATATACAGGTATTTTCTGAAGAAGATTTTCTGTTCGGATTCCAACAACATGTTGATACCGATCTCCAAAATGAGTCAAATCTGGACGCCGATTGTGAAATATAATTTTTGTTTCACGGTTATGTTTGCAAACAAGGTGAACACATGGGATGCCACACGGCGACAATGCCTTAAACCGTCTGGCCTGTGTAGCTCACGAACATACTTTATGAGAAAATTAAAAAAAAAGAAAATGTCGGGCGAAGACCCTCATGTGCGGGCCTCAACCGAGAGCCTCGCGGGCCTCGCGCGTCCCGCGGGCCGCGTGTTTGGGACCCATGCTATATAGGATACCATTCATCATAATCACTAGAAGCAGCGGCCTTCCATTTCTTTTTTAATTAGATGTGCAGCAATGGAATGTGCAAATATTGCGTTGGAGTTCCTTAGCTGAATTGCCTAGCTAAAACGGGGGCTAGGGCGAGTTCGCTCATACTTATGAAAGATTTTAACAGCGGAAATAGACAGAACACTGAGGGAGGCCAACATACACAGCGCTAACTTACAGTTGCATTCGAAGCAATAAAACACTAGTGATCAGCGCTGTCTCTGTGTGCCTCCCTCGGTGTTCTGTCTATTTGCGTTGTTAAAATCTTTCATACGTTCGCTAGTTTCGCGTCATGTATAACGACATGTAATATAGCCTACGAGTGCAATAATACATATATCCACCCATCAGAAAGACATAAATAAATAATAAATATATCCACCCATCAGAAAGACATATGGCCCATTTAATCATCGTTATAACATCAACCTTTTGTTCGTGAGTATTCACGTGTGCTCATGCAGATGTTATGATAATGCGCAGCAGCTGCGTGGAATCGCACATAAAGGCGCTCCTTGCTCTTTGTGCAACGGATGGGTGCCTTATAGCTGGCCATCCATTTGAAAAGCTCCGCCAGGGCTTATCACAATCAGCGTCAACGCGAACCGCGTTCTGCTATTCACGTGTGCCGCTTTATATGCGCGCACAGGTTGCATTTTGAAAGGATTAAGCCCGGTGCCGCACTATGGGTAATGCATAAAAGAAAGGTGTTCTAATTTGTACACAAGTTAGTAACTGCTCAGACACTACTCGTTATCACCGTCATCAACAGACGTCTTTTATCGCGCCTCTATATTTCAGAACAGCAGCCATAGCCTTTGAAGCCAGCATCACCTACATATTCATCTCTAGTCAAAGCAAGGGCACGATGGTGAGTTGGGCGAGTTGGTTGAAGTTCGTTTTTGATCAAACAGCGCGTGTCTAAACGAAGGACAAGAAATAAGGGGTGCACAGAACATGACCTGAACTCACCGCCGAAGTCTTTTTGAAGGAACCACCTACAATGCTTCAATATGCCACGTCGTAGGGGAAACAGCAACATAGAAAGGACGTCGGCGGCAAGAACCCTCTAAATGGAGCCTTGATACGCTATCCCTTTGTCACAAAGTGCCAAAGAGCATTGAATGATACAATCTTCACATCTCTTTGCGATATGCAAGGCTTCAACCACCTCACGTATTGTCAGATTCTTGTTTGTAAACACTGTCTTGGTGTCGGCGATGCTTGCGCTGCAACCACATTCGCGGCGGTGCTTTGTGAAATGCGAGAGTTCATCCCTTTCTATATTTCCCCGGTGCTCGCGAAAGCGTGTGTCCACTAGAGCACTGCGCGGGCCGCGATTCTCGGCCCTCCCGGGCCCGGCCCGAGCCCGGCACTCGTTGAAGTTTACCAGCCCGAACCCGGCCCGGTGACTCAAAAGCGAGACCCGGGCCCGGCCCGAACCCGAGAAAAAATTTCACCAACCCGGTCCGGCCCGGCTCGACCGCAGATCGGGCCCGACAAAGGCCCGAGCCATCAATCTAGGTGGTGTTGCCCTAACATGGAATCGGCAGCAAGTCGTTTTAAGTAGCAAATGTCTACGTTTTCTTGGTGCACGCTACGCTAACACGTATGCTTTATTCTGCGGAAATCCCTTGTACAAAAGGGCCTCACTGTGGTAACAGATGACAGGACATAATGGGCGCGATGAACGGCTATGCAGCAGCGGTATACTTTGCATAATTTTTGAACAAATACAATAGGGAATCATCAACAGCGTTTGGTAGGCGGACATGACCATCGACAGAATTTTGTCTTGGGCGATGCAAACCCGTGTTGTATCACGGTGGGGGAAGTGGGGAGTGCTTGTGTGGCTTCGGTAAGGAACAAGTGTTGGTGAGCTTGACTTTTGCATGCCCCTGCCAAGGAGACGTTGTAGCACAAAAAAAAGTGATTTGCAGCATGAGTTCACTTTCAGCAGGGAGTGCAATAAGAACAGAAGAGACAGAGAACAGAACGCTGTCTTAACTTTGTTTTTATTACGCTCTATACAGAAATGTAAAGCATGCTTTACATCAAACATAATCATGCACCCTTCTAGATATGTAGCACCTGTCTTCAGCATAATAGCACCTTGCACTGGCAAGATAAATAGAGAAAAAAATATAAATTCATTACCTTTGCCCTAAATACGCTAACCAAGATCAAAATTATAACGAACTCTGCGCACCACGTGTACTTTTCTAAATACGTACAAACAGCCAAAAGAACAGAAAAGAATATTTACTATAGCATTATTTTCATGTAGTGCACCACTGCTAGTATATACAGTATACAGGGCCGAAGAACTTTTTTATTTATTTATTGTTTGTTGTGTTTCTTCTTTGCTTTTACTTCTAATTTTCTGCTCACTTCCCTATGTAATGCCTTTGGCCTTGAGGAAATATTTTTATGGAACAGTTCACAGTTCATTTCCTTACAAACTGTTGTGCAGAAAGTCAAATGATGAAG
Organism: Rhipicephalus appendiculatus; assembly: GCA_030522465.1. Taxonomy (NCBI): domain Eukaryota; kingdom Metazoa; phylum Arthropoda; class Arachnida; order Ixodida; family Ixodidae; genus Rhipicephalus; species Rhipicephalus appendiculatus. Next base: position 102,679 of record JALIZH010017723.1, read on the forward strand.
AGATTTAGGCTGTAAGCACGCCATGCTCTGTTGCATCAGATATCCTGCCGCGCTACAGTTTCCTGAACTGCTTGTAGCCGCAGGAGCGCATGAAGTCTTCCTTGCGAATGGTGAAGTCGTCGGCAGTCGTAGTCAGACCTCCCCCCACTGGAACAAATTTCGGACGTCTCTGCGGACTTCTGCAGAATGAACATAGCTTTCCAGCTCATCGCTTGATTTCTATTGTTCCCGCACGTCGTCCATTCTTCAATATATAATCTATAAAACTCCTCTTTGAGGGCTTCTCCTTGTAGGTTTCAGCAGTGTATATTACGCATGGTTTGTACTATGCTCTTTTTTTCATATTATAATACGTATGCTGTGCTAATGATGTTGTAGCGGTTGAAGTTGGTGATTGGACTACGCGGGTAGAAGTTGCAGGAGTTGGACGAAGAAATTTCGATCTGTTGTCGGGTTTGGTTCCTGTTTGGTAATAAAGGCGTGAATAAGCTTCTCGACGATTATACTCCCGTATGCATATGGTTCGAGATAAGGGGACATCACCCAGTGTGGAACTCGTAATTGTCTTTTTTTTTCAAGCCAGATATATCGTCAAGGGAAAAAACCGGCAGATCCCACGCACTGTGGGAATCGATGTAATGCGAAGCAGACAGGAAGGAGCAAATCATGCTTTACATAATTTGCATGGCATGTTTTACATGTTACGACCTGTCATTTCTGTTCGTCATACAGTCACGTCGCGATATACAAATTTTGGTGTATGTCAAGCTAGTGAACTGGACGCAAGCGCACCATGAGCGTGGCATGTAAATGACATTGCAGATGACATGCATGCCAAGATTTTCATGTTACCACCTGCCACCTATGTTCGTCATACAGTCATGTCACTCAGTACCAAATTTGGTGTATCTCAAGCTAACGAAACGTCCGCGAGCGCACCATGAGCGTGGAATGCAAGTCATGTCGCTCATGACATCTCATGATTTCCATGTTACCACGTGTCATTTATGTTCGTCATACAGTCATGTCACTCAATACCAAATTTGGTGTATCTCAAGCTAACGAAACGGCCGCGAGCGCGCCATGAGCCTGGCATGCAAGTCATGTCGCACATGACAAGCCATGATTTCCATATTACCACTTGTCATTTATGTTCGTCATAGAGTCATGTCACTCAATACCAAATTTGGTGTATATCAAGCTAACGAAACGGCCGCGAGCGCGCCATGAGCGTGGAATTCAAGTCATGTCGCTCATGACATGTCATGATTTCCATATTACCACTTGTCATTTATGTTCGTCATACAGTCATGTCACTCAATACCAAATTTGGTGTATATCAAGCTAACCAAACGGCCACGAGCGCGTCATGAGCATGGAATGCAAGTCATGTCGCTCATGAGATGTCATGATTTCCATATTACCACTTGTCATTTATGTTCGACATACAGTCATGTCACTCAATACCAAATTTGGTGTATATCAAGCTAACGAAACAGCCGCGAGCACGCCATGAGCGTGGAATGCAAGTCATGTCGCTCATGAGATGTCATGATTTCCATATTACCACTTGTCATTTATGTTCGACATACAGTCATGTCACTCAGTACCAAATTTGGTGTATATCAAGCTAATGAAACAGCCGCGAGCACGCTATGAGCATGGAATGCAAGTCATGTCGCTCATGAGATGTCATGATTTCCATATTACCACTTGTCATTTATGTTCGACATACAGTCATGTCACTCAATACCAAATTTGGTGTATATCAAGCTAACGAAACGGCCGCGAGCGCGCCATGAGCGTGGAATTCAAGTCATGTCGCTCATGACATGTCATGATTTCCATATTACCACTTGTCATTTATGTTCGTCATACAGTCATGTCACTCAATACCAAATTTGGTGTATATCAAGCTAACCAAACGGCCACGAGCGCGCCATGAGCATGGAATGCAAGTCATGTCGCTCATGAGATGTCATGATTTCCATATTACCACTTGTCATTTATGTTCGACATACAGTCATGTCACTCAATACCAAATTTGGTGTATATCAAGCTAACGAAACGGCCGCGAGCGCGCCATGAGCGTGGAATTCAAGTCATGTCGCTCATGACATGTCATGATTTCCATATTACCACTTGTCATTTATGTTCGTCATACAGTCATGTCACTCAATACCAAATTTGGTGTATATCAAGCTAACCAAACGGCCACGAGCGCGCCATGAGCATGGAATGCAAGTCATGTCGCTCATGAGATGTCATGATTTCCATATTACCACTCGTCATTTATGTTCGACATACAGTCATGTCACTCAATACCAAATTTGGTGTATATCAAGCTAACGAAACAGCCGCGAGCACGCCATGAGCGTGGAATGCAAGTCATGTCGCTCATGAAGTCATGATTTTCATATTAGCACTTGTCATTTATGTTCGTCATACAGACATGTCACTGAATACCAAATTTGGTGTATATCAAGCTAACGAAACGGCCGCGAGCGCGCCATGAGCGTGGCATGTAAATCATAATTTTCATGACAAGTTAGTCATGATTTTCATGATATGAACAGCCATTTACGTTAGTTATACAGTCATGTTATGCCATACCAAATTTGGTATAAATCCCATTAACGATACGGCCAGGGGAGCACAAAGTCGTAGGGGGGCTAGATAGATAGATAGATACGCTCAAATTCGCCGAAGTTCGCTAAGAAATGCTCCGCATTTAATAAATTATGCCCGACACCTTGTTTAATGGACATATGCTATTTCTGCACGTTCTAACGCTGTTGCGGCAGTATCATGTAGCCCTCGCGCCATATGGCGGAACACGACGAAAACTCAGAGGTTAACAATGTGGCCACACAAAGCAGGCTGCGCCTGTCCAAGCCGCGTCACATGACTACTGGGACCCGTGACGGCGCTCGGAAAAAGAACGCGGCTGTATATAGTGATTCTATGTAACGAGAATACGCGCAGACTTTTCGTTATAGTGAGCTGCGGGAACTTTCAGGAAGCTTGCCCTGCTTTGGAGCTGTGTGATTGCACTTCCGATAATCAGTTATAGATATCAACTGATTAGATAAATTTATCATATTAGATTTATTACTGCCAGCACAAAATATAAAATTCGGGATATAAAGTAATAGCGAATGCAATTAATAAAGCAAATAATTGTGAGATGTTCACTATATAAGCGCCTAGTCCATCAACTAGCCCTATATGCAAGAAGCAAGGGAAGCTCAGTACGTATCCCTAAAAAAACTTTTCCAAATAGCTTGCCCCACATAAAAAAAGCTTTTTCGAGATAAAATATGTGGAACATACGTATCCTATATGTATGTAAAACGTAAGTGGAACAATCTTAAAGCGACGCTACAGTGACACACAATTTTTCTATTATAAGAAAATTACTCTTTCTCAATTGCATCACCACGCTCGCCGCGACCAGACTATTGGTGATCGAGAAAATTTTCAAAAAGAAAATGCTGTTGGCGACGCCACTTTGCAATTCGCCCACCAAATGCCGTGACGTCATACATTTTGACGGCATCTACTAAGGCTCACATAGTTCCAAATCCGCAAAAATAAAGTGCATTGACCTTTCAGGGGGCCACAGATTTAACATACCTACTTTCAGGAAATTCTGTGCAGCTAATGTCTCCAAAGTACGACAAATCAGTGCCATCACGCGTGGAGAGTTGGGCGCGAAATTTAAAAGTGGAACTTTGACCTTTATTTTCTCTTGTAATAATAAACTTATCATGGCGCAATTAAAGACATTAGAGTTCTCAGAGTACACTTTATCAATCTAAACCTATTCATTGTTTCACTCTAGTGTCCCTTTAACAACTGAGAAAAGTCCAAGCCCGGCCCGACCCGAGCCCGCCACCTCAAACCCGGGCCCGGCCCTAAGCCCGGAGCTTCAGGCCCGAGCCGGGCCGGGCTCACGGGCCGGGCCGGGCTCGGGTTTTCCGGTAGGCCCGAGCCCGTGCAGTGCTCTAGTGTGCACACACAGCTAAGTTGGCCTATGTGTGTAGCACTGCATGTAAAAAGGAATCTGATACACGACTCCTTGGGACGGGACATATTTAACCATTTGTTTAATTTCTCACCCCATAACCCGGTGCGCAACTGCCACTCCCACCTTTTTGTGTTGGTGTGGGCAAAGTTTTCGGTAATGGTTGGGGGCCGTCAAAACCACATCCACGTCAACCTTCCGGATAAATTCTTTAGCTCGTGCGACAAGCCATGTACATAACTTGTGGCCACTGGCCAGCTTTTTTCATGCCTAAGAGACAACCGATGGCGGGTAATCCGTTGCCTCTAGCCTCTCGACCAGGGACCAGAAGCTTCTTTTTTTTGCACGCTGTGAAGGGAAGATTTCGCGAGGGTGGAATGGTGGCAGTGGGCGTCATAGGCTTTCTCTAAAAATTTTGAATGACCGAAATCGTAGCCCAACAAGGGTATGGTTAACCAAGGTGCATAGCTCCAGCAAACATGGTCTGCCTGAAACGGGAGTTTTAGATCCAGAAACTGGATTTCCATTTCTTTCGGGTGGAGGTTAGCCCAGAATATGCTTGTTCGAAAGCCTCAAGGACATCTTTAGCGCGCGCCCTGAAACGAGTCTTTGCCGTCAGGATCTCGAAAATCGTCCACCTAGCGGTACGTACCTATGCGTGTTCTAAAGACATACCCATAACTAGACTCTCGTCAAGATAGCTAAGATATATCTCGCTTAGATCCGGCGCTACACACGAACCGATGTATGACCCCACACTTTGAATATATATAGGTTGTTGTCCCAAAATACAACCGTTGAACCAAGATAGAATTCAAGTAATTTCAAAAATCCTTCCGCCGATATGCCACGTTTCATTATACATCGTCTACATCGTCATTATCACCGACAAATTTCTTCACTGCCATCGTAAGTTTGTCATGTGGGGTAAGGAGTAAGATAGATTCTGTACATCCACGTTAAAAGCACAGTAGTTTTTAGGGTCAATATTTTTCAGGAGGGTGACAAGCGCATGCAAATTCTTCAGGCCAAAGAGATCAGCTAGCTCTAAAGAAGAAAACATAATAATAGGTATCTAGACAGACAATTCAACCAAGTATCCCTCTCCGAAACAATGGCTAAGAATAGAATGCCCACCTTGCGCATTTTTTCTGAAAGGAAAACATCGAGGTGTTTTTTGCCTTTTAACACTCTCTTTTGGCTTTACTAGGTTGTGTTCTTGAAACAATGCTTTTGACTTTTTTTTTTCCGACAAGCTTTGCCGACACCGAGATAGAGTTTACGCATAGGAAGGAGACAACACGCGAGGTGGTTGAAGCCTTGCATATTGCAAAGAGAGTAAAGATTAGATCTATTAGTCAACCATGCCTGGCACTATGTGACAACGAACTAGCATACCTAGGCTCCATTTGGTTGGCTATAGCCGCCAACGACCGTTCTATTTTGCTCTGTTTCACCTACCACGTGATATGTCGAAGCAGATATATTGTGATTCCTTCAAATAAACTGCAGTTGCGAGTTCAGCGCATGTCCTGCTCACTCCTTTTTTCTCGCTCTTCGTTTAGTTACGCGCTGTTTCGTCAAAAAAGCAGGGGTGCAAGTTGCAATGTCTGAAATGTACGTTCGGCTGTGGTCAGTAGGATGCACTGTAGGAACCGTAGATCGATGCTACGGGAACATGCCGCAAAACTATGGTCAATACAAGCAGATCACCGCGCCGGAGCGTCGACTACTCCGCGAAGTACACTACGTCATGCGCTCGCACGCAAGTACGCACGTAACATCGGCTTATAAACCAGTCTCTACTGCTCAAGACTCCATTACACAAAGCCGACAGTCGACCTCGTAACACTTGGCTGAACGTCAAGCAGTTCGGCATACCCACCTTTCCGCAGATATCCTTGCACATTACCACAGTGCATGAGACCTGTGATTTGGTATTGTTCGGAAAAAAAAACCAATTCAGTCAATCTATACTTTTATCTCTAAAAGTGCCTGTCGATCATGAGGTTGAACGATCTACTTCGGCTGAAAAACACTAAAATACCTACGTTTCTTTCCCGCAGTTGCGAATTAAGCGCTTTTATTGGCATTGTTCTTCTTTTTTATTCTGGCAGATCCAGCAGCAAGTGGCAGATCCTTTAAGAGTACTTGTGCCTGAGCCGCGGTTAGTCGCACTGCATTGACGTATAACCCTTCCAACACTGCATGCCACCTACACTTCGTAAGGTAGGCCCTAATATGAAAAAGGCTCCTGTCGTAGCGACTATTATCAATCACATGTTCTCTGATCACTTATGCGGAACATTCCTTGTTACCGTGCACCCTTGATCTGTCTCTCTACGTCCGCAGGTAAATGTTTGTTTCCCGTGCTCCGAATATGAAGACGTATGCTAGCAACTAGCGGCCTCAAGGATCATGTCCCGGGAGAACAACTGCAGAATAAGTATGAATGGCTCCGCAAGAACAAAAGCTCCAGCGGACGCAAACACGGCCCCGATTACTTCGGCCGACGCCGGCATCATAAGCAGCAATCCTGGGAATAACAGTCCGCGTGGAGGAAAACTAAGGCAACAAAACACGGAGCATATAGAGGAAGAATGCAAGTAATGCCGCGACTGCTGCCTATGGCGTTGCTTCTCTTTCTCCGCAATGCACTGGTTCTGGATGTTGTTGCTTCGTGAATGAAACAGCGGCAAAACAATAAATAATGCCCCAACTCGCAGTAGATGTATAAGGGCTGGAGTGCTTCTACTCGGTGGATTGCTCGCGATACATCCAGGCTTTGTTTCCTTCCTGGATACCAGAGTCGCTTTATTGGGCGGATCGTTCTATTTCCGACGGAGCCTGCGCCTTGGCGTCAGTCTGCGTTGTGTACCGAGGGCCTCTGCCCAGTGTTCTTGTTGGATACCTGGCCATTGGGATGGGTTGTAATATCACCATGGGAATAGACCGGTGATATAGACAATGACAGAAAAAGCAAGAGAATAAAATTTTAAGTAAATTGAGATTGACTGGTCATTGCCGTTCACTTATTGTGCCACACAATCTTTAATAAGCCATGCTTTTTTTTTCTGCCATACATTTTGTGGGAAAGCCTTAAATATGTTCCTAATTGCGCTTTTAGCATACGTAGTTGCAAGCGGTGCATACCTGTGTACTTTGCCGCCATTTTTTTTTCTTGAGGCCGCAAATTTGTGTGCGCGTATGTATTGTGGTGTTTCCACGTGTGGCTGTGTGAGCTAGCGTGCACATCATTATTTTGCATGTACTGTTTATTATGGCTTAATATTGTATTTTTCCGTGAAATATTGTGATACTAGAGGTAAATAAATGGATTTTACATAAAATCATTTTATTGTTCACACAAAACAAGTTACAAGATGTTAATTCTGGTTTATGCATCTGAGTCTGAAGCCGCAGAATAGTAGCGATTCATTGTAAGGGGAGATATCAAAAATCCGTGTCACCAACGCAAGCACGAATGAAAAAAACAAAAAAGTTGTTTTATAAACGTTAAAACACTTTTCAAACCATTGCAGACTATTATAACATCTATCTTACACTGTAATACCATTTTAAACGGCCTCTTTTTTACATTTGTACGAGTACCTTGCATGACATGTCGCTGTCGTACAAAGAGGTAACGACAATGAGAAAGTTTATTAATGATTCATATACGAGCACTGAAGTATGAGATATAAAAACGATCAAATCATCGTGCCGCAATAATTCTACAGAGCCTTTGAAGTGGAAGCCTCGACGTTTATGCGGCTTATTGTCAGTTAATCTTGATTTGCTTTTAAACAGTTTGTGATGCGAGTAAAGTGTGGCTTTCTGGTAATGAGGAAATAGTTCACGAATGTGCGACTGTTTATTTCCCATTTGTAAATATGCGTATAGACTGTGCAGTGCCACCACTGCCGCTCCCTAAAGCACATTCCCCGAGCAGTAGCGGCCAAACTTCCACAGCTTTCAGGAATGTGGCAACTGCTCCCGCTGCTTTCCATAGAATGATCCGCGGAGCTATTTAACAGCAACAGAGATCGAGTAACCTACTTTCTCCCTCTGCACCTTTACTTATATCGTTCCTCTGTTTTCGTGATAGTGGGTGTCCTTTATTTACATGTCATGAGTATATTCTCGCAATATAAAGGCAGTTGCCCATCTCACCACATCTAAATATTTAATGGAAATTAGCAGTGTAATGACAAGGCTTGGTTAATTTAAATGAAATTGGTACCATTTTCATATTTTGTTCACCGGCAACGAAATGTTCTCTGCATGCAGACATCATAGAATAAAAGGACTTTTTGAGGGCATAATTGGGGCATACTGACCAGGATTCCTTAGCTCAAGGAAAAATACAGCACGCAAGAAAAACACACTAGAAACAAGCGCTTGTTCCTTGTGTGTCTTTCTTGTGTGCTGCGTTTTTTCTTGCGCTAAGTAATTCTCATCATAGAATAAGCTCGCACTAAGGCGGTGATGTGTAAGACAATAGAGCTTCGCTTCAAAATGGCACTTTTTAAGTTTTTCTATCAAAAGTCAAGGAGTGTTCATTTAAGATTATAGATAAGGATGAGGCCGAATAAGTGGAGCCAGTTGGTATTAAAAAATACAAAACCTGAACACATAGGTCTCATGACCGTGTGGTTGATGAACCAATTCGCGTTATTACTACGTATCTAGATGCTGCAAACTTAGGTGCTACTTTGTGGTAGTTACGCAGTAAACATACGTGATACGAAGCAGAAAACTGCCCTGCGGTATTACAGAACAAGTACAACTCGCACAGGTTTTCCGCGTATACAAATATCTCACTCTTTTCGGTATGTGGGTGTATGCAAGAAGGAGGGGTTGAACGCATTAAATTTTTTCCGAAATATTTAGTTGCCACGGACAGAACCCAATAAACAACACACTCGCACTGACATATACATATTGAAAACTTTTCAGCGCGAACGGGACGGAGCACAAACTGATTCATATTGAAAAGTTTTCAATATGAATCAGTTCCAACTCGCCCACCTATCTACTTGACATATACAGGAACTCTTTCCACATTGTAATGAGAACTAACAGCGTGACCTGTTAGTTCTCATTATTATTGTGCCTAACAAAGAAAACGAGCCCTTAAGTTTACACTTCTTTCCTACTTTCCACGTAGGTAACTCAAAAGAAAAATAGTTACATTGTTTTTTGGTTTTAAAAATGCCTCATGTAATTACATGAGAAGCAGCAGACAAGAAAGCTTGGCTTCCTTGGTTTTCTCGTCTGCTAGTTTGTTAGTTATCATTAATCTCGTGCTTAACTAAGAAATAACGAGCCTTTAAAATTCCCCTTCTTTCCTTCATGCAAATATAAACACTCCTCTTTTAGAGCTCCAGAATTTAAATTAAAATGGGAAAGAATTGGTCCATAAAATGCTTAACACGTAACGCTTTCACGCCATTGACAAGATAGGTTCATCGTTGTAATTTCGACATTTTCACAAAGAGTGCGTTTATTTTTCCGGTGTCACCGGAAAACCTCATTTGCCCGAGACCTGCGCCATTGCCCAACTTGGAAACCAGCCAGCTTGCTTCAAGCCGAATGGGCCACCACTTCTAAAGTTTTGCCGCTTTTACACAAAGTGAAAAAGCATCGCCGGTGTCGCAGACATTCAAAGCACCTCTTATCACGTCGATGGTAAAGTGCGACTGCTATATTCTTGGATTTCTTCGGGTCCATTTCTCATTTAAGTGCAATAGAGTAGCCGGAGGTGCAGTGTTTCTCACATCTGCATTCCGACCCTGTGCCTATCAGCCTGCGTTAAAAACGTGTTTCTTTTACAGCAACTATGCAAGGCGTTTCTTATAACGTATATTGTGCCCTTTAGGCGTCTCTGCTTCGCAGATAAGTCGCTAATGCTCGACGCAGTATGCCTCTATTCGCGGCAAGATCATTTTTCTTGCTTCCAGCAGAGATAAAATTGCAGGCACACTCGTTCATGAAAGGAGGAAGTTCGCAGTTGCGGTGCCTTATCGCTCCTTTTCACTGCTCGGTCGAGGTGGGAGGTCGGAATGTTCTCGTTCTAAAGCGGAAGAACATTATAAAGAGTTCCCAGTGTTTTCTCCAATACTGTTTTTCGGTGTTATTTTATGATTTACATATGTTCTTTTCCCCGTCCCGTTCATTTTCTGTGTTTATTTTTTTCTGAGGGCCCGACTACGTGATTCGGTTTTCTGTAACCGCCGCTCATTAGCACTAGCCGAGAGATGAGAAAGCGCTCACGGAGAAATCGACCACCACTGCTTGCCAAAAAGGCGAGTTGGGAACACTGTAGCAGCCAGTTCCAAGTAAAAGGGGATGTCAGCATTATGACAGAGCGAAAAAAAATAAAAAAAACTCTTAGCAGGCTTCATGTAGGGCTGCGTATCAGGTTTGTCCGTCTGCGCTGATCTCGTAAACTTATCGTTAGCAGTGTGCGCCAAATGGCGTATAGCTTAGCGAAGGGAGCAATTGATGCGCCAAGACGACAGGAGAGTGCATGTGCGTGGGTGATGTTTGCAGCATTCTTGTTTCAATATCATCGACGTTTCGATGAATTATTACGGAATGCTATTGCCGCCGGTAGGACATAAAAAATGAAAACAAATGTTTTGTTGAGGCAAACTTTGCAACGCAGTATACAGAGCAATCTAAACGCATCTAAGCCATCAATAAATAGAAAGTTCTCGGAATGATCCACTCTTTACCGATGTATATTTTCGTTCTCGCTGTTTGCGTCGTACTTTACTTTGCGCCGGAGGCAACGGGTAGAAGTTTACACTATTGACATAAATACAGTAACTGCATATAATATACAAAAATGCAAGAATTTCAAGCGCATGTGTACACAACCCTACTGCCATGGTGAGCTCGACAGATTTCATGATTGTATGTAAGAAAATATATGGTATTGTTTTCATACAATGCGTCGCTTGCATCATGGAAGTACGACTGCTCAATTTTCATGCAGCACGAGGTTATATATCACCGTACCAGAGATCAAGTTACGTATCACCGTACCTGGGTATCACCGTGCCAGAGAAAACTCGCAGAGCGAAATCAGATGGTCATGCGAACTGCAAACAGAGGGGGCAATTCATGTTCAGCATGAAGTCAGCACACGTCATTACTTGCATTTCGTACCGCACGTGAACTGCATGCGTTATTCCAAGCTGAAGAGCTATGTTTTTAAAGGAGTTCCGATAGAAAAAAATTGTAGGATTTTATTATTTGGTCTCTCGGGGTAAGTACATTATGACCGAGTCAGGCCCGTAGCCAGGGGGGGGGGCTAGGGCCCCCCCCCGAAATTCGGATTGAAGGGGGTGTTTTACCAAGAAAAAAGTAATGAAAATAGGGGTTTTTCAAGGTTTTCGACAGATGCCCCCCCCCCCCCCCACCCCCCCCACCGAAAAAAATTTCTGGCTACGGGCCTGGACCGAGTCATACAAGCTGCTACATTAGTTTGCTACAGACCGCAAGCGGTCTGTAGCAAATGAATGTCCTAGTGGTCTGTAGCAAATCCTAGGGAACACGCAAAAATAGTGACGAGTCAGAGTTTCGGTTTTGCGGAGAAAAGAGAAGGCTGATCAGTGAGGTTTGATGGTGAACGTCAGGCCACGTGACCACGTGGAACAGCGACGTACACCGCATTTTAGATGCGAAGCAGCCTATGAACGAGGCCTGTCCTCCTATCGTTGTGTGCGTAGCCAGATGACGATGACGCTGCAATCACGGCACAGCACATGCAAGGTAACCAATATACGCCACGACGATGACGACGATGCTGATGACGATGAAGAATAAGCGCGTTCCAGACCACGCATTCTCTTTCTGCCATGGATGAAAACGATCATGAACGCGCTCTCGCCTGCGAAAGGCAAAACGGCCGACAACAAGCTGCTACCTCGGTGTTGACGCGTGAAGCTGCGGCCGCACATCTCCACAAGGTCGTTATATTCAAGAGAAAATGGTCTCCGGAGCTTAAAGTCACATACGATGATGAATAAAAGACATTGGCTGCTTCGCATTACTACTCAGGGTTCCCTTTACGGGAGATGTGTGCGATGTTTTCGTCGAGAAACGACGATTATTACGTCACAAGTCGAGAGAATCTGATACTTGTGACGTAAATTGATGTCGTTGGTTTACATACAAGTCAATGATCTGTAGATGGCGCGAAGGGCTGCGTTTTGCGTTTGGTGGCGCGGCATGCAGTTCAATGTGATTATAAAAAAAATTTCTAGGCAATTCTTGCCATTGATATTTTATAGATGATGCTTGTTTGCCCACACAAATTGATCTGACTAGTTATATTGCATTTAATACTTTTTGTCAGTGCTCCTTTAAGACCTCAAGCATTTAAAGCAGCTGAGCCTGAGATGTCAAGATACAATGTGGCCATCGCCCGGCGAAGAACGACCGTGTGGCTCTCGTCTGCTCCGATGCGATGTATACAATGCACGCGGTGAATGCCTTTCTTGGGAGAGCTACCCCGTGTGCCTACTACAGCTAGAATGTGGCAGGTGACGTTTGCTAATGGAAATGTATATGCGTAATCCAGTGACTTCTGCTCGAGTGGCGCACACAGAAATTTTCTCATGTGTCTAGAGTTTGCGCGGGCATACATCTTCTGCTTCATGCATCGACGAGAGGTTTAATTGCGTAATAGTGCTTTAATCTTCTCAATGGGTTCACATGGAATGCCAACGTAGTTTGCTTGTCTAAGTGGGCTCTGTTGAATGCAGCGCCCTTTGCTGCACGGGACACATTGGGGCAATAAAAGCGTTCGTTAATCACATCGTCGCGGCGAGAAGCCTCCGTCTGCGCCTTCCGGCACTGCTTGTGTGTGCCACAATGAAACTGACCAAAAAAATAAAAAGTTCGATCTTTTGTGCAGGCTCCTCCTCACCCTCGTAATCCCAGTGCACCGGCACGTATAAAAGTTGCGCAAGCCACGCGCCCGCCGCTCTAGTTTTTCTTTTGTGTATATTCATTTACTTCATTCATAGTGTACGCCTGACTTGTGGCACGGTGCTGGGAAGAGGCCGATCACGTGGTTTACGCACTGAATATTTTTAGCATTTTGCTTCCCTTCGTGTTCCAGGTCTCCCGAGGGCATTAAGCCTTTTGTGCCGAAGACAGCCCCGTTAGTCTTCGAGCGTGGTTCCCTCTGGTCTATACCCTCCGGACGTTTCCGCTTTTTCGTGTCTACGTACGCCTCAATTTCGTTGTTTTCTGGGAAGAAAGCGCTTCGTCATCAAGCACGTTGAGAGTCAACTCCTTAGCGGCAACGTAAGCGCGTGCGAGCAGAATTGTTCCGCTTGATTTATGAAATCTTTGAATCTCTCTTTTGTGCAAGGATGCACAAAAGATAAAGATTGGTAGACCCTGATTTTCGAGGAGCCGGTTATTTAATTGCCGGCAAGGCTATGTCATGAACCAAGACGAGTGTTCTTGTACTTCATCACGAATAACTGATGGAGGCGTGCCGGGGTTTTTCGTGGGGATATATAAGAGAAGGTCTTCGGGGGAGGACGCGTTGAAGACGAATGAACTTATTCTACTCCAACCGGAGTGCATGCCATGAGCTATCGACTTATGACGAGTGCAATTCGTGCTGCTTAATTTACGCCTATTCAGTGATCGTCATGAGTTTAGAAGAATGCTCCATTTGGTTTAAACGGTCCTGAAACACTTTGTCATGTAATCGTGGATCGAAATCTTAATAGGAACTTACTTTCTCACGTACCGACTGGACGCAAAAATTTTTCGAATCCTCAAGGACGGTTGAATGTACAGGGATCTGTCGCACGCTTTAAGCGCTTTCTCTGAAATCTCGTCCCGACGAGCGCGATTTAACCTACACAAGCAGGGACAGCAGGGAGTGAAGAAGCTACGTGACGCACGCGCCATCACCTTGAGTCCGCGTCATGGAACACAATCACTCCTTCCCCGTGTGATTGCGTACAACAGTTGTGTCGCTGGAGTGGAACTGAAGTACACTATAAGGGGTCTTTCCAAGTGAAACGTGTCAGGCCGAAATTCTACACCCGGTGATTCTATTGAAAAAAATAGAGCTGAAAGGTAACTGTGTGAGAGTGGTTTTAGTGAAGTATTTTTGTTCAAAAAAATTTTGTGGTCACGTGACCAGCCCTTTGAATATTCCGGCAAGGAGGAAAAGTTATGTGGGAATAAATTATGCGTATTTAACCTTGATACAGGGCACAACGGAACATTCTGTTTTGAAGCATTCCATTGTCACTGTTCTTTCACGTGACGTCACAAGGAAAACCATATACTAATATTGCGCTTAAATAGGCCTAGCAAAGAAGCAAGAAAACACGCATATTCAGGCAATTTTTGTTGAAACAGCGGCAACGTTTCGGTCGCCAAAAATTTCTTATCTCTTTTACCAGTCAACATAGTATCTGCTAAAACATTTTCAGCCTATGTAAACAAACGTTTATTTAGAAAAATGCTTTCAAAATTGAGAAAAGATGACTTTTTCGAGATATTCACACCTAAATTAAGCATATGGACATCGCGATATAGGCCTATATATGTGAGAGGGTTCATTATATGCTCCAACGTCTTTTCTTGTGATGTGAAAATTTTTGTCGCTGTAAATTTTGTTTAAAGCGAAAACATACTTTTTTGATGTCCACGACCAATTTCGCTGGTAGGCGCTGACAAACCGGAAGCGTTCTCCGCCATTTTAGGTCATTTATTGCAACCGATTTTGGTTATTTCGGTAATTTGTATTGTTTTGGACCTTGTTAGGATTATTTTCATTGTTTTAAAAGTCGGTACGATGTTAGAATACGGATGCTTCCCTTGGGACTTAGGTAAAAAAAACGTGCATTTCCAGAATTAGACTGCTTACGAAAGAGGGCAGCCCGATTTGTCTCCTCGAACTACAACTTCACAATAAGCTTCTCTGACACAAGAGCTGTTTTCGCATGGCCGTTTTTACAATATTGCCACGCGCGTTTCCTATTTTCACTTTGCTCTATTCGGTTTTTGCCCTCAAATACTGTAAGCAATGCTCAGCGCAAACCACGCCTCATCGTTCTAGAAGCTTCGCGATTATTTTAGATCGTTTTGTTAAGATTGCGCGCAAGACGCGAACACTCGAGCTTGTTCCAGAGCTTGCGCGACAACCACTGATAAGACTGGAATATTCTATGACGCACGCATAAATGCCGACGCGCTTCACCGCTGTTCAGTTGATCGACGGCCGACGCTCTGTTCGCCGCTATCAGTGCCAGCGTGTATTGCTGTAATCTTACTTTCCGTTTACCGGCCACAAGTTCGGCCTAATAAACAGTTTCATCTTGGACACGTCGCCTGCTGCCTTCGTCGACGTCACAGCCACGTGACATCTGGTGGAGGTGCTGCTTCGTCCCATGCTACGGAGACCCCCCGCGAGGCGCTGACCCAAGCCCGAGCCGCGAAGAAGACGACGCAAAGGATAACCCTGTTCGTCGCACCAGCCGCAGGCAGCAGGGACTACAGCCAGAGCACCGGCTCCTGCCGGAAAACAACAGGCCAACCAAGACATTCACTTCAACCGCAAGCACGATGACCACCCCTGTGCCGCCTACACCAATCGTGTTCTGGCAGCCCAAAGAGCCGCCAACGTTCCGCGGATCATCAGTTGAAGATCCGGAAAGCTGGTGAGAAGCGTACGACCGGGTCGCCACCTTCAACCACTGGCGCAACGACGACAAGCTTCGGCATGCCTATTTCGCCTTACAAGACGCCGCTCGGACTTGGTACGAGAATCAAGAGCGAAACCTCACATCGTGGGACATTTTAAATGCGAAGCATTTCTTAGCGAACTTCGGCGACTTTGAGCGTATCTATCTATCTATCTATCTATCTATCTATCTATCTATCTATCTATCTATCTATCTATCTATCTATCTATCTATCTATCTATCTATCTATCTATCTATCTATCTATCTATCTAGCCGCCTACGACTTTGTGCTCTCCTGGCCATATCGTTAATGGAATTTATACCAAATATGGTATGGCATAACATGACTGTATGACGAACATAAATGGCTGGTCATATCATGAAAATCATGACTAACTTGTCATGAAAAGTACGATTTACATGCCACGCTCATGGCGCGCTCGCGGCCATTTCGTTAGCTTGAGATACACCAAATTTGGTATTGAGTGACATGACTGTATGACGAACATAAATGACAAGTGGTAATATCCAAATCATGACTTGATGAGCGACATGACTTGCATACCACGCTCATGGCGTGCTCGCGGCCGTTTCGTTAGCTTGATATACACCAAATTTGGTATTGAGTGACATGACTGTATAACGAACATAAGTGACAAGTGGTAATATGGAAATCATGACTTCATGAGTGACATGCCTTGTATTCCACGCTCATGGCGCGCTCGCGGCCATTTCGTTAGCTTGATATACACCAAATTGGGTATTGAGTGACATGACTGTATGACGAACATAAATGACAAGTGGTAATATGGAAATCATGACTTGTCATGTGCGACATGACTTGCATGCCACGCTCATGGCGTGCTCGCGGCCGTTTCGTTAGCTTAACATACACCAAATTTGGTATTGAGTGACAAGACTGTATGACGAACATAAATGACAAGTGGTAATATGGAAATCATGACTTCATGAGCGACATGACTTGCATTCCACGCTCATGGCGTGCTCGCGGCCGTTTCGTTAGCTTGATATACACCAAATTTGGTATTGAGTGACATGACTGTATGACGAACATAAATGAGAAGTGGTAATATGGAAATCATGACTTGTCATGTGCGACATGACTTGCATGCCACGCTCATGGCGCGCTTGCGGCCATTTCGTTAGCTTGAGCTACACCAAATTTGGTATTGAGTGACATGACTGTATGACGAACATAAATGACAAGTGGTAATATCCAAATCATGACTTCATGAGCGACATGACTTGCATGCCACGCTCATGGCGTGCTCGCGGCCGTTTCGTTAGCTTGATATACACCAAATTTGGTATTGAGTGACATGACTGTATAACGAACATAAGTGACAAGTGGTAATATGGAAATCATGACTTCATGAGTAACATGACTTGTATTCCACGCTCATGGCGCGCTCGAGGCCATTTCGTTAGCTTGATATACACCAAATTGGGTATTGAGTGACATGACTGTATGACGAACATAAATGACAAGTGGCAATATGGAAATCATGACTTGTCATGTGCGACATGACTTGCATGCCACGCTCATGGCGTGCTCGCGGCCGTTTCGTTAGCTTGATATACACCAAATTTGGTATTGAGTGACATTACTGTATAGCGAACATAAGTGGCAGGTGGTAACATGAAAATCTTGGCATGCATGTCATCTACAATGCCATTTACATGCCACGCTCATGGTGCGATTGCGTCCAGTTCGCTAGCCTGACATACAACAAAATTGGTATATCGCGACGTGACTGTATGACGAACACAAATGACAGGTCGTAACATGTAAAACATGTCATGCAAATTATGTAAAGCATGATTTGCTCGTTCCTGGCTGCTTCGCATTACATCGGTTCCCACAGTGAGTGGGATTTGGCGGCTTTTTCCCACCAGGTTATTCGCCACATTCACAAGTGTTGTGCGCAAGGAGAAGGCTGAAGCTCTCCTCGAAACCCGTGTACAGTTGCCAAATGAAAACGTGGCGCTCTTCACGGAGGAGATGACAAGACTGTTCCGCCACGCAGACCCTGAAATGCCCGAAGACAAGAAAGTGCGCCTCCTCATGCGAGGAGTTAAGCAGGAACTCTTCGCGCGACTGATGCGGAACCCACCGAACAGCGTCCAAGAATTTGTCTAGGAAGCGACGACTATCGAGAAGACCCTGGACATGCGCAACCGGCAGTACAATCGCCGTTCGACTCCACATTTCGTCGACATCCAAGGGCTCTGCTCCGCCGACCTGCGCGAAACGATCCGAGCGATCGTGAGGGAGGAACTGCGCAACCTCTTACCCTCGCCACAACCTCAAGTGGACTCGATCACCGACATCGTTCGTGATGAAGTCCAGGAAGCGTTGGGAGTTCCCGAACCACCGCAGCCACATCCGGAGGCTATGACCTACGCTGCTGCAGTTCGCCGTCCTGTTCCCGCTCCGCGACAACATCAAGTCACCGCGTCGCCGCAGTTCCATCGCCAGGCGCCACCGCTGCCGCCACCACCACCACCGACGCCCTACCGTCCTCCTGTCGGCCAGCGCTAGGCGCCAAGGAAAACCGACGTCTGGCGCGCTCCTGACAACCGCCCGCTCTGCTACCATTGCGGGGAGGCCGGCCACACCTACCGCCGCTGCCAGTACCGACAGATGGGGCTGCGCGGTTTCACCGTCAACGCGCCGTGTCCGCAGCGAGGTGAACGACCTCGCGACATCGCCGACTACATTACCGGAACACAGTGGCAACAACGGCGGCCATCCCGTTCACCATCGCCCGGCCGCTACATGTCACCGCACCGCCGGCAGTACACTGGCCCAACCCGTGGCCGGTCGCCTAGCCCGTATCCGGAAAACTAGGGGCAGCAACCCGTTGGAGGTGCAGTTGCTGTACGACGAACTAACGAAGACCCTCCGCCGACCACGACGACGCGACGAAACCTGCTGAACACGACGCGAAGCAGACAGAGCCCTGCCGACGGAAGCTCGCGGACTGAGGAAAACCTGACGACGCAGCATGGAAGCAGTGCAACAATTCGACGTAGCAGTGATCCGACGCCGCGACCTAACCGCAACGCAAGGCGACGGACTAGCGACCTCGACGTTCTCATCTATGGCCACAGCGTCACCGCTCTCGTCGACACTGGGGCCAACTATTCCGTCGTCAGTGGGCCATTCGCCGCCAAGCTGAAGAAAGTAAAGACCGCTTGGAGTGGACCCGAAATCCGGACAGCTCGAGGCCACCTGATAACGCCGATTGGAGTCTGCACAGCGAGAGTCACCATTAATAACCGGACTTATCCAGCGAGCTTTGTAATCCTACAACACTGCTCCAGGGATGTGATACCTGGAATGGACTTCCTAAGCGACCACGACGCCGTCATCGACCTGAGGTCTGAGTCGATAACACTAACCGCAGAAAAAGCGATCCTGCCCCACGCGGCGCCGGGGAACCGTGCATTGAATGTGATAGAAGAGCAAGTGATCGTACCGCCGCTCTCCAGCGTCATTATTTCCGTCGGCACCGAAAAACCCGCCAACGTTGAAGGCGTCATCGAGGGCGATCAGCACCTACTCCTGGACCGTCAAATTTGCGTCGCAACAGGTATAGCCGAGCTTCGTGACGGTAAAGCAAAGGTAGTGCTGACAAACTTCAGCCACGAATACAGGCACCTCAACATTGGTACGACGGTCGCCTACATCGACGAATGCGTGGCCGCCAGCAATGCTTTCGCCCTCTTCGATGCTGCCGAACCTGCTTCGACGAATCGAGGTCCCCAACCCGATTTCGACGTCAACCCGAGCCTTGCGAAGGTCAAGCAAGACCAGCTCAAAGCGCCCAACTCATGCAATTCAAGGACTGCTTCTCGGCGCCGTCAAGAATTCAACAGACCCCAATTGCGAAACATCGCATCATAACAGAAGAAAGTCCCCGACCAGTTCGACAGAGCCCGTACCGAGTTTCAACGCGCGAACGTGAGGCCGTGAAAAAACAAGTCGACGAAATGCTACGCGACGACATCATTAGCCGTCCAAGAATCCGTGGGCGTCACCCGTGGTTTTAGTGAAGAAGAAGGACGGAACCCTACGCTTCTGCGTCGACTATCGCCGCCTGAACAAAATCACGAAGAAGGACGTGTATCCTCTCCCACGGATAGACGACGCCCTGGACCGACTCCACAACGCGAAGTATTTTTCGTCGATGGACCTCAAAACCGGCTATTGGCAAATTGAAGTCGACGAGAAAGACCGAGAGAAAACTGCCTTTATAACAGCAGACGGCCTCTTCGAGTTCAAGGTCATGCCCTTTGGCCTTTGCTCGGCACCCTGCACTTTCCAACGTGTCATGGATACAGTATTGGCAGGCTTGAAGTGGCAAACTTGCCCTTGTTTACTTGGACGACGTCGTTGTGTTTTCCTCGAACTTCGACGAACACCTCCAGCGCCTCCAATCCGTACTTCAAGCAATCAAGAACTCCGGGCTCACCCTGAAGCCAGAAAAGTGCCGCTTCGCGTATGAGGAGCTTCTGTTTTTGGGTCACGTGATCAGCAAGACTGGAGTGCGCCCAGACCCGCAGAAAACAGCTGCCATCGCCACTTTCCCGCCACCCACCGACAAGAAAGCCGTGCGCCGATTTCTCGGCTTGTGCGCCTGCTACAGACGCTTCGTCAAGGACTTTTCACGGTATTGCCGAGCCCCTAACCATCTCACTAAAACCGACGTGGACTTTAAGTGGGAAACGGCACAAGTAGAAGCATTTCAAGAACTGAAAGGACGCCTGCAGACGCCGCCGATACTTGCGCACTTCGACGAATGCGCCGACACGGAAATCCACACCGACGCAAGCAGTGTGGGGCTCGGAACCGTCCTCGTGCAGAGGACTGACGGACTTGAAAGGGTTATCAGTTATGCTAGCCGGTCTCTATCCAAGGCAGAAGCCAACTATTCCACAACAGAAAAGGAGTGTATTGCCATCATCTGGGCTACGTCAAAATTTCGCCCCTACCTCTACGGCAGACCTTTCAAAGTTGTGAGCGACCACCACGCCCTGTGTTGGCTAGCTAACTTGAAGGACCCTTCAGGTCGTCTCGCACGGTGGAGCCTAAGACTTCAAGAATTCGACATTACCGTCGTGTACAAGTCCTGAAGGAAACACTCCGACGCCGACTGCCTGTCTCGTGCCCCCCGTCAACCTACCGCCGCAGGACGACCAGGATGATGACTACTTTTTGGGAACCATTAGTGCCGACGACTTCGCCGATCGGACAGCGAGAAGACCCGGGAACTGAGGGGCCTAATGGAATACCTAGAGGGCAGGACCACCGTCGTCCCAAAAGTATTCAGGCGAGGATTTACGT
Organism: Rhipicephalus appendiculatus; assembly: GCA_030522465.1. Lineage (NCBI taxonomy): Eukaryota > Metazoa > Arthropoda > Arachnida > Ixodida > Ixodidae > Rhipicephalus > Rhipicephalus appendiculatus. The sequence goes on from JALIZH010017723.1 coordinate 123,810, forward strand.
CATTTTCTTTGAAAAACAACGTCCTCGTAAAGAAGAACTTCTCTCCAGCCCGAGCCAGCTACCTCATCGTTGTACCTTTGGATCTGCGACCAGAAATTCTGCAGGCCCTGCACGACGACCCAACGGCTGGCCACCTCGGCTTTTCGCGCACGATTGCAAGGACACAAGGAAGTACTAAATACTACTGGCCGCGCCTTACCGCCGACGTCGCTCGTTACGTGAGGACATGCCGGGACTGCCAGCGACGTAAGACACCGCCGACAAGGCCAGCGGGACTTCTGCAGCCCATCGAGCCACCTCGCCGGCTGTTCCAGCAAATCGGCATGGATTTACCGGGGCCGTTCTCGACGTCGGCTGACGGAAACAAGTGGATCGTCGTGACTACCGACTACCTCACCCGCTACGCCAAAACAAGGGCCCTGCCCAAAGGCAGCGCCGCCGAGGTAGCAAAGTTCTTCGTCGAGAGCATCGTCCTGCGTCATGGCGCCCGGAGGTCCTCATTACCGATAGAGGCACGGTATATACAGCAGAGTTAACTCAGGCGATCTTGAGGTACAGCCACACAAGCCACCACCGGACCATCCGCCTACCACCCACAGACCAATGGTGTCACCGAGCGTCTAAACAAGACCATCGCGGACATGCTGGCCATGTACGTCGACGTCGAGCACAAGACGTGGGATGCAATCCTCCCGTACGTGACCTTCGCCTACAACACGGCCGTGCAGGAGACGACACAGATGACGCCATACAAGTTGGTCTACGGAAGGAACCCGGCAACGACGCTCGACGCCATGCTGCCCAACGTCGCTGACGAAGAAAACCTCGACGTCACCGGCTACCTTCAGCTCGCTGAAGAAGCCCGACAACTCGCCCGCCTTCGCATCAAGAATCAGCAGACGACCGACAGCCGCCGTTACAATCTTCGACGACGCTTTGTGGAATACCAGCCCGGCGACCTGCGTGTGGTTGTGGACGCCGATACGCCGACGTGGACTCAGTGAAAAACTTCTTCGGCGATACTTCGGGCCATACAATTTGCTTCGACGTCTCGGTGCTCTGGACTACGAGGTCGTCCCCGGACGGCATTGCTAACTCTCATCGGCGTCGTGCGCGACCTGAAGTCGTCCATGTCCGTGCGCCTCAAGCCGTATTACGCGCGTTAGCGGACCTGAGGACTTCACTTATTGGTTTATTATTGTACTTTCTTTCTTTGTTGTTGTGGATTTATTGTTGCATCCATTCTTTTTTCCCCCTGTTCTCTTTTAAGCATCGGGACGATGCTTTTTCAGAGGGGCGCATTGCCACGCTCGTTTCTTATTTTCACTTTTGTTGTATTCGGTTTTTGCCCTCAAAGACTGTAAGCATTGCTCAGCGCAAACCACGCCTCATCGTTCTAGAAGCTTCGCGATTATTGTAGATCGTTTTGTTAAGATTGCGCGCAAGACGCGAACACTCGAGCTTGTTCCAGAGCTTGCGCGACAACCACTGATAAGACTGGAATATTCCATGACACACGTATAAATGCCGACGCGCTTCACCGCTGTTCAGTTGATCGACGGCCGACGCTCTGTTCGCCGCTATCAGCGCCAGCGTGTATTGCTGTAATCTTACTTTCCGTTTACCGGCCACAAGTTCGGCCTAATAAAGTTTTATCTTGGACACGTCGCCTGCTGCCTTCGTCGACGTCACACCCACGTGACAATATAGACAGACATTCGTGCGCCTAAGACTGTTTCAAGAAATTGTTATTGGAGCAGCGAGCCTATCGGAGGAAAGATATATCCCTGATCATACCAGGTCAGACCGACTGGTCATTCTTTAAAGGTTAGAGAATATAGTGGTCGCATTAACATATATAAGCATTCGTCTTCACCTAGAGCATTCCTTGATTGGAATAGCCCTCCAGTGGAGGCTGTCTTGTCGCCCCCCCATTTACTTTGACCGTGCCCTTCCTGAATTCTTGTTTCACTATGTATGGCAGATGACAGTTATCAAGCACTGAAACCTTGTCTATCCTCCTGTGATTTTTTTTCGCCCTTTGTAGTTATGTGGTAATGTACTGTTTGCTTAGATATTACTAAAGTGCCTAAAAAATTGCGGAAATACCCTACACGTACGGTAATTACGTTACTGCTCGCATCACTGAACCTTCACAAAAGCCAGGGAGCAGCCAGAGAGGGGGGAATAGGTAGCGCTAGAGTACACTATCGTATCTTGTACCTGTCACGTACGTTTAAACATCTGAAAAGCTGTCACAGACATATGTCGTTATCCAAAATGGATGTCCAATTTTATGCGCATCATTTTTATCTGATTCTGCAAGGGATGGTGACAGCCTCTTTGCCTAGCAAGGAGTTTTCAGTCGACAATCCAGCACTTGAATTCATGGCTGCTACTTTTTTTTCGGAATGGGTAGGTGTCTGTGTGGGGGGGAGGGGGGTATTTACACACGTATTGTCTTTGGTATTCGTGGGTGTTCCAGAAGGTGCAAAGCCAGAGCTTCCTTTCTGCGCCTTCCAAGGCAATTTGTTGCGCAAGAACGGCGAGAAACGCCTCATCCGAATATTTCGAACGGAATTCTTCGACGCGGGCACCCAAACAATGCTACGTGTTGCGTAGCATCTCACACTCGTACTAGTCGTCTCAAAGGGGAACACGTAGAGACAAAGCGCATTGCAATAATGTTATTTTACTCAAAGGGAATACACGAGCTCGCTCATCATACCGGCTCGCTTGGAATGCACGGGAGACATGGCCCCAGCAAGAACGAATGCTCTGGTTTGCGAAAGTGCTATATCCGCATACTGCGAGGGCTTCCACCTCATTTCAATTACTTCCGCGTTCTTCACCTTTCGGTTCAATATTAGAGCTCTGCAAGAAAAAAAAAACAAGTAATCAAAATAGCAGCGTTCGTGTTCGTTAGTGGGTTATCCCCACTGAAAGGAATTCTTTCACCACCAAAAGATATGATGCGTGGTCTGTATGCGTCCTTCACTACAAAGTTCTGCCACGTGCAGCTACGCAACTGCCCTGCTGATTTCATACCTTATTTTTCTTCTTTTTCTTTCTTCCCTACTTTGTTGTTTATTTGTTCATTTTACTGAAAACTAGAAATCTCGGGCCGCTTTTCATCTTTCCTGGCATCGATATTTGAAACGTTCATTTTTTGTAGAGAGTTCTGCGAAAGCAAGAAGAGTATTGGGAAAAAAAGAAACAACTACGCGTGCTTTTTATACAGTGTCCACCATTTATACATTTTTTCACTTAGAATTTTCAAGCAAATATACACATATATTAGGAACCCCACGAGAGCGCATGTTGTGTAAGCAGCTTGCATAACGTATTCTGAGGGCGCTTACTCATGAAGAACGCATCTCTGAATTGTTAGTGAGTGTGCTCGTGACGCACGTCATCAGAGCCATGCCTTGTGTATTAATCTGCAATACGCCAACATTGGTACTGCAGATCGGTTTTACTTATGGAGAAGCACAATATTACGGGTTGTACCAAAAGTAAGGTCCCCATATTTTTTTATAAATAGAAAACATTGTTTATTATTATTCATTTATACATGGCTGAAAAGCTTACACAATTTGTCTATTTTTCAACACAGTCTCCATTTTTTTCGACAAACGTTTGAAGACAGTGCTCCTGCTTTTGTATTTCTAAGTCAAAGATGTCTCCCTCCAACCCCTTGAGGAAGCGTGTGACCTCTGCTCGTACTTCATCGTCGCTCTTCAAGCGTTTGTCACCTAAGTGTTCTTTTACCTTGGGGAAGAGGTAATGTTCGCTGGGGGGCTAATTCCGGGCTGTAAGGGGGGACGGGGTATAGCAGTCCACCCAAATTTCTTCAAAAGCTCGTCTGTTTGACCACCGACGGGGGGCGAGCTTTGGTGTAAAGAAGCACTACTCCATCCGTCAGTCGTCCTCTCCGGCGATTCTGGATGGCTCGCCGGACTTTGGCCAATGTTTTAGAATATCTGTCTGAGTTTATTCTCGTCCCAGGTTGCATGAAATCGATGAGGAGTACCGCCTTTCGATCCCAAAACACAGTGCCATAACCTTTCCTGCCGACTGCGTTTGTTTGAATTTCTTTGGCGGCGGTGAACCAGGTTTTGTTTCGGGGGGTGTAACAAAACACCGACGTTTCATCTCCCGTGACGACCGAGTCCAACAACTTCTCCTTGTTGGCTCCCCCCTCCCATTGTTGAAAAAAACTTGTGCACACAGTCAAGGCGTTGCTCCTTGTGTCCGTCAGTAAGCATCCGGGGGACCCAGCGAGCACACACCTTGAAATAACCCAACGTTTCTGTTAAAGTTATTTCAGTTGTGACGTGGGACGCTTCAGGAATGCGTTCGACAAGTTCACGGACAGTGACCCTCAGTTCTTTGAGCAACTCACCGTTGATCTTCTGGGCAATCGCATCCGAAACTGGCGCTGGTCTTCCACTCCGTTCTTCAGCGTGAACTTCCGTGTGACGCTGAGCGAAATCCCTGCACCATATGCGGACGTGCTGAACGGACATGCACTCTTCACTATAAACGTCAGTCAGTTGCCGATGAATCTCCACAGGCGGTAACTTCCTTGCATGGAGAAAACGGATTACTGCTCGAACCTCGCACTAGGCGGGAGCGGCCATCAACACTTCCATCTCTGACAGCTGCCAAGTGAACACCGAGCGATGTAGCGAATCGCGGACGGGTGCGCTCGGGAGAGGGAAAACCACTGCGCACGGTACTGTTGCCCGATTTAGCCTAGCACCTTCCCCCTAGGCTGCAGCTCTGGGGACCTTACTTTTGGTACAACACTTACCCCAAACGAAATTGGTCTGCAGTGTATGAATAAAATCCCTCAGTGAAAGATAACTATGTCTGCGGTCATCTGAATGTTCCTTCAGTAGAAACTCGGGCTCAAGTTGATAATCAATCATTTTAAAGGCGAATTATTCTACAGTAGCACTAATCATCTTCAATTTGTCACCGGCATTTATATGAATCTTCATCAAAAGTCATGATCCTCACTTGCCACAACTTCAAACATCCTGTCTTCTCTTGTTTAATTGCGATACCAATGATATGGACACTCTCGGCTGGCTTTTGCCGTCGCTGTCATGTCCTGTATATATAAGTCCCGAAGAATAATGATTCAGAATATTTTCCGATGCGTGGAATCGAATGGGTGGCCTCTCGCACCGCGTTAGCCGCTCGGCCACAGAAACGCACGTCCTTCAGCGTACTAACGGCGAGCTATTTATACACACCCTTTACCGCTGGGGACACACTGATCTCAGGAAAATATCAGCGTGTTTTCTGCATTACCAGTGAGATGGCGCGAAGTGCGTGCTCGCGATGCGTTGGCCCGTCAACGTGTACTTTGCCCTACGAGGCGCAGTCGCCCGAGCACGCGCGCGGGCTTATCTTGTGATGGGGGCTACTTTGTACGTCGCGTACTTTCGCCAGAACGATTGCGTTCAGGTTACAGAGCGCACAAAGGTCACTTCGCTGGCTGCAGAGGCCCCATTTGCGAAAGAAGCGCGCTGTTCAAACACAGTGAATTAACAACTGCGACACTTGTTCGTTCGCGCTCATCCTGTGTATACCTGTACGTCCGTTTCATGCGTGCTTTGTGTTTGAGCAGCATGTCAATTGTCGAGCTGTGAACGTTGTTATTTGGCGCTAGTCCTGTGTTCTTTTCGTGCGTCCTCTGTGCTTGAGCAGCGCGCTCCAAGTATCGATCTGCTTGCCGTTCTTCGCGTGGACATCCAAATGTGTGGCTATCGCATTCATTGCTTCACCCTTGCTGCAAAACTGTGACTTTTTTCTAGTTCTCAGTTTGCGCCACAGATCTTCCGTTTCACTATGTGCCAAATTGGTCAAGGTTACACTTTTACGAAGCATATTTCTCCTGCAGCGCACCCTTTCCTATCCCCCCTTTTCAATCAAGCAAGCACCACCCTATGGCTAATCTCACTGGTGCCGTATTCGGTCTTCCCGTTTTTTCTTCCTTCTCAGTTTGTGACACAAATCTTTCGCTGAGCTATGTACCAACTCGCCCAACGTGACACTCTTCTCTTCTCAAAGACGCGCTGCTTATAATAATATGAGCTCAGTAACATGTCTTTCAATGAGATCCGTTTCAAAACTCTGTACAGAATAAATATAATCTGATCTGTCGCACGGTGCCATGTCTACAAAAAAATGTGTTATCTCATGGCCACATTTTCCACAGCTAGACACCGATTTGATCATACTCTACCCCAGGTGTTGCAATGCCTACCGGACCTTATCGACAAATCAGACACATCTATACCTGCGCTTATGTCATTATCCATTCAACCATTTATTGTCACTACGTAATTAGGCTTAAGGATAACAACAGTGCTGTGCGTCAAGATATTTCAATCGCAACACGGCAGACTCAGAAAAGCGCTCGTTGATACTGGGAAAGCTTAGCCCGGTTCATCACAACTTAATTTAAGTGAAGATAAATTGCTCAATAACCCCTTCAGGCGCAACGTCCACATATGTGGACGCGACTTGTTCTTGCCAGTTACTAGGACTAGTGGGAAAGAAAGGGCAAGATACATTGTGCATAGGAATAATTGAACCTTCTGCCTAGTCAATGTGTCTTGACTTGACCCCAATGTGCTGCATACGACTGCAGCCGATCACTTTTATGAAGGCACAACGATGTCTGACGGGTCACTGGGCTTGCCGCGTTCCAGAACCAACTTCTTAAGTATTATTTTTCTTTGCTCAAAAGGAACAGAACCAAAAACGAACTGCGTGTGCATATTGAGCCTAAGATTACCTTCTTTTCGTGTAAAAATCGTACTTGAGTGGTTGAAGAATAATTAAGTATTTAATTATACGCTAATTAAGATTATTTACATAGCTCGCAAAAAACACATATTTCTTCACTTTTTTTCTTGGAATGTAATAACGAGGGCCTTAGAATTATGTTGTGCGAAATTTAGACATTTCCGGACAGTGCATAAAATGCGCGCCTGAAGGGGATAATAACACATGCCACAAGTATCTTTTAGACTGCGATCAGTACTAGCGATTCATAAGCACGTCAGTCATGTCAGTCATGCACATGCTTCTTGTATTATTGTTTCTACATAGCAATCCGTGAGGGGAGGAGGCCGCAAATCACGCCCTAGGGTGTCGGTAATGTTTTCTAACGTTAGAAGTGTAAGAAAAAAGCATAGCTCTTTGTCATCAGCAATTCACACGTCAAATAGAGTCCTGAAATTTGCGTCCCACTTTTGCTGTTTTGAATTTGTGACTTAATTATTATCCTGAAGTTACAGGAAACTAATAGATAAGATCCCCTATGCATTCCTTGACTTTATCGAATGGGGTAATCATTTAGTCGTGTCGAAGTAAAAAAAAGAGCCCTTAAGCAGAAGGTGCCTGCTATCATTTTTAGCTCATAAAGAAAGAGCGAAAAAATTGAACCGGCGATAGCTTTTCGAATGAACATTACCAGTCTCTATCTTCTTTTGGTCCCCAAGTTCCATGGAAAAAGTTCAGCCGCCACTGATGTCACCAATGATTACATTTGCAAAGAGGCGCTAAGAAACTGCTTTTGCACATAAATGATGCATCAATGAGCGGCAAAAAAAAAGAAGAGTGACGCTTTTAGCCCGGCCCTTAGCTTTTCGGCTCCAAGAAGGGCACGAAAACGATGTCTTATGATCGTGACCAACCAAGCGCGCAGACGGGACGGCTCATTTGCTTTTTGGATCGAACTCACGCTTGTGCTTTCTTAGGGGCACCCACTGCAAAGTGCTGCATGAATAGCTTCCCCGGGACGATGCCGGATACGCTTCAATAGGCGATCCCGCTTGCTTTGGTCGCTACAGCCTATGTCCTCCCTCCGAACGACTGATGGTCGTTTCCTGAAGAGGAGTGCTAAGCAAGAATGTTTCTGAAGCCATAGAAAATATCAGTACAGGAAACGAAAGGGAACTGTATTAACATAGATCTTTAAATGTTTTCCACCATCAATAAATAATACATAATGCGCTAGCTGAGGAATTTAAGGCAATGGGAAAATGGTTACTGATTATTTCACCGCAGATATGTAGGCCTACTATATTGGATACAGCTGGGCCTTCGATTATAATAATGACTTGCGAGATGAAGTCAATTCGTTGAAATTGAAAAATCTTGCTCTTAAGCAGGTCGTCTCGCAATTGTATAAACTTTTTCAATAAATAAGTCAATAAACAAATAAATAAATAAATAAATAAATAAATAAATAAATAAATAAATAAATCAGTCAAGCAACAAAACCTTTATTTTCGCCACAAACAATGCAATATGCTGCAGGGAAAGGTAGGGGGGACAGAAAAAAAAGCTGCTTTCACGCAGCTTAATTAAGCTTGGTCACCCTTTCAGTAGCAAAGGCAGTGATTCGCTTCGTAGCTCCTATATACAGACATGGTTGAGAATTCTGAAGTTCACATATTTCAGCAAATAAACACGCATACCATACATAAGACCATAAGACATACGATCATACATAATACCATAATAGCACAGCAGACGACTTTTTACAAAATCAATTTCGCAATACGTTTATTTAGGTGTGAAGAGAAAAGTTGAGAGGTCTACTGCACCTGGCTGCATAATTTGCAAGCACGTGGTGGCACTTGAAGCTTGAGCTTACGTAAGAAGGTATTGTCTTCCTTTACAAATGCGAGGTATAGAAATGTCACGAGAGGTATTTAATAAACGGGCGTTTTTTGCTTGAAAAATACTTTTCCTACGCTCTCTCGAATGCCACGGCTTAAGGAGCGAAACAACAGTCTAACATCGTACAGACGACGTTGGCGCACTTCTTGCGCACATCTAATGGAGGCAAAAAAGAAATCGATGTGCACACAAACCACCGTAATGCACACAGACGAAGTCACGCGCACATGGGCTACAAAAATTCCCTCCTTGCTCATCAAATAAGCTATCACGTTCTGCAACCGTAAGGGAATACGATGGAAATTTTTCAAGAAAGAGGTAGTATCCGCCCAGACACAATACCAAATTAAAGGACTACACTGAGAAAGGGACCATTTCGAAATTCCAAAGTCGAGCTTGGCCGCTTGGCCCCATACGCTCTATGATCATTTCTCCTTCAACTCCCTACGCTGAGCGTCTCGGCTTTACGCAACATTATGCTTGGAAATCGGGAAGAAACCTTCACTCTGTACGCCGCGTTTCTGCCGTCTTGTTATCGAGCTTACCCGTCTGGGATACAGTTCTTATATGTGCTATTGTCACGTGGTCGTGACGTCGACGAAGGCAGCAGTCGGCGTGTCCAAGTTGAAACACTTTATTTGGCCGAACTTGTGGCCGGGAAACCGAAAGTCAAACGTCAGCTAGCAATGCACGCTGTGCACTGATACACTGGTAGCGACGAACAGAGCGTCGGCCGTCGATAATCTGACATGCGGTCAAGCGCGCCGGCTTTTATATATATATATCATCGAGGCTTCCAGCGTTATCGCTAGTGGTCGCGTAAGTTCCAGAACAAACTTTAATGTTCGCGTTGAGCACGTAATCGCGTCGGAAGGTTCTAAGATTATCTCGAAAGTTCCTAGTCATTCGGGCGTGCTCTGCGCAAGGCAGCTGCTACATGGTGATAGGGTGGTAAAATGAACACAGAAGGAAAAGAGTGGGTGTGGCATTATACTAGGTCTTTTATTGTTTTCTTCATAAATTTTAGCGCAAGTGGCGCTTCCGGAGCTGGATTACTTAAATAGCATTACTTGATATAAACGAAAATTCAAAATGAATAATTATTCAATAATGCATTTGACTAAAATTACCAACTTCTAGCTCATTATTGTTTTACTTCAAAGCTTTAGAGTGCATGTTGCAAGATACGAAATGAAACCAGCCCCATGCACAACGCGAATTCTCTAGGAAAGAATATTCAGACGAATACTGAAGAAAATGTGTCAAGCTTGAGGGTAATATGCACGGTCGTGCTACTTTCACAAGATAACGTTTCTTAAGCAACTGAGCTCAACGATTACTCGAACATATTCTCGGCGAAAATTGGTAATGCATGTTTCACAGTAATGTCACCCTCAGTATTCGTTTCATCCCCATGATACATTCGAACAATCTGTCAGCAGAGTTTGTAAATTGCCATATGTATCATAGTTACCTCAATAGAAAGTCTGCAGAATTTCTATTTTTCGCATTGATTTCTCTTGCCATAGACATGCGTTCGTTGAGCATTCTTGTCCAGGTGACCAAAGTTATGCTACCTTCTATTTATCAGATTGATAAAATCCGCTATATATAAAGCAGCTCCTCGTGATAATGCAACTTATTAGACTATGATGCATCGCAATGATGTAACGCTTACTCCTGACGTTATAATGATTAGCAGAGACGCATTGAAATGAAGACATCAAGCAAGTGGCTATTTAAAGATGATCCGAGACCGGCCCAAAAAATAATCAGTCGCTTTGTCCGAATTCACGACACCAGCCAATAAGAAATTCACAGGGTGGCCTATGAAGTCGCGCGAGACGACTAGAAGGCGAACGCCACGTGTTTTTTTTCTCATCGTATGTTTTGATCTCACGCCCACCCCTCCGAAACATTTCTGCACCTGACCTGGTCTTGCCCTGCCCTCAGGAGAGGCCGGCTTTTGACCAAGGTACAATGTCCTGGGATGACGTAATCATGACGTTTACCATGACGTCCACGATGAAGTTACAAATTATGGGAATCTGTGACGTCATGATGTCGTCACGTCACTGTTGAAGTCGTGTTACATTGAAGGTCATGTGATTTTTCGTATGCCAACTGCAGACACAAACACACTCACTTGAATATCACGTGACCTTCACCGACCTTTATTTGGTAGTATTTTTTTCATCAGTTGTGCTGACTCTGAAGCCGGTCTCACGTTGTATCTTCAAATCTAGTGAAAATGGAATGCCGGCATCGCTGGCGTCTTCGTGCTTTCGAAGCGCCGACCTCGGTGGCGTATTCAAAATCTCGAAGAGGCCACCGAGGCAGGCGGTCAATTTTCGTGTTTGATGTGGCATCTAAGGCTTTAGCTTTAACGTATATTAATGCGTACTTTGTTCTTGCTCATAAGTCCTGAAGTAGACCACTACTTGAATGTTCCCCCCTTCTTTCTGGTTCGTATATTTACTTTGGTGATGTGATAATTCTTCCACTACTACGGCAGTGGTGGCACAAACATGTTCACCACCATACTGTAACAGTCAAGTGCCTGGTCTCTTCTATACTTTAGGACCAGTGCGAAGGCAGAAATTTATTAATAACAATATTATTAGATTACTCTTATTGTGCGACATGTTTACATATACACACAATGGCAGTGATAGGAATAGGGGTGGAAGCAGGCTGACAAATGACAAATATTACGGGAGCAGGGAAGACACAGAGGAAAGATAGGAGAATAGAAAGACGAAAGAAGATCGAGAAGTGAAGAAAGAATTGACGGGGAATAATACAAAAAATAACTGAAAAAACATGAAAACGGAGTTTGTAAACGGGTAGCCAGATCCGTTTGGTTCATGAAATTCAGCCTAGTTCGACGGCCTTGATGGTATAAACGTTAGCTCAACCATCATCATCATCATCATCGTCATCATCATCATCATCATCAGCCTGTCTACGCCCACTGCAGGGCAAAGGCCTCTCCCATGTTTCGCCAATCAACCCGGTCCTGTGCTTTCTGCTGCCACTTTATACCTGCAAACTTCTTAATCTCATCTACCCACCTAATTTTCTGTCTCCCCCCTCACGCGTTCGCCATCTCTTGGAATCCAGTCAGTTACCCTTAATGACCGGCGGTTATCCTGCCGACGTGCTACGTGCCCGGCCCATATCCATTTCTTCTTCTTGATTTGAACTATGATATCCCTAACCCCCGTTTGTTCCCTGACCCAGTCTGCTCTCTTCCTTTCTCTTAAGGTTACACCTATCATTTTCCTTTCCATCGCTCGCTGCGTCGTCCTCAGTTTAAGTTGAACCCTCTTTGTAAGTCTCCAGGTTTCTGCTCCGTAGGTAAGTATCCGGTAAGATGCAGCTGTTATATACCTTCCTCTTCAGGGATAGTGGTAGACTACCATTCATGATTTGATAATGCTTGCCGAATGAGCCCCATCCCGTCCTTATTGTTCTAGTTATTTCACTCTCATGGTTCGGCTCCGCGGTTCCTACCTGTCCTAAGTAGACGCACTCCTTTACAACTTCCAGTGTCTCACCACCTATCGCAAAGCGCTGTTCTCTGCCAAGATTGTTCCACATAACTTTAGTTTTATGCATATTAATTTTCAGACCTACTCTTCTACTTTCCGTATCCAGTTCAGTAATCATAAGCTGTAATTCGTCTCCCGCGTTACTCATCAATGCAATGTCATCAGCGAAGCGCAGGTTACTGAGATACTCTCCATTAACTCTTATCCCTAACTCTTCCCAATCTAGGGCCCTGAAAACCTCCTGCAAACACGCGGTGAATAGCATTGGAGAGATCGTGTCTCCCTGCCGTACGCCCTTCTTTATTGGGATTCTGTCGCTTTCTTTATGGAGGACTATAGTGGCTGTGGATCCCGCTGGAGATTTCTTCCATTATGTTTATATAGGCTTCGTCGATGCCCTGATTCCGCATATGGATAGAATAGTTGAGGTAGCGGAAGAGTTCTACAGAGATCTGTACAGCAGCCGAGACAGTCAGGATGATAATGTAAGAAGCTCAACCAACACAGAGCCAACTAATAGTTCATATAATGGCACTCTGGCACGCGAGGCAAGCCAGGACCACGTATACGAGAAGGTCACAATCATTTTGCGACAATAAGCTGGTCTAGATGCTGCTCTGGGGGGGTGTCCGCAGACCAGCAAACCAGTGTTGTCTGCTGGAGACGAAATTTCTGGGCAGTCACGCTCCTCACGAGCACAAGTGGAATCGATGCTACTGCCTCTTCATTCCAGCGATTCCGAAGTGCGAAGGTATGCAAATGGAAATGAGGGACACCCACAAGAGATAATCTTGCCAAGAAATTCTATGATACTGAATAGATTCAGGCTATCTGCGTATCTTCTCAAGAGTCTGCTAAGGGCAGCACGGAAGTCTGTAAGTCTTAAATGGCAAAATCAATCGTTGCTAGTTACGCAGTCGCTGATGACGACTTATGAGGCATTCGAAACACCTCTCTAATGTTTATCGAAGGCCAAAAGAATGCTGTAAAAGCACCTTGACCGTCGCTACATACAGATGGGTTCGTAAATACTTCAGATATTCTCATATTATTCAAATGAGTACCCCTGGGTCAATTTCAACAGTGCCAAAACCATTGCCAGGATTTCGGGACATCTGTATGTGGCACCATCTCTCGGTGGCCGCAACGGCGTCCTACCATAACTGAATGGGTAATAGGCGAAAAAATAATCTTATCTTTTGAAATAAGCTAGTTATCAAAAAAAGACTCCGGGATCTATACAGCAGAGACCTACTGGAACAATTTGGTAAAATTTCGGTATCGCACTAAAAAGCGTGTGGCTTCCCAGGACATTTGAACACCGCTCACTGGAAATACGTGGGGCCCCATTGAAATATCTGAAGCACTCTGGGAAGTGCGACACGGTAATTTTAACAGCATGTTTAATTAAGTCTCTGCTGTGTAGAACCTGGAGTCGTTTTTGATAACTCACTTTTTCTCGTCAGATATAATTTTTTTTCGCCTATTTCTCATTCAGTTACGGCAGGCCGCCGCTGTAACCGACGAGACTTGGCGATACGTCCAAATGTCCCCAAATACTGGTCATGATGATTGTCAGGTTTATTCCGTATTGCTGGTATCGAAATGTAAATGGGGAAAATAAATGAAGAATTGTGAGAAAAGGCAGAAACAACAGTAACGACGGCTTATGGCTGAATGTTGATTCTTGTAAATCACAAGTGTCAGATAAATGGCGAAAAGTGAGGGAACCGATACGACAGAGCTCAGACGCCCTCACGGCATAGCGAAGGATATGTGCATGTGTTCAGATAAGAACGTCGGTGCATGTCCGCCGACCCCCTTTTAATTTCCCGCCGCGCAAAAAAATATATTTTGTTTCGAGTTCTTGTGACCACAAAACCACTTTTTGGTTTCGCGAGAAAAAAATTTCACCTTCTTCAAAAAAATTCACAAGTCTCCACTGAGCCGCCACCGCCTCTTTCGAATTTCGCAGAAATGGGATTTCGATGAGACGCTACAACAACAATATTGTAGCTGTAGGTCCGAAAACTTGTCTCCACGTACTAAGAATAGTTTTTGTTGAGAAAAAAAAATTATTACTTTGCAGTTTTGATGTTGTTCTGTTAAGAAAAAAAATCGCGAAATCGACACAAAGCTCTATAATGCTCACATTTAAGATTTTTTTTTCTCCGCAAGTATAAACGCCAGACTTCCCAAAGTTTTTAAAACATTTCCATATGTTTGGTAAACAAGTCTGCTGAACGAAATACCTGAGAGTGGCTTCAAACTTTAACCAGAAATGTTCAACTGAGGACATGCTCAAAAATGCAATATTTTGAAGATCATTTAAAAAAAAAAAACACCATCTTCGATTTTCTTTAAACTCTCCGGAATTAAAGCCAAACACGTGTTCTAACTTAATCTGTAAAAACATGTTGCATTATTTTTGTGAGGTCGGAACTACTAAGCACGAAAAGTGGCCATATTGACGTATAGTGAGTAAACGTATAGTGAGTTTGCGTTCTTCTTTTTTTTTAGGGAGCGGGTGAGCGCAGTTGCGCTGAAGCGCCGCTTGTGCCAACACGCACCGTCTGCGTTATCACATTACCGATGTGCCATGTGAAACGATAAATATCCAGCGGTGGATCCTCTCCAGTCACCTCCTTATGAGGCGTACGCAGGCTCACATGCGCCAAAAATTTTGAAAGCGATTCCTGCGAAGAGGCAGACTCATTATCGCGGCATGCTCAGTGGCTGGGACCCGTGTAGAAGTTTTTGTGATTTGCGTAAAAAAATGTAGTAATAATTTCCTCTTCAAAACCAACTGTTCCTGTTTTATTCCCGACAATCCGTCAATCCGGGTAGTAGAAGAGCATTCGCGACCTAAAAATAACCATAATGGCAACTATTGCTCCATGCTCGCTCAATGTTGTGGTTACTCACTATACGTCAATTTGGCCACTTTTAGTGCTTCGTAGTTCCTGACCTCACAAAAATAATGCAACATATTTTTACAGATTGCTTAGAAAACGTGCTTGGCTTTAATTCTGGAGAGTTTAAAGAAAAAATCTAAGATGGTGTTTTTTTTAAATGATCTTCAAAGTATTGCATTTTGAGAGACATGTCCTCAGTTGAACACTTCTTGTTAACGTTTGGAAGCCACTCAGGTATTTCGTTCAGCACACTTGTTCACCAAACATACGGCAATGTTTTTAAAAAACTTTGGGAAGTCTGGCGTTTATACTTGCGGAGGAAAAAAATCTTAAATCTGAGCATTGTTGACCTTTGCGTCGATTTCGCAATTTTTTTTCTTAACAGAACAACATCAAAAGCTGCAAAGCAATATTTTTTTTCTCAACGCAAAACTATCCGTAGTATGCGGAGAAAATTTTTTCGGACCTACAGCTACAATAGTGTTTTTTGTAGCGTCTCATCGAAATCCCATTTTCGCGAAATTCGAAAGAGGCGGTGGCGGCTCAGAGGAGACTTAGAATTTTTTTTAAAAAAAGGTGAAATTTTTTTTCTCGTGAAACCAAAAAAGTGGTTTTGTGGTCCTGGGGACTCGGAAAACAAAATATATTTTTTTCGGCGAAATTAAAGGGGGTCGGCGGACATGCACCGACGTTCCATTCGAACACGCCCTGCAGCGAACGAGAAAAAAAGACGACACATAAGTATTGAAATCATCTGTGAAATTTCTTCCTATGTTGTGTAGGGATGTGGACGCTTCGCATGTGCACTCAATTCCCCTATTTTGATATGCTAGTCCTCTCGAACGAACCGCACTACTCATATTTGTTGCTCCAAAGAACACGGGAAGAATCCGAGACCGGCCAAAAAGCACATGCGGAGTAATCCGGATGAGAAATCTGGCTAACATGAGCTTTTTATTCTAGATGAATTCTTTTTCAAACCGATACATTTTTGATCGATTCGCTTACCTCATATAATGAGAACGACAGTATAACTATATCTCCTAAATGACGTTGTCTCTTCATGGTATGAATCTCTACATAGATTTAATTTTGAAGATGGGACGCACAGCGCAGTACGACACACGTGCTCATGGTTGTAAGGCTCATGTTGATTGGTAAGGCTCTATTAATATTTCTCACATGTGAGCTTCCCCAGTATCCGTGCAAAAAAGGAGGAGGGAGTGGCGGGCGTCTTACGTGCATAGGTGAACTGCCACTACCATTACATAGCAAAGAAAAAAATATTTCCAGACAAATGTTCTAATTAATCTGCACTCCCGACGTTGGTTTTTATCTTTCGTGACGCCTCCGAGATGGTGTTGCTTTGTGGCGTTATTTTGCATATGGTTGTCCCTTTCACTGGCACGCTATTTATAAACCTTGAACAAACCTTCAGTCATGAGTCCCCATCGCTGTTATGGCTTGCTTGCTTTCTACTGTGTAGCCTCACCCTATCACTAAAATATGCAAATGTGCCCAATCCTTTCCCAATCAGGCAAGGTCCTGCTGTGTACGCCTCTCATCTGTCCAATGCCCAACCGTTGCACCTACATTTCATGACATAAAGGTCTCCACGGATTTTGCAAGTTTATCCTTAAATAATGGAGCAGGCTGGACTCAGGCAATCGATAAAACATCTCTTTTTTGCATTGCCATCACTTTTTTGCCTATTTTCCTTTACTCTAAAATCAAGTAATACCGTGTATGCTGCCATCACCAGCAATATAACATGTCCATTTTAAACCCTGTTTCATTCAGTGCCGTTATCGTCTATAGCACAGGTGCAGCGCAAAATAAAATTACAAAAACAAACAAACCGGTCCTTTATAGAAAACGTACTCGGCCGAACGGAGGTGCACCATAGCCTCATCTGATAATAAATACCACTTCAATAAAGATAAAGATAGGTAGTTGATAACAATAAAATATCGCATGAAAAACTAGGCGAATTCTCGGTCCCGGTAAGCTCCAGGGAAAAGGAGTAGCTTTTTGTCTTCAAATTTTTCCTGTATGTAGGGGGGACGCAAAGAAAGAAAAAGAAGAAATATTGGAGACGCAGTAAGGGGGGAAATTTATGGTTCCATTGATGGTGCTGGGGACCCCAATAACACGAAGCACACGTCCTTTCCAATATGCCGACGTAAATTAGGTTTTTCAGTATTGCTGAAACTCATCGACAAGACGGGATCGTGCAGTAATTGCAGAGTGCATTTTCTCTATTACCGTCTCTTTTAAAAGCTCATCTCAATTTTTTGGCCACATTATAAAAATAACGTAGGTGACCTGGTTTTCAGAGGCTTGCTAGAGAGCCCAAGTTTTGTACATAGTCGATTTTTAGGGGCGTAGCTTCTTAGGGTGTGGGTCTGTCCCTCCTCTGTAGTAGTAGTAGTAGTAGTAGTTGGTAGATAGCCACGTATAGTGGAATGTACCCACTCCACGTGATAAAGATGACGATGACGCCTCATGACCATGAAGAATAAGCGCGTTCCAGTATAGTGGAATGTACCCACTACACGTCATAACGATGACGATGACGCTGATGATCATGAAGTATAAGCGCTTTCCAGACCACACATTCTCTTTCTGCCATGGATGAAAACGATCGTGAACGCGCTCTCGCCCTCGAAAGGCAAAACGGCAACGCCAACAACAAACGTTCGCCTGAGCTTAACGTCATATATAAGGAAAACAAAATCAGGGGAACCCCCCTCCTTGTGGTCCGTAGAGCTCTTGAACAAAATCATCATCTACCCCATATGTAAATAATAAAACATTGTGTATATACTTTACCAATATGTAAATAATGAAACACTGTGTATATACTGTATGTATAATCACACCACACCCCCCGCGTTTGTGTGTCAGGTCTTTGTAAGATGATCGAGTGGGCAAAATTTACGGGGATTGACGGCTTACCAGATTACCTCCGGAGCTTCGCCCACTCATCATCATTCACTTCGTGGATATGGCGTGATTTTTTTTTTTGTTTTTTGTAAGGGAGATGACACAGTCACAGGTTTTGGCGCTTTAAAACAATAAGCGACAACATTATGCATGGCTAGCTTTGAGATTTGAGTTTCGTCTCCAAATATTCTGTGCAAGGTCGCCCAAACAGCGCATGCACCTTTGTCCGCCGCAGTGGAGCTGTGGTTATGGTGCTCGGCTGCTCACCCGAAGGTCGCCGGTTCGATCCCAGCCGCGGTGGTCGCATTTCGATAAGGGGAAATGCTAGAGGCCCATGTGCTTATATTTAGGCGCACGTTAATGAACACCAGTTCGTCAAAAAATTTGCAGAGCCCTCCACTACGGCGTCTCTCAATCATATCGTTGTTCTGGGACTTAGAACCCCGGATATTATTATTGCACGCAGCTTTAACGCTCTATCGTGTTCGTTCCTGTGTTCGCAAGTATTCTTGAGATCAGCCAATATAAGCCATGACAGGACCTGTAGTGTCCGTGAATTCTACAAGTATACTAGTAGACATATTTTCCTCGGTACGGATCCCGGTTACTTATTGGGCAACATACTAGGATATATCATTTCCTTTCAAACTCACCCTATATTATCCACAACAGCTGTAGATACTGTCACGGGCGCTCCTTTCTATGTTTTATGCTGCCGTCGTATTGCACGTGCAGATACTGCCTTGCGCAATCCCTTCCAATAATAATAATATCTGGGGTTTCACGTCCCAAAACCACTATATGATTATGAGAGACGCCGTAGTGGAGGGCTCCGGAAATTTTGACCATGTGGTGTTCTTTGACGTGCACTGACATCGCACAGTACACGGACCTCTACCGTTTCGCCTCCATCGAAACGCGACCGCCGCGGCCGGGATCGAACCCGCGACCTTCGGGTCAGCAGCCGAGCACCATAGCTACTGTTCCACCGATGCGGACGCGCAATCCCTTCCAGAATGTCTGAGAGCATTCTATGTAGTTTTCGGATCATCTGTCGGGCTTGAGCGCGGAAATCCGAACAGCTGAGTTTATTCTAGAACAAACTCGGCCACCAGCGATAACGCTCGAATGTTCGACGCCGCGTGTGTAAATGCCGACGCGTATTGCCGCGGACCAGTCTTTCTACGGTCGACGCTCTGTTCGCCGCTATCAGTGCCAGTGTGCATTGCTGTAGTCTGACTTTCAGTTCCCCGGCCACAAGTTCGGCCAATTTAAATAGTTTCGTCTTTGACACGCCGACTGTTGCCTTCGTCGACGTCACGACCACGGGACAATACACTGTATATTAACTAATGTAGATACATTAAGAAGATATTGAAAAAAAATGTAGGCAGCAATTCATGTAGTTCTCAATCCTGCGCGATAACAGCTCCACCACTGTAAAACCTCAGGAAGTGCGTAGCGCGGGCACCCAGCGATTCCCGATCTTAGAGTTCCCACTACGCCATTTACGAAACTGTCGATGACGGATATGTTGGAGGTAAGCATGTATGGTTTTAATGACACTGGTAGATTCTTCTTAGGGAGATCCGCAAATTAGGTGCGCGACATTCCGGCTACGTTCTGGCTGCGCTTTATCGACATGTGAGATCGGTGCCATCTGCAGTTCCGGAAGGTTGTATCCTCCTTCAGATGCAGCAAGGAAGGCGCCGGAGAAGTGGAGGCGGGAGAAGCAGTCGCGCACTTTGCGAGGCGGTGGTGCCCTGTCTTGCGCGGGGCGGGTGTTACTCGCATGTTCCCGACGTTTTTTTTTTTAATTTTAAGGTAATTATTGCGAGTAGCTTATGGTTATTTTTCTTAATTACATCATTCTTTGTTCGTTTATTTTAGCCTGGTTTTGAGCATTTCTAGCCTTGTTTGAGGCCTGTATTTACCACTTGATTTCGAATGTGATCACCTCACATGAGATTTGCGGATGATGGACAAGCCGGGCCCATAGGGTACTAGACACTTAAAACCTAAATGTAGTGAAAACTCCAGGAACTGAATGCGATATATCTAACGACAAAGTGCGGTGCAAAATTATTATCTGAGCTGGGAGAGCACATATTTTCCTGCATTATATCGTTTAAACATTTCATTTTCTTCTCTATATTGTCTCTACATAAGTTCAAAATCAATTAAAATAAGTTCATTATTATTATTTTTAAACATCCGCTGCACTCAGTATTGTAGCAAAAATTCGTAAATCTTTCCACACACCAAGAAAATTTGGCATCCCCATATTGCCACGCGCTATTCTTATTTTCACTTTTGTTGTATTCGGTTTTCGCCCACAAAGACCGTCAGCAAAACTCAGCTCAAACCGCGCCTTATTGTTCTAGAACCTTCGCGATTATTGTACACCGTTTTGTTAAGATAGCGCGCAAGACGCGGCCACTCGAGATTATTCCAGAGCGTGCGCGATGACCAGTGATAAGGCTAGAATGTTCGACGCGTGATGCATAAAAGCCGGCGCGCTCCAACGATTATCAGATTATCGACGGCCGACGCTCTGTTCGCCGCTCTCAGTGTCAGCGTGTATTGCTGTAGCCTGACCTTCAGTTGCCCGGCCACAGGTTCGGCCAAAATAAAGAGTTTCTTCTTTAACTCGCCGACTGTTGCCTTCGTCGACGCACGACCACGTGACATCTGGTGGAGGTGCTTCCCGGTCCATGTACCGAACGCCCCCTTCAAGCCGTGAGCCTAGCCCACACCGCGGAAAGGACACCGAAGCCCCCGTGCAGCAACGAGTTAGCCGCCGGCTGCAAGGTTTGCAGCCAGAACACGGACTCCTGCCGGAAAACACCAGGCAAAGCAAGATTTCGACTTCAACAGCAGCGACGATGACAGCTCCTGCGCCGCCTGCATCGATCGTGCTCCGCCAGCCCAAGGAGCCTCCAACGTTCCGTGGTTCATCGCGGGAAGACCCGGAAACCTGGCTTGAGACATATGAGCGTGTAGCAGCCTTTAATAACTGGAACGCCGATGACAAGCTGCGCCACGCCTACTTCTACCTCGAAGACGCGGCAAGGACCTGGATTGAGAATCGGGAGTCCTCACTTCATTCCTGGGATCTCTTCCGCAGTGCATTCCTGGAGACGTTCACGAACGTCGTCCGGAAGGAAAGGGCCGCTTCATTGCTCGAGACGCGGGTGCAGCTACCCAACGAAAACGTCACCATCTTCACCGAAGAGATGACGCGACTTTTTCGCCAGGCCGACGCTGCTATGCCCGAAGACAAAAAAGTTCGCCTGCTCATGCGGGGTGTGAAACAAGAACTGTTCGCAGGACTTGTCCGTAACCCGCCGAAGACGGTCGCTGAATTCCTCACCGAGGCAACGACGATAGAAAAGGCCCTTGAAATGCGTACGCCGCAGTACAACCGCCGGATTCCCTTAACGACCTACGGAGAGAGTCACGCGCTGCAATCCGACGACCTGCGCGAGACAATCAGGGCCATAGTTAGGGAAGAGCTGCGTAAGCTGTTGCCATCCTCCCAACCTCAAGTGGAGTCTCTTGCTGACGTCGTGCGCCAGGAGATCCAGCAATCCCTGGGCGTTCCTCAGCTAGCAGAGCAGCAACCGCAGGCTATGAGCTACGCTGCTGCAGCGCGTCGTAACGCTCCACCACCGCGCCCACGTGAAGGCTTCGCACCACCACAGTTCCGCCGCCAGACGCCGCCGCCACCACCACGGACGCCATACCGTCTACCCGCCGGCCAGCGCAACGCTCCGAGAAAGACCGACGTTTGGCGCGCCCCTGACCACCGCCCACTGTGCTATCACTGCGGAGAAGCTGGCCACACCTACCGCCGCTGCCAGTACCGTCAGATGGGACTGCGTGGTTTCGCCATCGACGCGCCGCGTCCACAGCGGGGTGAAAGACCACGCGACATCGCCGACTACCTCGCAGGAGCTCAGTGGACACCCCGACGACCATCCCGCTCGCCATCGCCTGGCCGCTACATGTCACCGCACCGCCGGCAGTACGCTGGCCCAAACCGGGGCCGATCTCCTAGCCCTTACTCGGAAAACTAAGGGCAGCAACCGATGGAGGTGCGGTTGCTGTACGACGAACTACCGAAGATCCTCCGCCGCCTACGACGACGATGCCGCAAGGAAATCTAAAGAACCCGTCGCAAGACGAATCAGGCCTTGGCGTGGAAACTTCGCAGCCCGAAGAAGACATCACTGCGCAACGTGGAACCGGCGGAACAAACCGACGCAGCCGTGACCCGACGCCGCGACCTCGACGCGAGAAGACGAACTAGCGACCTCGACGTTCTCATCGACGGTCACAACGTCACCGCTCTCGTCGACACTGGTGCCGACTATTCCGTCGTCAGTGGGCCATTCGCCGCCAAGCTGAAGAAAGTAAAGACCGCTTGGAGTGGACCCCAGATCCGGACAGCTGGAGGTCACCTGATAACGCCAATTGGAGTCTGTACAGCAAGAGTCACTGTCAATAATCGGATTTACCCTGCGAGCTTTGTAATCCTGCAACAGTGCTCCAGGGATGTGATACTTGGGATGGACTTTCTCAGTCAACATGGCGCCGTGATCGACCTGAGGTCTGAATCAATAACCCTAACCTCAGAAAACGCACTGCCGCCCCACACGACGCCAGCGACCCATGCTCTAAATCTGATAGAAGAGCAGGTCACCGTTCCGCCTTTATCCAGCGTCATCATTTCCGTCGGCACCGAAGAACCCGCAGACTTCGAAGGCGTCATCGAGGGTGATCAGCACCTGCTCGTGAACCGCCAGATTTGCGTCGCAAGAGGCATCGCCGAGTTGCGTGATGGCAAAGCAAAGGTACTGCTGACAAACTTCAGCCACGAATATAGGCACCTTAACATTGGTACGACGGTCGCCTACGTCGAGAAGTTCGTGGACACCAGCAATGCTTTCGCCCTCTCCGATGCTACCGAACCTGCTTCGGCGAATCGAAATCCCCACACAGATTTCAACATCAACCCGAGCCTCCCGAAGCACAAGCAAGATCAGCTCAAAAGTCTGCTCTTGCAATTCAAGGACTGCTTCTTGTCGTCGTCGAGAATTCGACAGACCCCAATCGCGAAACACCGCATCATAACAGAGGAAAATGCCAGACCACTCCGCCAGAGCCCGTACCGAGTTTCAACGCGAGAACGCGACGCCGTAAAGCAACAAGTCGACGAAATGCTACGCGACGACATCATCCAGCCTTCCAAGAGTCCTTGGGCGTCACCCGTGGTGTTAGTGAAGAAGAAGGACGGAACCCTGCGTTTCTGCGTCGATTATCGCCGCCTGAACAAGATCACGAAAAAGGACGTGTATCCTCTCCCACGTATAGACGACGCCCTGGATCGACTCCACAGCGCGCAGTACTTTTCGTCGATGGACCTCAAGACCGGCTATTGGCAAATCGAGGTCGACGAGAGAGACCGAGAGAAGACTGCCTTTATCACACCAGACGGCCTTTTCGAGTTCAAGGTCATGCCCTTCGGTCTTTGCTCGGCACCTGCGACGTTCCAACGTGTTATGGACACTGTACTGGCCGGCTTGAAGTGGCAGACCTGCCTTGTGTACTTAGACGACGTCGTTGTGTTTTCATCAAACTTCGACGAACATCTCCGGCGCCTTCAGGCTGTACTTCAAGCAATAAAGGCCTCCGGACTCACCCTGAAGCCAGAAAAGTGCCGCTTCGCATACGAGGAACTTCTGTTCTTGGGTCACGTCATCAGCAAGTCTGGAGTTCGCCCCGACCCACGGAAAACAGCTGCCATCGCTGCCTTCCCGCCGCCCACAGACAAGAAAGCCGTACGCCGATTTCTCGGCTTGTGCGCCTATTATAGACGCTTCGTCAAGGAATTTTCGCGCATCGCCGAGCCACTAACTCAGCTCACGAAAAACGACGTGGAATTCAAGTGGGGAGCGGCGCAAGTCGAAGCATTTCAAGAATTGAAACGACGCCTGCAGACGCCCCCAATACTTGCGCATTTCGACGAACACGCCGACACGGAAATCCACACCGACGCAAGCAGCGTAGGACTCGGCGCCGTTCTTGTCCAGAGAACTGCCGGCGTGGAAAGGGTTATCAGTTATGCTAGCCGGTCGCTATCCAAGGCAGAAGCCAACTATTCCACAACAGAAAAGGAGTGTCTTGCCATCATCTGGGCAACGTCAAAGTTTCGCCTCTACCTCTACGGCAGGCCCTTCAAAGTTGTGAGCGACCACCACGCCTTGTGTTGGCTAGCTAACCTGAAGGACCCTTCAGGTCGTCTTGCAAGATGGAGTCTGAGACTTCAAGAATTCGACGTCACCGTCGTTTACAAGTCCGGACGAAAACACTCTGACGCCGACTGCTTGTCTCGCGCCCCCGTCGACCCGCCGCCGCCGGATGACCAGGAGGATGACTTCTTCTTGGGAACCATAAGTGCCGATGATTTCGCCGAACGACAGCGAGCCGACCCGGAACTCGGTGGCCTTGTGGAGTACCTCGAAGGCAAGACCGCCATTGTCCCAAAGGCATTCAAGCGAGGACTCGCGTCGTTTTTCTTGCGAAACGGCGTTCTCATAAAGAAGAATTTCTCGCCACTTCGAGCAAGCTACCTCCTCGTAGTGCCTTCAGCATTGCGACCAGAAATCCTGCAGGCTCTACACGACGACCCGACGGCTGGACACCTCGGACTTTCCCGCACGCTCGCCAGAGTACAGGAAAAGTACTACTGGCCGCGCCTTGCCGCCGACGTCGCTCGCTACGTAAGGACGTGCAGAGATTGTCAGCGACGGAAGACACCGCCAACAAGACCAGCAGGCTTCCTTCAGCCGATCGAGCCTCCTCGGCGACCGTTCCAGCAGATCGGGATGGACCTCCTGGGGCCGTTCCCAACGTCGACTTGCGGAAACAAATGGATCGTCGTAGCCACCGACTACCTCACCCGCTACGCCGAAACAAAAGCCCTGCCGAAAGGCAGTGCCGCCGAGGTAGCCAAGTTCTTCGTTGAGAACATCGTCCTTCGACACGGCGCCCCAGAGGTTCTCATCACCGACAGAGGCACGGCGTTTACGGCTGACCTAACCCAGGCGATCTTGGGATACAGCCACACAAGTCACCGCCGGACCACCGCGTACCACCCACAGACCAACGGCCTGACCGAGCGTCTAAATAAGACCATCGCCGACATGCTGGCCATGTACGTCGACGTCGAACACAAGACGTGGGACGCCATCCTTCCGTACGTGACCTTCGGATACAACACGGCCGTGCAGGAGACGACACAGATGGCGCCATACAAGTTGGTCTACGGTAGGAACCCGGCAACGACGCTCGACGCCATGCTGCCCAACGTCGCCGACGAAGAAAACCTCGACGTCACCGTCTACCTTCAGCGCGCTGAAGAAGCCCGACAACTCGCCCGTCTGCGCATCAAGAATCAGCAGACGACCGACAGCCGCCGTTACAATCTTCGACGACGCATCGTGGAATACCAGGCCGGCGACCGCGTTTGGGTGTGGACACCGATACGCCGACGTGGACTTAGTGAAAAACGTCTTCGGCGATACTTCGGGCCGTACAAGGTGCTTCGACGTCTCGGTGCTCTGGACTACGAGGTCGTCCCGGACGGCATAACGAACTCTCAACGGCGCCGTGCGCGACCTGAAGTCGTCCATGTCGTGCGCCTCAAGCCGTATTACGCGCGTTAGCAAACCTGAGGACTGCACTTATTGCTTAACTATTGTACTTTCTTTCTTTATTGTGATTTATTGTTGCATGCATTTTCCCCCCGTGTTCTGTTTTAAGCATCGGGACGATGCCTTTTCAGAAGGGGGGCAT
The DNA here is from genome assembly GCA_030522465.1 of Rhipicephalus appendiculatus. Taxonomy (NCBI): domain Eukaryota; kingdom Metazoa; phylum Arthropoda; class Arachnida; order Ixodida; family Ixodidae; genus Rhipicephalus; species Rhipicephalus appendiculatus. Next base: position 149,794 of record JALIZH010017723.1, read on the forward strand.
TGCCACGCGCTATTCTTATTTTCACTTTTGTTGTATTCGGTTTTCGCCCACAAAGACCGTCAGCAAAACTCAGCTCAAACCGCGCCTTATTGTTCTAGAACCTTCGCGATTATTGTAGATCGTTTTGTTAATATAGCGCGCCAAGACGCGGCCACTCGAGATTATTACAGAGCGTGCGCGATGACCAGTGATAAGGCTAGAATGTTCGACGCGTGATGCATAAAAGCCGGCGCGCTCCAACGATTATCAGATTATCGACGGCCGACGCCCTGTTCGCCGCTCTCAGTGTCAGCGTGTATTGCTGTAGCCTGACCTTCAGTTGCCCGGCCACAGGTTCGGCCAAAATAAAGAGTTTCTTCTTTAACTCGCCGACTGTTGCCTTCGTCGACGCACGACCACGTGACAATATCTAACTCTGTAAAATATCTGTATTCATGAGACACTAGCTAAATTAATGCAGCGTTCTTAGTACCTTCATTGTACCTCTTGCAATGTTTCCGATGTTCTCGATAACTGTAAACATTCTTCTATAATTTCGAACTGCCTTTAACGGCCTCCTCCTCTCAGTATTCTCCACGTTTCTTTCTGCGCTTCACATTGCTTGAAGATCTGCATTTGTACGTCCCTTAATTTGTTTAATATGCATCGATATCTAAGTGCACAGGCTACGGCAGGTCCCGCCGCCCCACACCAAATTTAACCGGCCCCAAACCGTTCAAGGGCGGCAACTAAATGCAGGCCCCTACACTAACCCCATCATCATGCATCACATATACCCCAATTTATGTACGACCAAATCATGCAATCATTCCAATAAAAAATTGAAGGACACATTGTACATTCAAAAGTGTGTTCGGCGAAAGCTTGTGGCCATTGGAATTGACTATGCCATGCATTTTTTTTACACTCTCAGTGGGATGGCACACAAATGGAATATGTGAGTTTTTTTCTTTTTTAATTTTTTACCGCAAAGCGACGTCCCCACGTGGGAGACCTAAGGCCCGGTCGGCGAAAGCTCTGCCGGACTAACAATAAAGTTGTTACCAACCAAAGCGCAGCGAGACGCGAGACTAATGTGCCTTCGTTCGCATGCGTTCGTATTTTCTCGCGCTTTGCACATCGTGGAGACGCCATCCGCTTTCCAGTGCCTAAATTGACGGACACTCTAAATTGCAAAGTGTGTTACGCGAACGCCTGTGTCCATTGAGACGGGGTCGGTCAGAATGGAACGCTATGCGCGCGTCTACCTCCTTGCATGAATGGAAACGCTGGGCAGAGCGACGCTACGCAAGCAAATAAGCGAGTGCTGTAGAGTCCGACGTGACCGGCGTCCGTTTGCGCGCCCCGGCGGCCACCTGGCACCGTGCCAGGGCTCGGACGGAGGGAAGGACAGACGGACGGACACGGACGGACGTAGACGGACGGATGGACCGACGGACGTACGGACGGACGGACGTGAGCATAAGTCATTAAAGGCTTTCGCCTTAATAGGGCCACATTAGCTCATACTTCCTCTGAGTGTCCAGCACTGGTTGGGAATGCGGCTTTCAATGAGCGCGAGCGGCGTGCAGAGCACAAGATATGTCATGAACAACGTTTGCCCTAGGCACTTTCACAACGCTAAGCTCTTATTTCTTCCGTAAAAAGAACCTGCTCTATCTTCAAAAACGAAAAAAAAAAAACAAAAAAAACACGCGGTATATTATTCCACACGCTGTATCACCTACGCGTACTTATGTTTGAATGCATACTCTCTTTTTTTTTTTTTTTTGGTTGGTTTACACCTCTTTCAAACTGCCCTGTCCTTCTTCCACTCCAGTGTAGGGCGGCATGTCCGCTAATCTTAACTGGTGAACATCCCTGCCTTTTCTCATCTTTTCCTTCCTTGTTTGTCTTATTTTTAATGCGATCTATATGGCGGACCGTCTTAGTTATACAAGTAGACAAGGCCAAGCTTTGCAATGCCAGTAAACAAACTTGTAACTAGCTTTCAAAAGATAGATGTTTAAGGTATTCCTTGTGCCATACGTAAGCTATCAAATTGTGAGTTCTCCTCCATGCCAGCCATTAGGTCATCACTACTTTAACAAATGTATGCCATGTGAATTATTTAAATCACCGAGACTGTCAAAGAAAGATACTGTATCCCTCGAGAAAGGTGTTACATCAGACAAGAAGGGTCGTGTTCAAGAATTATTCGTGTTATCTCCACCACTCATGGCAGAAACCCAGAAAACGCCTCGTTATGTGGTGTGTCCTTGAAGCTCAACCGCGCTAAACGTTGGCGAAAGAGCTTCGGCGAAACACTAACGCGGCGCGTTTGCGAAAACGAACAGTGGCTTAAAGTGAGTATTTTGTGCCGCCATCAGCATAGGTGCTGGCTGCATTAACTTGACTACACGTTAGCCCTGATGGTGCTGAGTGTCCTCTGTGCTTTGTCTTTTAGTGCAGCACATTGACTGTCCTGGCGCGATATGTCGTCGAAGAGTGCAGATCTCTCGCTGACCCTCCATAAACCGAAACATGCAATAAAGCTAAATCTCCGCAATCAAATGCTCGCGTCCTTTCCAAAAGCAATCAAAGGCGTACTAACTCTTGACAAACTGGGTCTGACAGCGTTCGTTAACGCAACATCCTTTTGACACAAAAGTGTTTTATGCCGTGGTTCACCAATTCAGTAATGTGTATTTCCGTCCCGGATATGACGTTGTAAAATGAACACTAACAGATGACAAAAGAAAAAAAACTAGAAGTAAAAGTTCCGTCGTCCGGAATCGAGCCCACAACCCCTCGCTCCGCAGCGCGTGGCGCAAACACCTCGGCCACAAAGCACGCGATCCTCATCATACTAATGGCGAGCTATTTATATACACCATTTACCGCTGGCGGTACTCGGAGCTCGGAGAAGGCACTTCAGCATGTTTTCATTATTCATATCGAGATGGTGAGAAGGGCGCTCTTTAAAGGTCGTCGCCCCGCTCTTTGCGATGCGCGCGCCTCGTACCTCTACCATTTGCACTTTGCTCCATAGGGCTTGGTAACCCGTGCGCGCGTGTTTCTCTCGTGACTGAGGCGGCTCCTGCGTCTTGGGTTTTGACCGCAACGTTTTCACTGAAGTTACACAGCGCACGAAGCTCACTTCGCTTGCTGCAGCGGCCTCGATTGGAAAAGGAGCGTGTACCAGAAACACGAAGAACTAACCACTGTGACAGTTGTTAGGTCGCACTCGTCCTGTGTATATTTTCGCGTTGGTGTCGTGTATCTTTCTGTTGTGTTTGAGCTTCGTTTTTTAAATGTCGAGCTGTGACACTTGTCCTGTGTGTTCAGTTGGTGTATCCTTTGTGTTCAAACAGCGGGCTGCAGGTTTTCAGCGGCTTGCCGTTCTTCGCGTGACATTACATTTTGTAGCAATCGCATTCAATACTTCGCCCTTCCGGCGAAAATGTGACTGTTTATGAGCTCGTTGATGCTATCTTTGCGCTGGGTTCACGGTATTCTCTGTCCAAGTACTTCAGCTACCACAAAGGTTCAAGCTTGATCATGGGCGTTAGCCGTCGGGATGGAAATGTACCACTACAGGCGTCAGTCGCGGGTGATTCCATATCAAAAGGTGCTATAGCTGCCAAACACCAATGTACATTGTATAATCTTCGATATATTAATGCACAATAAACGCTCAACTACCTCTATGAAGAGACGCTTCACTTTCGTGTTATACCGATTTCTATGACGGAGGGATCAGCCATGTTTTTTAAATGCGAAGCATTTCTTAGCGAACTTCTATCTATCTATCTATCTATCTATCTATCTATCTATCTATCTATCTATCTATCTATCTATCTATCTATCTATCTATCTATCTATCTATCTATCTATCTATCTATCTATCTATCTATCTATCTATCTATCTATCTATCTATCTATCTATCTATCAGCCTACAACTTTGTGCTCTCCTGGCCGTATCGTTAATGGGATTTATACCAAATTTCGTATGGCATAACATGACTGGATGACGAACATAACTGGCTGGTCATATCATGAAAATCATGATTAACTTGTCACGAAAAGTATGATTTACATGCCACGCTCATGGCGCGCTCACGGCCGTTTCGTTAGTTTGATATGCACCAAATTTGGTATTGTGTGACGTGACTCTATGACGAACATAAATGACAAGTGGTAATAGAAATGATGACTTGTCATGTGCGACATGACTTGCATGCCACGCTCATGACGCGCTCGCGGCCGTTTGGTTAGCTTGATATACACCAAATTTGGTATTGTGTGGCGTGATTGTATGACGAACGTAAATGACAAGTGATAATATGGAAATCATGAAATGTCACGTGCGACATGACTTGCATGCCACGCTCATGGCGCGCTCGTGGGCGTTTCACTAGCTTGATATAAACCAAATTTGGTATTGCGCGACGTGACTGACTATAGCATGTAAAACATGACATGCAATTTATGTAAAGTATGATTACCTCCTTCCTGGCTGCTTCGCATTACATCGATTCCCACAGTGCGTGGGATCTGCCTGCTTTTTTTTTTCAAGGCTTGCAATCAGGCCCCAAAACGTTCCCGCTTCGTCCGTCTGACTCTCTGGCGCAATAGCCCGTTCCGACAAACCAACACACTCAAGCACAGACATAATCTCATAACGTGTGAGCTATCTCGCCCATTACTGCCCATAGTGTTTCCGCAATTCTTAAAACACTTTTTTTAGAATGCTAAGCTGCTTGTTTACATAATTTCCTGCAAAATTATAATTAGCGCAAACACAATACGAGTTTCCCCAAAAACTTACTGATACAGCTAAAGAGGCAGTAAGCGATCACTGAGGGATTTTTGTACAACCTACAAATAATTTGCTCAATTTGAAGTTCGTGTTCGTGTGATATCCTAACCTCTTACATAGTTCCTGTTTCTTGGGAATATAACCGTGCTATATGAAGTATCGGCATCATGAAATTTGGCATCAAAGGCCTCTAACAACTTGACTCATCGCTAACCTCGATTGTTGTAAAACGAGCACTCAATCTAAGCGTCTGAAGTTTTCTCGGAGTGCATGATCTTCAATATGCGAAGAGGACCTTGAAAAATCAGATATGAAGGCATTATATTCTGAATATGCTTACTTGAACAGGTAATATGCCAAAGGTTGACAATCCGATTTGTGAATGCCATATTCAGAAGGTTTCAGCATTACATATTACCAATAAAGAACAGTACTATTCACAACTTCTTTTATTTCTGCTTTCTGCATGACTTCAGATACTAGAAACCGAGGATTCATCACATTTCAGATGTGTTTCTTCATTGAAGCTTACCTTTTTCAATTCCCTGGAAGCTTCGACAGGAGATAAGAAATTTAAGCAACTAACGGAACGTCCGTTGTAATCAAGGGTGGGAAGAAGCGTGCCTTTCGAACCAAGCCATGTCTTCAGCCCAGTGCGCCCTGCCTTCAAATTAAATTATTGCCTGTGCCGTGAAGCACGCGGCCACGGAATAGACGTGACCCCACTCGCTTTTTCGTCAAGATCTTTGCCTTTCTTACTACGTATCATCCTTTTGTACATTAGGCTTCCACATGAATATCCAGGGCACGGATTCCTCTGATCGCTACCCCGGCTTTTGCTGTGGATATTATTCCTCGTTGCATTTATCGGGTAATACATTTAACCAACGCATGTAGGCAGCTAGGACTTGCTGTGAATAGGCAGCTAGAGCAAACTGCCTTGGTGAACGTCTTATGAAAAACTAAGCTCACAATATCATTACTCTTAAGGAATATTGGAGTTTCAATGCCGTACAAAAAAAAAAAAAACGATGGTTAACGTCCGAAATAAATTTCACCAAACATACAGAATACTTTAAGTTTTGGAAAATGCTACAGTGAGCGTTTAGCGAAGTTAGCTTTGCTAAGTTCTACACTTTAGTCAATCGTGCACCGCCTACGACTAGGAAATTAGGTAATTTAATTTATACCAAGAGTTTACAGCAAATGAGACTCCCAAAGAGCACTGATGCAACCACAATTTCATTTAGTACTATAGTTGCATTGACGCTATCGCAATCCGATAAAAAAATTAAAGGACATTTTATGAATTCCAAAGTGCGTTGGGCGAAAGCCTGTGGCCATTCGACTGACTGTGCCATGTCTTTTTTTTTTTACCTTCTCTCAGCAATCACGTGATTGATGACAGAGTGTAAGGGGGAGAAGGCCACCACTGGCACCTTACCAGGGCACGGACGGACTGACGCGAGTATGAAACATTAAAGGCTTTCACCTTAATAGCGTTAAAGGACTGAAAGAAGCAGCTTTGCCAGATGAGTGCGACTTCTGCGACGAGGAATAAAAAGAAGGGCGTCTCGCTGGGCGAGTTGGTATGTGTATGTGTGCTCTTTTTCTGTGTCCGTGGTTTTTTGCGCTACATTTATGATCTCGAATAAAAAGGCTTCAGCAGCGCTACAGAAGTAACTCATAGATAGGTGTAGCCAGGTTGGGCGTTGGAGAAGGGGGGCGGCGGGGTTGTCAGCCTGCCCGAAAATTTTGAGTCTGCAGTCCTGTTACGCACGCGCGCATACACCACACACACGCGTACAGATGTAGTACTTATACAGACGTCCTTCCACATATGTATAACGCGTTTATCACATAAGATGACTACGTGAACGTAACTTTGTTTCGCCTGGAGGGTACACATATACCAACGCTTGCCTCACGAAGGCAAGCGCTGGAACGCTTGCCTTCGGAATGAGCTGATATGAAAGCAGCTCACGTGAGAGGAAATAACAGCACCAGTCACAGCTTCTGCCGAGTAATACACTACTCCGCAGTCCGTCTGAGCAATCTAGGAGTAATACATTAAACCAAGTCAAGAGCACCGCGTCATATCAGCACGAGTCCTGCGCGATAGAAGACGCCCAAGGTATAAGTTGCCTTGCGAACACTGAAATATTCGGCCACTGCTGGGGTCATCTTTCGCGGTTACAGCTGTCCAGCTTATGTTCCGCGGCTGCATTAATCTCCGCGGTCTATATTGTTTAGCAAGAGAAGCATCTCAGGAACTGTGACGATGCATTTATTTTGTTTATTCGCCAACTGCAAAAAATTTCCTTTATATATGACTGGCTTTATTAAGTGCTTCAACACTTCTGCACTTGCGCTGGTCACAGTTCTTGTGGTTGGCACACAAGCTATTGATACGGCAATGAAGTGCCCAAGACCACACGTGAATTTGATGCTTTGACGGTCGTATTGAATTTTCCATTCTGCATAAAATCACTACCCCTTTTCTCTTATTTAAAACCCTGGTTGGTCTAGCTAAAGGAACTGAAATGAGCACCACGATGATAAAAAAAACATTCTAAAAGCTTATTCAAGTTTATGTTACTATCCCCTGTACCACCCGTTATATTTTAGTATGCTCTTGCAACTCGACGTCACGTGCAACAAGGGAATTATGAAAAAAGTAAAACAGCGCCAAGTTACCAGAATTCATCGAGTTTCATGAGAGTCAACACCTTACCTACAGCGTTTGCGAAATGTGCCCGCGAATGCACGCGGAGCGGGGTCGTGCTGTCAATGTACCTGCCAATGCCCCTGGGACACGCGAGGGGCATTTTCGCCGTCGCCGTCATGTTCCGTGTCAATTCTTAATGGATAACATCGCCCCGCGCGTCGTATGTTCTATGTGCGAGTGAAAGTATGCATGACTGCCGACGGGAGTGGTTCGAGTAGAGATGAAACCCACCATCCGACTGCGGCACGCGAAGGAGCATGAAGGGTTGCCGGAGGGAGTGCTGCGTCCCACGGGCACCAACGGCGAACTTTCGTCAAGCCGTCGAGGTCGCGCGCTATGTCGACTGAGATAAGCTGGCGGCTCACACCATTTTACCTCCTTTGCTCTCACCGTTTACTTTGTGCTGAAGCGATAGAGAGCTCGCAGGTCTCTTCGCTAGCTGTAGCTGCCGTGTTCCTTTATTTCAGCATCTTGTAGCGTTACGCCAGTTCGGATCCAACACGAATTGGGTGCAAGACGTACTTCGTATAACATCACAATTTCTTTTCACCCCATTGATTGCTTCGCCCTTGCAACAAAAATGCGACTTTTTTTTCTTCGTGAAGTTAAAGGGGCAAAAGCTGCAGCCAAATGCCCTAAGTTTTGTTGCAGTTGACAATGTGTCACGTTAGAAAAACTTTAGACATCGCCCTTTTCGGCATCGACTGACCTGCTCCGAGGTGCATAAAAATTACTGCTCGATGTCCAAAATGCGTGATTATCATTGCGAAATAACCTGTGCACGTTTATAATAGAAACATACTACAGAGAACTGAAATGCATTGCAAAAACAGTGTTCTTTTCAGAATAGGCGCCTGCGACACCTTAGAAGCTTGCCTTTCCTACCGTAACCACACAGAAGACGCTTAGTGTAACGCAAAAAAGTTCACATGTGTCGGTTTAGCGAGCGAATAACAACAGTTTCGCCATAATTAAAACAAAGTTCCCACTCCGGTATGGTATAGAAAGGTCGTACTTTTAATTTAATCCAGCTAAACTCACTCCGGATGATGCCAAGCGACTTTCGCTTAAACAGGGCTGACTCTGACTCAGGAGTACAGAGACTGATTCACGCGCACTCTCGACATCGCAGTCACTGCGATGTGAGAGTGCACGATGCGATCAAGGCAACGCGGCCAGTCGGCTGCGACATGCATGTCAAGCACGTCGATTCACCGACTCACGTTATTCTTTTAAGTGCGGGGCACTTTAAGGGGCCAGGCAGTCGCATGCTGTCGTATGCTGTCGTATGCTGTCGTATAGTCCTTTGGTGTAACGCAGGCAAAACCACATATATCATAGCCAGCTGTAGAATATTGAGTGCGCGCTCGCGCCGAAGAGAAGTATTCTCCCTCCTGTCCTTCGAGCACCTTGATGATGATATTAAGTGCGGACATTACCGCAGTGGCTAGGGAAACATGACGACAGAAACCACGTATGAAAATTGAAAGAGGAACTAAGCGAGAAATAGAAAGAGAGGGAAAGAAAGGAAGAAAAACTGTAATAAAAATAAAAATAAACAGAAATATAGAGAAGAAAGACACAAAAAGAACTGTTTTTTTTTTTCTAAAAGAGCCCAATGCACTTTAACTGAAACTGAGAGAAACGCACTTTTTTGCTACTAACAATATGGTCACGCCTGCTCAAACAATTTTTCGCCAGTGTGTGTGTGTGTGTGTGTTTCTGCTTCCCTCCATCTCTCATTCCTCTCTTCCTTACTTTTCTGTCTCCCCTTACCCCTTCCCCAGTGCAGGGTAGCCAACCAGATATTTGATTTCGGGTTAACCTCCCTGCCTTTCCGCATCCTATCTCTCTCTCTTGTCAGTGTGTTCCTGTCCCCTAAATACGTCAAATGCATTTTGCGGCTAAAATCTATATCGCCCAATATCGTCGGTATTTAGGTGTGAAGTCTCTATTTGGCTCTTATATATTGGAACATTTCATTTCGTCTGGAATGAGCTCGCATAAGAAGTCTAAAATGATTTGAATGTACGGTAGAGCAGTATTTTTTTATAAAATTAGCATCATCCTTGTGCTTCCGTTGGTGCCGTCCTTCGTCGCATTGGGATAATGGCGATTACTAGACTGCAAGAGTGAGTGGTCTTTCCTGGCAAAAGGTGCGCTATTCTGGACTGTCTGCAGTGTTTTCTTGTTTTTGGCATCTAGTGAAGGCCTTGAAAAGTGCTAAAGCTCTTTTAGATGCGAAACATCTTATGCTCGGGGCTATGTCCGTCCCTCCCGCGTCCCGCGTCCCCCGTCCCGCGTCCGGCCACTTTCATGAAGTAGGGAAGCATCCATTATGCGAACCAGAACACTGTAGTAATATGAAGGCCGTCAACCATACCACAGTCATCAGAGTCATCGCCGAGAGCACACAGAGGCTGCTTAGCAATGGCTAGGCAGGTGGTGTCTGTCGCCCAGGTTGACCCCATTCCTTGAGTCATGGCCGAGAGCACAGAGAGGCTGCTTAACAATGGCGAGGCAGGTGGTGTCTGTCGCCCAAGTTGACCCCATTCCTTAATCTTGCTTGCATGTGTTTGGAGGGGGCTTAGTCCGTCCCTCCTTCCTGCGTCCCACACCACCACAGCGCATGCTCGTCCCTTCGCCCTCTCTCAACTACGCCCACCCCATTTCTCTCCTCTAGGAATCCTCTACTCTACGGAGCGTCCCCCCGCGTCCCCCAGTGCATGCGCGTCCCCTCCCCTATGCTCTCCTACGAACACGCCCTTCCTCTACTCTAGGAATCATCTGCTCTACGGAGCGGCGCCCGCGTCTCACATCCCCACAGCGCATGCGTGTCCTCTCCCTCTCTCTCCTCTAGGAATCCTCCACTCTACGAAGCGGCTCCGGCGTGCCACATCCCCATAGCGCATGCGTGTCCTCTCCCCCCTCTCTCCTCTACGAATCCTCTACTCTACGGGAGCGGCTCCCGCGTCCCACACCCGCACAGCGCATGCACGTCCCCTCTCCCTCTCTCTCCTCTCCTGCGGTCCCCCCCGTCCTTTGCTCTAGGAATCCTCTACGGAGCGGCGCGCACGACAGGTGGTGTGACAGCTGCATACTTCGCTGGGGGGCGCCACGGTAGTTCCGCGGTATGAAATTGACGGAGCGCGCGCGTCTCATTCTCTCTCCTGTGCAGCGCCGCGATGAGCGCCCGCACCACTGCCGTGAAATGAGAGAGGCGACGTTCTTCCCGCTCAAGCTAATTATCTCCCCGCTGCTTCGCATCCACACATGGTTCCCTTTAGCAGGAAATGGGGAAGTTTTTTCTTCTTTTGAGCTCGTTTTACGCCGTACCGTCTTGTATCACTTCTTCTTCTTCAAGGAATAGATCGGTGCCCAATTTCTTCTTTTAATTTGTCTTTTACTTAAAATATGCCGTTTTGGAGCGAAAGAAGGACATGATACTGTAATGCTAAACTCAAAAAGACACAACGAGGCAAAAAGAAGTAGGAAAGTCGGCGACTTACTCTTTATATTCGACTCTTGCCCTACAACTTCATATCCTTCAGTAAGTGCCAACTCGCGCTAGAAAAACTAATTGTGTAACGTAAATACGACAGCAAAGCAACTAGGACACAATTGAGACATATTGGAAGAGACCATGTTGGTTATTTTGGTCACGATTGTTGACACAGCGCCGGTTTAATAAATATGGCTCACTTTTATTGAAACAGATTCACCATTTGGCTCACTTGTGATTAGAACTGGCCTTTGTGAGCTCACGTTAAAACCAGCAATAGCCCCATCTTAATTGCAACTGTTTTAGAAGTTAAAAATACTCAGCCTATAGTTTCGGTTTCTGCATTTGGCTCTTTTTGGAAAAAAAAAACTCCACAACTGGAGAAGAGAAGAAGAAAGAAAGAAAGCAGGGAAGAAAGAGAAATGCGAAGGGAAACAAAGAAGGCCGCCCAGCTCCATACGTCCTTCAGGCTTGGCACCCCTAAGGCGAAGTTATCTTAGTTTGTTTCATGTTCTCCCGCCATAAACAAAAATATGCTTTAGCGCTCTTTCTGGGCATCCTTCTTTCCCTTTTCCGCATAGCATTATTCGCGTCAGTAAGATGTTTTAAGCATAGAGTTTCCTAAAATTAACTAGAGGGGCCTCTGGCGCTGCGATCGTTCAGCCACCACGGGAATGATGGGTAGTACACAAATTTGCCTAGTCTTCGCGTTTCCGGCTTCGAACGCACTTGTGGCTTTGTTTATTGTTGCGTTTTCGTTCTGTTTAGGATAAAAGAATGAACCGCTGTGAACTTCGCGAGAGTATTTGAATTCGTGAGCCTAAAAAGGTCAAGGTGGCGAAGCGTAACTGCTAGAGCTTTGCTGAACTTCGTATTGCGGCAAAGCGAATTCAGGCCACACGCAGCCAAAAGAACGAAGACTAGGCAAGACTAGGCAAATTTGTGTACTACCCATGATTCACATGCTGGCTGAAGCACCGCGTGTTGGAGTCCCCCATAGACACTCGGACAGAGTGCCCTCTAGTGTATTTATAGGAAACTCTATGGTTTTAGGAAACCTAACGTTTACCCACCTGTCTTTGTTTGCTCTGTGAATGGAGTCGCCGCGGTAGTGCTTTTGCGAATACTTGCGAAAACCGATGTCTGACTACTATCCACGCCGAAGACTGAAATAGGCTCTTTGACGTGGGAGCCATACAAGAGTGTTCATGAATTTCGGCCCCTTCGAAATGCAACAACTATGGCCGCGGATTCGATCTCGTGACCTCGGGCTTATCGAAACGCGACGCCACGGCCGCTACGTGTCGGCGGGTCCTGATGCAATGTCCTCGGAACGATAGATGACAGACAAGAAGAAAGAAGATGCGCCAAGTTTGCTTTGACTGTCGTTACAGTCGCCAAAATGTGCTCCACCCTTTCTTGTTCTGCTATACTCGGGTACAAGTAAAGAAAAAAGGGGATTGTCCCCGTCAAAGGACCCGCTCCAGCTAACGACGTCGTCGTGAGATCACGACGTTGCGGCCGACCGCCTTCACGCCGCGCATAAAATTCACCGAAATTCAACGAGGAAACCAGAGCCGTAACGCGGAAAATCGGAACTGCCATATTCTTCTCAGAAGTCGAGAATGAGTGAGCTTCTTTATATCAACAATCAACGGACTTCGTCGTGTTGGTGTGCGGGCTGCGCTTGGAATTAGAGTACGCATGGTGCATATACTTTCACTAAAGCGGAGGAACTACACCTCTGTAATCTTTCTCTTGAACAGTGACGTCATTCTGGTCGTCTGCTCGTTGCGCTCATAGGTGCTTCGGTTTCGGTTTCGCTGTTGAATTTGGCTGAAGTTCATTACGCCACAATAATTGCTAGAGGCCACTTTTTCTATATATCATCATCAGCCTGACTACGCCCACTGCAGGGCAAAGGCCTCTCCCATGTTCCACCAATCAACACGGTCCTGTGCTTTCTGCTGCCAGGTTATACCTGCAAGCTTCTTAATCTCATCTGCCCACCTGATTTTCTGTCTCCCCCCTCACGCGTTTGCCTTCTCTTGGAATCCAGTCAGTTACACTTAATGGCCAGCGGTTATCCTGCCGACGTGCTACGTGCCCGGCACATCTCCATTTCTTCTTGATTTCAACTATGATATCCTTAAAACCCGTTTGTTCCCTGACCCACTCTGCTCTCTTCCTGTCTCTTAAGGTTACACCTATCATTTTCCTTTCCATCGCTCGCTGCGTCGTCCTAAATTTAATTTGAACCCTCTTTGTAAGTCTCCAGGTTTCAGCCCCGTAGGTAAGTACCGTTAAGATGCAGCTGTTAAATACCTTCCTCTTGAGAGATAGTGGTAGACTACCATTCATGATTTGAGAATGCTTGCCGAATGTGCTCCATCCCATCGTTATTCTTCCAGTTAATTCACTCTCATGGTTCAGCTCCGCGGTTACTACCTGTCCTAAGTAGACGTACTCCTTTACAACTTCCAGTGTCTCGCGACCTATCGCAAAGCGCTGATCTCTGCCTAGGTTGTTCGAACTTACTTTAGTTTTATGCATATTCATTTTCAGACCTACTCTTCTGCTTTCCGTATCCAGTTCTGTAATCATGAGCTGTAATTTGTCCCCTGAGTTACTCATCAATGCAATCTCATCAGCGAATCTCAGGTTACTAAGATACTCTCCATTAACTCTTATCCCTAACTCTTCCCAATGTAGGGCTATGAAAACCTCCTGTAAACACGCGGTGAATAGCATTGGAGATATTGTGTCTCCCTGCCTTACGCCCTTCTTTATTGGGATTCTTTCGCTTTCTTTACGGAGGACTATGGTGGCTGTGGATCCGCTGTAGATTTCTTCCAGTATGTTTATATAGACTTCGTCGATGCCCTAGAGTAGCATGTCAGCGCTATATAGACGCCGGCAAAAATCTCTGTTTTTCCAATAAAGAGTATCTCTCTCTCTCTCGATGCCCTGATTCCGCAGTGCCTGCATGACTGCTGATGTCTCCACCGAATCAAATGCCTTCTCGTAATCTATGAAGGCTATATGTAGGGGTTGGTTGTATTCCGCGCATTTCTCTACAACCAACCCCTACGCACACACACACACACACACACACACACACACACACACACACACACACACACACACACACACACACACACACACACACACACACACACACACACACATATATATATATATATACATATATATATATATATATATATATATATATATATATATATATATATATATATATATATATATATATATATATATATATATATATATATATCAATGCTGCAAAGGGTTCTTCGCATCACGAACTTCAATTCTCCCGTTTGAAGCCACCACGTAACTCCAGTAAATCAATATTTCAATAATTTAAGCTATTTAATTACGGTCCCAAATGATATCTTTAACCATCTTGAGATGCCTGTCACAAGAGAAAAATCAGTCGTGAAGGCGGCGAGCAAATATTGCATTTTCAGGAATATTGAAGATATTAGACAATTTATGGAAAATACCCTGTATATTAGATATGGGAAATCCCTCGTGTAAAATGGCAACGTTCAAAGCCCGCCAAACTGCTTCCACCTTCCTCACTGTCCTGTGCCATCGTGGGACTAAATTTCGTGACCGCAGCCCGCTAGCTGAGGTGTGCTTCAGACCCCTGATCTGACTGGATCTGGACGTTGGAAGATCTAGTGACACAGGTCGCAGAGCGAGCGCATTTTGAGGTCTGAGAAGAAGACATCATGAACTAGTGCAGCGCGACAATTTGTATTCCTGGCACCACGATCTGACTATGTTAGCAGAAAGGTGGAACTCGCTCTGGCTTTGAGTGCGGCTGTGAACTTGAAAAAGGGATAACTTTCCACCGAGTGCCTCAGACTTTTCTACCTGAGCTGAGATTTCGCTGGAATACGCAAGTATTTATATAACACTAAATATTCGCCATCTTCTTCATCCCTTCCATATAAAAAAAGTGATGCTATTTTGTAACCTTTCCGCCTCACCTAAATTTGAAAAAAAGAAGCTTAACGGGCACAACGGTCACCATAAAAAATGTAAATGAATAATCATCATGTAATCGAACGTGGCATCCCGAATTTCTTATAGGTTTCCGTGCGCAGAAAATATGAGTAAATGAATACCGTGCATCCAAAGCAACCCTTGACGAAACACCTATAAATGCACAATTGGTGGGTTTATAAGAATAATAAACTTGGTGCGGAGGGGTTTTTGTTCACATATCTACGAACAATAGTGAGTGGGTTGCTGTGTAAGCTTGAAATTTTTGCTTGTGACGATTCGTAATATCTCGAGACGGTGCCTCCGAATAGTCACCTGCCTTCCCCGATCCTAGCATATAGTAGCCACTACTGCAGAAGCAGAAGCCTGGAACCTGGTCTTGCTCCACAGCCCTCTGCGAAGGGCCAGCACTCAATAAAACGGAGACGGCTGGTCTACACAAAGCGATCCACCTCAAGGAGCGCCGTCACTGTCGCATGCAGCGCAAGAGCCGCACCTTTTGAAGGACAAATGCTTCGAAATAACGCTGGCAAGATATTAAGGTGAAAGCATTTAAAGTCTCATGCTCACGTCCGTCCGTCCGTCCGTCCGCCCGAGCCCTGACACGGTGCCAGGTGGCCGCCGGGCCTTGCAAACGGACGCCGATCGCGTCAGACTCTAGAGCTCTCGCGCTTTGCTTGCGTAGCGTCGCTGTGCCCAGCGTTTCCAATCATGCAAGGAGGGAGACGCGCGCATCGCGTTCCATTCTGGCCGACCCCGTCTCAATGGAAAGAGGCGTTCGCGGAACACACTTCGGAATTTACAAAGTGCTTGTCAATTTAAGCGCTGGAACGCGGATGGCGTCTGCACGATGCGCAAAGCGCGTGAAAAAAATTGAAGGACCCTTTGTACATTCCAAAGTGCGTTCGGCGAAAGCTTGTGGCCATTCGACTGACTTTGCCATGCCTTTTTTGTCGCTATTCTGACGGATACGTTTAAATGTGTAACAGTATAAATATAATCACAGCTTAAACACGCGTTGCATTACACCTACCGTACGTTTAGGTCCTTCAGTAGACATATCATGTTGATGACTTCCTCATCATTTCAGTTCCATTGATCACGACCTCATTGTTCCGAAATTGTGTCGTCAAACCTATTAACGCGAAAGCCTTCAAGGTCTCCTACTCGCGGTGACCGATGTCCGGCCGGCACCCTGGAACGGTGCCAGCTGTGGAGTCTTCCACTCACGCGGGAGGATAAATGAGCCTTATGAGCGCTGGAACGCGGATGGCGTCTGTACGATCCGCAAAGCGCGAGAATATGAACGCATGCGAAACGGAGGCAGATTAACCTCGCAGCGATTCGCGGTAAAATTTAAAAAAGAAAACATGCGCACATTCCGTGTGAGTGGCATTCCACTGGGAGTGTAAAAAAAAGTCACGCCATATTCACGAAGTGAATGATGATGAGTGGGCGAAGCTCGATCGTTTTCATCCATGGCAGAAAGAGAATGTGTGGTCTGGAACGCGC
Source organism: Rhipicephalus appendiculatus (assembly GCA_030522465.1). Classification (NCBI taxonomy): domain Eukaryota; kingdom Metazoa; phylum Arthropoda; class Arachnida; order Ixodida; family Ixodidae; genus Rhipicephalus; species Rhipicephalus appendiculatus. The sequence continues at coordinate 166,373 of JALIZH010017723.1, forward strand.
TTATACTTCATGGTCATCAGCGTCATCGTCATCGTTATCACGTGTAGTGGGTACATTTCACTATACATAACTTGCAAGTACGTCACACTGCGGAACTCTGGGATGCAATCTCGGCATATGCGCAGCCATCACCGAGCACATGGCAGCAGACGACACTGAGTCAAGCTGTGCGGCTCTCGCATTTCCCGCCAACGCCGTCCGTTGCAATGGTAATTTGTGCGATATTTGACTGCCGCCCGACAAGTAAGTGTAAATGAGATAAACAAGGACCAGAAGCGGGGACGTGCTGTTTGCCAAAGGTGATCACTAACCCGTGCGACCGCACGAAAGAGCTGAGCGAGTAGCGGAGCACATAGCTCATGCGCGCATAAACAGGAAGGGCCTAAGACTGAGCAACGTTACGTGCGTGCGGGCGTCACTTCATAACAGGCAAGTTATGTTTCCAAATCTCGTGCGAAGATGTTTCAGCCATTACGTGCGACACCATGGACTCGGACACTGCAGACACGGAGGATCCAAGTTGCCCAGTCAACACTGCTTCGCTGCTGGCTGCATAACGTCCTGAACGATTCTCCTTTGACATACGCGCAAGGCAAACGATCGAAACGCCCGCACTACGGCAAACGATCCTCCTCACGAATGTAAACACGGCGCGGTCACTGAGACGTATGTGCTCCGCGTGCTCGGTAATGGCGGACGGAAGACGGACGGAAGACAGGAACTGACGTCACTTGCAAGTTATGTATACTGGAACGCGCTTATACTTCATCGTTAGCACGTGTAGTGGGTACATTCCACTATACTGCGTCATCGTCATCTTTATCACGTGGAGTGGGTACATTCCACTATACGTGGCTATCTACCTACCTACCTCCTCCTCCTCCTCCTCCTCCTCCTCCTCCTCCTACTACTACTACTACTACTACTACTACTACTACTACTACTACTACTACTACTACTACTACTACTACTACTACTACAGAGGAGGGACAGACCCACATCCTTTGGAGCTTCGCCCCTAAAAGGCCGGGCATAGTCAGCAGAATGGCCACAGGCTTTTGACGAACACACTTTGGAATTTACAAAGCGTCCTTCAATTTTTTTATCTTTGTTGTCCCAATCACACGTTGTTCACAGAGATCAGTCGTCGTAATCTTGATTTCCTTTCGGACGCGCATGCCTTGTATTCCCCATATTGATTTGTTTGTGCGGCGGACGATTTGTTATGATTAAACTATTCAATGCAAAATGAGGCATCTGTGACTCTTTTCTCGATTCTCATCTACCGTGTTCATAATTTTTTTATAGTGCATTACTTATCCACTGCATGACGGGATGGAATATTCTATCCATAAGAAGATATATAAAGCGGGCATTGGCAGCCAACAACGATATTTTGTATGCTTTTCAAGTCATGCAACTATAATATGCTGCTCTACTTCTAAATAACACGTGTGTAAAAACGGGAGAATTGATACTGACTGGCTCTCTGCGATTTTTTTTTGTTTTCTTGGCGGGACGCACATCTCCAATTACCAACATATGCTGCTCATAGCATCAATTATCAGTGCAGCCATGCGAATAACAGAGCTTATAAAGGGTGTTTTTCGCTGAACAATACAGATTCTTTATAGAAAAGCTGCCAGTGAGGTTCTTGTCCTTTTCGCACACGAACTCAATGTCAACGCGGAAATACTTAGCTGCATCTAAAATCATATTGACGCAAATAATTAACAATAACACAGTAATTCACTTTTTTATTGACTTGAGGGCCGTCATTTATATGAGAAAGATGTCACGCGTCAATTTATGGCAAACCCGTCTTTTTTTTTTTCTAAATCATGAAATTTGCTCGCAATTCCAGATATTCGTCATAGAATTTTGCGGGCGGTATCGAAACTGCCGGCGCCCAAAGCGCAGGGAAAGCGCAATCTCTGTTACTGAAGACCCGAACTACACTTCATCCCGTGGTGATAATCAATTGCATCCCTCGTGTTGACACCGCCAATGACGACTGTCAGTTGTCGCGTTTTTAACGAAATCTAAGGCTTTCGCCTTAATATGGAAGAAACACGCACACCCTTGAATTGTTTTAAAATTATGGTAGCTTTTATTATTCCCGTAAAGTAACTTGACCTGCCGATGATGCGCAAGCGCGCAAAACACGATAAACGGCGAACGCTGTCTGATACGCTGTTTCCTTCAACAGATATTCAAGTAATCCTTAAGTGAACAACACCGTACAACGCAGCACATCGGAGAAATGATCAGTATTGTGCGCATGTGTGCTATGCGCCGCCAAGTTCAAGTGTAATCGACTGCCCTAGGAATATTCAGTGTCTGTTGAATTATCCCCTGTTTTTCAGTAATTTTTTTGTGAGCGCCTTTCACAGATAATTGCTTCAAGCCATGAAGAGCCTCGAGATGTCGACAGACGCCCACGGCAATATAGGCGCTGATTGAATTTTTTTTATTGTTTTATTTTTTATTGTGCATCTTATTTAGTGGTGCTCATTTTCACGAAGAAAAGAATATGGATGTATCAGGGCACCCTAGTTGATCCTCAAAATGTAACAGTTCGCTTATCGTACAGTATTCTGGTCGCTGAGGCCTCGAAGAAATATTGATGAAGGCACAGTTTTGTCGTAGCAAATAACACTTTATTCTGCTGTTTATTGAAAAAAAAAATGAAGAGAATGCTTCCCTCTGTGCTCTGCACGAGCACTCAACTTGATTAAAAACCTCCGGCAGACGCGAGAGCCTGCGACAGACGGCGCGGCAGGATGCCGTAGAGTGCCGGAACAATGTCAGGATCAGCTTTCAGGGCCTGCCATTGTTCTTCAACGGCGCACCAAAATTCGTCAGAACTTGCACGGTGGAGCTGCTTCTTCGATAGATTGTATTTTATGTTGCCCCAAGCGTTATCAATGATATTAATATCTGTTCCTAATGGTGGCCAATCTAGTGTCATGACGCGATGTTTTTGCAGGTGTGCTCGCACGGCACGCGATGCATGAATCGGCAACAAGTCATGTTAAAGCTAGTAGTAACCGTCTGGAAAAGGACCATCGAGAACAAAGAGAAGAACTTGATTGATTATTTCTATGTATGCTTCACTGCACATTTGTCCTTCAATCCTTCACAAAGATCCAAGACCATCCTTAGTTACCACTCTCCAAACATTCAGGCTTTTACGCCCACTCGTCCTCACTTGCTTAACGTATAGGATGTCGTACCTGGAAAACATCACAGCAATTACTTCGATAAAGAATGCTAGTATTTCTCAATGCTTGTGTCTATGTATCTCATTTAAAAGACAGATCACAATAATCATACCGGAAGAGGGATAAAAAACTACGAAAATTACGTCTCATAAAGACTTGAATGTAATGCGCCCCCTCATCTTGTCCGGTCTACCGTAGACCTTCTGATTTTGGCTTCACTGGGTGCAAAACGTAGACTCGTCCATAAAAACCACATTGTTCCAGTCATCGGCAGACCAGATAAGATGGGATTGAGCGAACGCTTGTCTCTTCGCCTTCGCCTCATTGAAAATGAGCGGCTGCTTGGCAGCACTTCGATTCTTCCAACCTGCTTCAAACAGCCGTTGTCGCACCAGTTTTGTGCTTACGTCAAGACCCACCGCATCTCTGACCTGACCAGCTGTCATGAAATGATTCGCACTTGAAACAGCAACTGAGGCGAGTTCTTCTTCGGTTGTTTTGCGGACACAGTTTCTTGCTGTATCGCCAATGCGCTCCTCGTCTCCTAACGCTTGCAGGGTTCTATTAACAGTGGCTTGCGTTATACCATTTCTGCGATGTGCTCTGTTTCAGGGCGCTGTTCACTTAACGATTACTTCAATATCTGTTCTAGGAAACATCGTATCAGGCGGCGCTCGCAGTTCATGATGTTTTGTGCGCTTGCGCATGGTCGGATTATCTCGTTACTTCACGGGAATAAAAGCTACAGTATCCCGCGCTCAGCGCTCGCGTGATATTGTTAAAAAAACTGCAAGGGTGCACACGGTCACCTGTACTGTAACTGTCGTAAGGCGATGGAGCGAAATCGAAAAGTACGAAGCACAAAAGCTAGAGGCTAGCCCAGTATCTAAGGCAAGGTGGGTTTCAGATTATGTAGGGAAGATAATGAACATAGGGATAAAATCGCGGGAGCCTGATTGTTATTGTTTAAAGGGGAGGCTTTAACGAAGGACTCCCTAGTGTTGGGAAATGTGCCAAGGTGACGTCATAAGAGAGGGAGTGCGCGTGCCCATTATAACGAGACCGTAGTCCAGCCTGCTGCTCGGCGGATAGAGGCTCCACTCCTGTTGAGGAAGAAAAACCGTGAGCTCGCCCCTCCCCATATCCCTCTTCCACCTCTTGCACCACCCCAGGGGGTCAGGCTTCTCCCCACCAAAAAGGGGAAGTGCGGTAGCAGAAGTTTGCGGGGGGCGTCATCACCATGGATCTGAATGGATCAGCGTTTGTTGGCGCGTTCCGTTGAGCCGTGGCCGACAATAGGACTCGGATCACTCACCTCCGAGGGAACCCCCCGTGAAAAGCCATTTTCGGCGTCCTCGCCCTTTTCTAAGCGGCCCTGGGTTCGCTTTCTATTTATGTGTTCTTAGTGCCACGACGACACAGCCGGTTTGCGGAGGTTCGGGAACTGAAAACGATTCTTTCGTGCATCGTGTGAGGCACCCAGGTCGCTTTCTTTGAGCTTATTTAGTCTCTCGTTATCACAGTTTTGCCCTTAATTTTACCGGTAAATTTTCTCCCGCAGCAGACTTTTTTTTTGTGTGCGGTTTGTTTTCTCCCATTGGCTGCCTAGGGCACCCACACACAAAGATTCGCTTCTGTTTGACAAAGCACCGCTAAGATGGGATGACTAAAAAAACTGCCGTGTCTCTTTAGCTTATTTTCAACGCGCTCGAGATACGGGTAATGTCAAAGCATGTACATATGTAGCATGGAAAGTAGTCACTTAAAAGCGCAGATTTCGTGCCATATAAAGAGGTTTCAGCAGAGTTAAACCACTTCAACTGATAGATAACTGCAAATCTTTCTGTGCAAAATAACCAACATACTCTGTCTTTCGTGCATTTTACTTTACTGAGGAATATCACACTGCTGCAAATAGGCAAAAATGAATCCATTAGTTTGTAGGAGTGGGAACAATAATAAATAAGATGGATGAAACACAGTCGGTCGACTACAAATGCCGAATTGGTCTATAACAAGTCAAAAGTGTAAGTGTCAAACAGCTCTTAGCATTTCTGTGCCCCAGAAATTGGGGAGCTCCTAAGGGACTGTCTATGACTATCCTAGTTATATCATACATCCAGTCCACTGAACATAACGAATTTGAAGCAGCTTCACTGACTTAACACCGCGAAGACAGGATGAACCGCGGCGCTGGTGACATCACATTGCTATTTCATTACTTTACTTTGCTTAGAGTAGTTTTGCTGCCATGTGTACTTCTTTGTCTGCTTCAAGTTTGAAATTTACCGTTGAACACTTTTGCTGTAAATTTAACATACACCCGGCGGTGACTAGGCAAACGGTGGTTTGTATGTGGGGTGGTCTTGCTCTCCCTCCACTCGCTGCGTTCGTAATAAGTCCTGCCATTTTTTCGCGCCTCACGGCTCCCCCCGTGGTACAAGGTTGGGGCGCCCACCGCATTCGGCCCAGCTGCAGGGGCTTGCTCCTATACTGACCTTACTCAAGCACCAAAAAACATAGGAGCGAGGAAAACCCAAACTCGTTTTTGGTGACGTCGAAGCGAAGGAAAGTGCGGAGGGAACACAAGTCGTTCCTTTCCTCACATAGGAATTGCTTCGCGCTTGCCGACCCTACACGAGCGTATACATATGAGGTAGGGACACAGTGACCCTCTATTGCACTTTTGCTTTTTTATGTGCATATTTTTCTTCCATTTCATCTATCTTTTCCCCAGGACGTTAACTGCAGGCGCAGTAATTCGGTTGTCCAAGGACACATGGAGACGGCAGCCTCAACTCGCCACGTTCCTCTACAGGGTGCGGGCATGCGCCACGTGGTATACATTCATACGGGCCTTTTGTGAGTCAGGTTATAGCTATGTGGGCACGCGCATGAATTTGGAAACCTTACAGGAACTACAATTTTTTATTATAAGGGCGCTGTCGCGATCGCTGGCGAGCGCGCAGGCCGGGCAGGCATCAGCAACGGCTGGTATACCTTTCTATGTGTTGTGCTCTCAACGAAGACAGACTGTGTGGAAACCGCTTCGGTCCTTGGAGTGGCTGTATCATTGCGATATCAATTATATGGACATTCTGGCTGGTTCTTGCCGTCGCCGTTCTGCCCATATATATATATATATATATATATATATATATATATATATATATATATATATATATATATATATATATATATATATATATATATCTATATATATATATATATATATATATATATATATATATATATAAGCCTCGAAGCAAGTAAAATTCAAAAAAACTTGGTGATCCCTTCGTTATAGGCATCGGTATAACACGAATGTGAAACGTGTACTTACAGAAGTAGTTGATTGTTTTCTGTATGTTGATATAAGAGAGCACAGTGTCTATTGGTGTTTGACAGTTATAGCACCGTTTAACGTGGATGCCTCCACGTTGACGCTTGGTGGTACATCTGTATCCCGACGACTAACGTCCATGAGCCCTGTGGACGTGTGTGGTCCATTAAACAAACCCCTGTGGTCATAGATGCTTGTGGTAGCTGTACGGTGAGAGCGCAATCAGCGAAAGCGGTGTGACACCCAGAAGAGCGCCACTGAGTGGACGCCGAACTTCGGCTAAGGTCGCCTACTCGCGGCCTTGAACACCACTGCCCGACCAGAGGGAAATGCAACGCGTGTCTTGTCTTCCCCGTTGGCCGGCTGCGATTTTTCGCTCGGCGAGTAAGGAACGCGGAGTTACAGCCACACTAAGCACTCTTGCGTCGCAGAGCTTTTTTCGGTATGGATGGATGCTATGAGCGACGCCGACGCTGGGGGTAACGTCGCCACCTGGCAATGTGTTCATGCGTCGACGAAATTGCACTTTTCCTATTCGTAACGCGCCGAATGGAACGGACGCGTAGAAACGACGCTTTGAAGGAACTAATTGTGTATTGCACGATCATAATGTATTACTTCAATTAAGCATGAGCACTGTGAGAGGGCAGTGGTAGATATAAAAGGCGCGTTTGTACTTCCTACGGAGTATGTGACCGTGGCGCAGTGGATTGCGCGCCCGGCATCGCTTCTCGCGGACCAAGAGGTCATAGGTTCGACTCCCGTTGACAGAAACATTTTTTCTTTGTCTTCTGATCATTTGTATTTTGTCGACGCAATTTCCGTGACGGAAATACGTCACTAAAATTTTGGTGGACCCCGGCATAAAACACTTTCGTGTTAAAAAAAAATCCACGCCATCTCCACGAAGTGAATGCTGATGCCTGGAACGCGTATCGGTAAAACCGTGACACATTCGCCCCACACATCAACGAGTGGGCTAGGAAGTCGCGCTTGAAGCGCGCTTCGGCGCCTCCAGTCTCGGGTAGCGACCACTTCAGGCGCTTGGCGCCGCTGCATCCCGCGCCCGTTGCGCTTCCAAGTGCGCTTGTCGCCGCTTTCAGCGCGCATAGACGGCCGCTAGCTGCTGTGTTGGCCCGCCTTGACGACAGACCCTTGTCAGAACAGACAGTGCTCGAATGCCGACGCGAACTGTCTTCACAAAGAAAGTCAGTCAAGGCCTTACTGAACTTTTTGCATGGCAGTGACCTATTGAATAGGCTATAGCGCCCTGCCCTGTTTTTCTTTTTTATTCGCGCGTCTACTCTCCTCTTCGCTTTCCTTTTCCATCTTTCTTTTCCCTTTGCCCCTCCCCTTAGTGCAGGGTAGCAAACCGGATGCTACACTTCTGGTTAACCTCCCTGCCTTTCTCTCTTTTAGATGTGAAGCATCTTATGGCGAAGCTTAATCCGGTGGTGGTGGTGGTGGTGTGCCGCGTGGCCTCACTTACTGCGCATGCGCAAACCTTTAAAAAAAATAAAAATGAAAAAACCTCCTCTCCCCCCTCTCTCCTCTAGGCATCCCTCCCCGCGGCAACCACACCCTCACTGTGCATGCGCCTCCCCTCCTCTCTCCCCTCCTACGCTCCCCCCTCTCTCCATCCCTGCCAGCGGCGTCCACACTCCCACTGCGCATGCGCGCCCCCCTCTCTCTCCTCTCCTACGCTCCCCCCCTCTCTCCTCTAGGCATCCCTGTCCGCGGCGCCCACACTCCCACTGCGCATGCGCGTCCCCCTCTCTCTCCTTTCCTACGCTCCCCCCCCTCTCTCGCCTCGCGACGCCGACAGCGTCTGCTAGCGAGTTTCTTGGTTGAAAAAATCCGACTGCTCGCGCTGCACAACCGTTCACTGGCCACCCCGTATATATGGCAATGGATCTTGACCTGCAAGGTGGTGCCGGTGGGAGATTTCTCCTGTGCGTTGTTGAACAATAAAAATTCGCAGCGTGCGCGTTAACTAAAAGCCGACTGCGGGTCTCTGTGTCCAGTCGGAGTCTTCTGTCTCTCATTGCCCATTAGCAGCGATTGGCATGTTCCAGTAGGAAACACCGCTCCATCACTGCGTGATTTGCGCCTCCCCAGTTTTCTCTCCTGCGCAACGCTGCGATGAGCACCAGCGTCAACGCCGCCGCCAGTGTAAGCGTTAGCGCCCGCTGCTTCACATCTACACATGGTTCCCTTTAGCGGGAGGTGGTGTAATTTTTTATTCTCTCTCTCTCTCTGTCGCCGCTTTCGGCCTCGCGGGCAGAAAGAAAATGTGTGGTCTGATCGTTATGACGTATAGTGGTTACATTCCATGTGCTGCGCCGTGATGGCAGAAAATAGCACACATCTCCCCGTAAGGGAACCCTGATTAGTATGCGAAGCAGCCATGGGACTTCTGTAAAGTTGCTCTTTATTCAGCATCGTAGATGACTTTCCGCAGCTTCCATTCCGCTGCAGCTTCGCGAGCCCCCAACTCCGGGTCGGCCTGTCGACGTACCTGTTCCGTTGCTGCTGCGCGAGCCCTCGCCTTCTCTGGATCGGCTTCCCGGCGCTGGCGTCTCGCTTCAGCTTCTCGAGCTCTCAGCTCTGGGTCGGCTCGACAACGCTGCCGCACAGTAGCCGCTTTGCGCAAAGCTTCTGTGTTAACGTTGTTGCGGCGTTTTATTTTGTTCTGGTTTCGCATAGTGGGCTCTTCCCTACTTCATGAAAGTTACGGTGGCCGTATAGTGTGTACCTTGCTTACCTTGCATGTGCTCTGGACGGACGGTGGTCCACAGCACATGCAAGCAAGATCAAGCAATAGAGTCAACCTGGGCGACAGATACCACCACCGGTAGTGGTGTTATTCTTTGCTTGCACCCACCACCTGCCTAGCCATTGCTAAGCAGCCACTCTGTGCTCTCGGCCACGACTGTGGTGATTGTGGTGGTGGTTGATGAGAACTACAGTGTTCTGGTTCGCATAGTGGGTGCTTCCCTACTTAATGAAAGTTACGGTGGGCGTATAGTGGGTACCTTGCATACCTTGCATGTGCTGTGTCGTGATGGCAGCGTTATCGTCATCTGGATACGGCGGACAATGGTGCGATGGGGGGACAGGTCATCAGCGTCATCGTCATGATGTATAATGGTTATCTTTGTGTCTTTATGGCAAACGTCATCGTCATCGTCATCTGGCTACGCCAACGGGAGACAGAGCCCCGGCTAGAGGAGCTTCGCTCCTAAAAACGTTTTCCGAGGCGTGGAATAAAATGGGTGATCTGTCGCTTCAGGCTCGCGGCGTTAGACGGCTCGGCCACGAAAGCGCACGTCCTTCAGCATACTAACGACGCGATATTTATGTACGCGCTATTTATGTCTGACACATGTCAGCGCGTTCTCTGCATTACCAGCGAGATGGCGCGAAGGGCACGCTCGGCGCTCCCCCTCGTTGCCACGCGTGAGCTCGTCTAAGACGTCTACTTTCCCGTAAGGGGCCTGGTTTCCTGTGCGCGCTCGCGCTTATCTCGTTGCGTCTGAAAGGTTGTGCTGAAGTTACACAGCGCACGAATGTCACTTCGCTCACTGTAGAGGTCCCGTTTGCGAAAGAAACCCGCTGTTCAAACACGTTGTTCGCGCTAGTCCTGTGTATGTTCTTTTAAGTGCGAACTTTGCGCTTGAGAAGCGCGCTGCACGTTTTGATCTGCCTTCCGTTCTTCGCGAGATATTGCGATTTGTTGCTATTGCATTCATTGCTGCGCTCTTGCGGTGAAACTGTGACCTTTTTACTTACCCCAGCGTTTTGAGAAGTTACGCGAGACTGGATATAAAAGAGTTATCTGCCCGCCTTACTTCGTATAACATTACAAATTGTCGGTACCGCATTCATTTCTTTGCCCTTGCGGTGAAACTGGTACTTTTCTTTGTTTGCTACCATTTTGGTTCCTTGACTGCTGCATGTTTTCTGTTCTCCTTATAGGCTGCCGCTTATTTATATTCTCCCCGGTTTCTCAATGTTGTGTAAGCCCTCGTTCAGCTTTTCGTTCTCATTTTTGTTTTTGTAACGACACCTGTTTTGGAAAGGGAGCCGCCGTTGACATCATCGGATATTTATTGTATGTCCGCAAGTGTCTGCCGGTTGTGGCGGCAAACCGCCTGTTCGGGCTTTAATGTTTTCTTTTGGCAACCCTACTATCTCTTTTTAGATGCAAAGCATCTTATGCTCGGGGCTATATCCGTCCCGCGTCCCGCGTCCGGCCACTTTCATAAAGTAGGGAAGCACCCATTATGCGAACCGGAACACTGTAGTAATATGAAGGCCGTCAACCACTACAACAGTCACCAAAGTCGTGGCTGACAGCACAGTGAGGCTGCTTAGCAATGGCTAGGCAGGCAGTGTCTGTCGCCCAAGTTGACCCCTTCCTTGATCATGCTTGCATGTGTTTGGAGGGGGCTTAGTCCGTCCCTCCTTCCCGCGTCCCACGCCACCACAGCGCATGCGCGTCTCCGCCCCCCTCTCTCTCCTACGCTCACCCCCTTTCTCTACTCTACGGAGCGGCCCCTGCGTCCCACACTCCCCCACAGCGCATGCGCGTCCCCTCCCCTATCCTCTCCTGCGCTCACCCCCCTTTCTCCACTCTAGGAATCATCTACTCTACGGAGCGGCGCCCGCGTCCCACATCCCCACAGCGCATACGCGTCCCCTTGCCCCTCTCTCTCCTCTCCTACGGTCCCCCCCCGTCCCCTCCTCTAGGAATCCTCTACGGAACGGCGCGCACGATAGGTGGTGTGACAGCTGCATACTCCGCTGGGGGGCGCCACGGTAGTTCCGCGGTATGAAAATGACCGAGCGCGCGCGCCTCATTCTCTTTCCTGTGCAGCGCCGCGATGAGCGACCGGACCGCTGCCGTGAAATGAGAGCGGCGACGTTCCTCCCGCTCAAGCTAATTATCTCCCCGCTGCTTCGCATCCACACATGGTTCCCTTTAGCAGGAGATGGGGAATATTTGGTCACACTAGGAGTAGCGTATAAGACCGTGCCAAGCTGCGGTTAGGTGCATATTTCCTTGTGAAGATTGGGGTTGGTCTCTTGCGTCGGTGTTCCCATGCCTGCAATGTCTTAGGAGAAATTTGTGGGTGAAAGAACAGGGGTTTGGTGCCTTGAAGAAAGGTCTTCACCCTACGAGTAAGATCGCTTATAAGGGTACAAATAAAGGTTTTCTCTCTCTCCCGTAATTCCGGCATATTTGTTGTAAGGAAGGAAGTGGAGGGGAAGGAAATGCAGGGGACCAGTCTAGTAGGACCGGTACGCTATCTTACACTGGGGAAAGGGGTGGGGGGAGTCTTAAAGATGTAGAAAGAGAGAGAGAGGAGAGATCACGCACACACAAAGTCAGACTTCACAGTCATCACAGCCACAAGTCTGTTGCCTTTAAGTTGTTGAGCACTGCCTTCGTCACCTTCACCCGCGATGACCTCTCCGGTTCATTTCTATAGGTAGGGCATTCATTTACATAACGCACAAGACTGAGAGTGCAGCGCGTAACTGGTTACATTGAACCGTGTGATGCAGGTTCTTACTAAGACCTGTCCTTCATTCTCTCTCATCACTAGGGGAGTAGCTGGACCCTTCGCTGAGGGTGAGGGGTTTTTCTGTCGTCTTTTATGCACGGTTGTGGGTGCGTTTGTATGTTTACCGCTATAGGTTCCGGCTAGCATCGAACAATCATGCTTTGGAAAATGCTGGTCCGCATAAGCGAACCAATGCAAGGATGCATCATTTTCTTGCAGCTGATGTCCAATCGGGAGTGCAAGGAAAATGTGGTCGACATTCTGCTTGACCGTAAATGCTTTCTTTTTTTTTCATAGATGTTCTAATATGGCACGCTGCGCAGCGATTATCTCAATATTTCATTATGCAAGAGACAACAGCACTTTAACTTTGACCTTGTGGACTTTATTCGAGATCTAATTTTTTTCCCTGTCTTAACTGAACTTCAAGTGATTTGCATTATTTTCACTCTTTATTCCTTACCGGCCTGCGATGGGGTATAGCGTAAGCGGCGGGATTACAAAAAATAAAATATTGTCAGGGTGAAAGAAACGCAGACACTTCTACCGTGAAGGCAGGTGATGGCACCGATGTCGTAGGCAACGCAGTTCCAGGCTACTACTACACGAGAGAGAAAAAAAGCGAAAGTGATACGGTGCGTACTTTGTGGCGAGCGACATCTAAGAAAGGATCTGTGCGATGTGATACTCCTGCTAGTATGGAGACTTATGGTGCGAGGGCGAAGGGACTGGAAAAAAAAAGTGTGAAATGAATTTTTTATTACCGAAACAATTAGCATGGTACGCGTGACTGATGTACATCCATAATTTAATAGTATTGATTTCATTATAGCTTCAGCCCTAAGTAGGTGGTGCAAGCGCGAAGAAGCCTTGTAATTGTAGATGAAGTACATGAAATGTTGGCTAGATAATAAGGTGCCACCTTTACCGCGCAGGAATTCAAATATGGGGATTATGGTGCCCAAGTTGTACTGTTTTTAGCGACACCTTTCAACCTTATCAGGTAATTTCGCCTTTCCAGAGAAACAACCTTGATGTGTTTAGAAGCTGTCGACGTAAAAATTTTACAAGCAATATTCTGATGTTGTTAAAAAGAACCTGTAGCGTAGAGTTAACCCAGGCTCGTAGCCCGGAATTTTTTCCGGGGGCGGGGGGCACTTGCCGCTGGCCTTGACTGTTTGGAGAAAACACATATTTTTTATATTTATTATCGGCAAAACACCCTCCTCCAGCAAAATGTCAGGGGGGGGGGGAGGGGGGGGTGGGCTCTTTTTTTGGCTGCGGGCCTGAGTTAACATATTGCTCAAACCGCAGACATGTCGGTTATGGTGCCTGCACAAACTTTATTTTTAATGGGTTAACGTACATTTCCTTGAATAATCGTACGATCACATTAGATCCAGCAACATGACCAGGCTAATTGAGGAGTACGTTTCGTGAATGTTACGTGTTATTGTTCAGGGAACCTTAGTGGCGTATTCTAAATTATGCGTTTTAGCAATGCTTTGCACATAACCAGCAGTGTGAGCGTAGAACAACCGCTTTCATATCGTGAGCAACCTATCCAGCTAACTGTTGCGTCACGCTTCTCGTGCACTGCAGTATTGGTTAAGCTAATCCAGGATTTGTGATAAATGAATCACGATCACCTAAAAAGGGTTAATTAATCAACTCGAACTATTTTCTTTATTTCTCCTTAACGCGCGACATACATTCAGGCAGGAGTAGAATATGCTCATTAGCCTTCAACGCGCCCTCCGAAGACCTTCTGTTACATTGCCCGTCAAAAAACTGCGGTACATCTCATCACCATCAATTATTCCTGATGAAGTATAAGAACTCTGTTCTCGGTTCATCGCGTAAACCTTACCGGCAATTAAATAACCGGCTCCTCACAAATCACAGTCAACCGAGCTTTCTGTTTTGTTCATCCTCGCCTAGCTTCAGATGAAAGAGATTCAATGAATTTCATAAATTTCAAGCAATTTAGCGAGCGTGCGCTCACGTTGCCATTGGGGAGCTCGCTCTAAACGAGCTTCATGACGAAGCGTTTTCTTCATAAAGAAACAAACTAGTTTTTGCGTACACGAATACAAAAAAAAAAAAGCGCAAACGTCCGCAAGGTACAGACGGGAGGGAACCGCGCTGGAAGATGAACGGGGCTGTCTTCGGTACAAAAGGCTAAATGCCCCGGGGAGACGGGGACGCGAGGGGAAGTAAAATGCTAGAAACACTCAATGTGTAAACCTCCCGTGATCGGCTTTTCCCAAGCACCGCGCCACAATCAGGCGTTAACTATGAGTAAAGGAAATAAAGATGAACAAAGGAAAAACTCGAGTGCGGGCGCGTGCGGCTTGTGCAACTTTTATGCGTTCCGGTGGGCTTGGATTAGGAGGGTGAGGAGGAGAAAAAGCACGAAAGAGCGCACTCTTTCTTTTTTTTCTTCATCAATTTAGTTGTGGCTCAGACAAGCAGTGTCGGAAGGCGCATACGGAGGTTCCCTGCCGCGGCGATGTGATTAACGGGCGCTTTTATTGCCCCGATGTGTCCCTTGCTGCAGGTGGCGCTGCATTCAACCAGCCCGCTTGCATCATAAAATACGCTGGCATTCCATGCCAACACTGTGATCAAATTGAAGCATTTCTGGCCCCCCTTAAGCTCTCGTCACCACCTGCAGAAGGAAATGGGAGTCCTGGCGCAGGCTAGATTCATGAGAACATCTGCCAGTGCGCCATTCGATTACAGTAACAGCATTATATCACACCTGCCCCCTTTCGAACGTAAACTGCCGCGTTCTATCCATAGTAAGTATGGAAGGTAGCTCTTGCAAGAAAGTAACATACCGCGTACATTGTATAAAGGCTTTTTTCATTTTATAGACAATACACATTATTTACGAAATGCTTTCACGGTCAGGCTCTTGTAGCGGGGGGATATGTCGAGGCGGAAGTACTTTGTCGAAGGTAAAGGAACACTGAAATGACACCGAAAAGTCCTTATTTAGTATTTTAATTATTTACCTGAGGTAAGTTCTTTCTACGGTAAAACTGCAGGCTGTCACAATTTACGGCATACCCGTTGTCTAGAATTCGCAAAAGTAGCAGGTACTTTGAGATATTCATCACAAAATTTTAAGGGAACGCGCCCGGCGCGTAGGAAACGCGCTGAAACTTTTATGCCAGACCGCAGCTCCCCTTAGAAGCCAGTACAGAAGGTTCAATTAAAGAGCGCCGAAGCAGAATGTGGCCACAGTAATCGGCAGATTGTCTGAAACATACAAGTAGACCACTAATTCTGCGGTTAGATTAGGAAAGTGAGGAGGAGAGTGCACAAAAGGGCACTCTTCTCCTCAGGAGAGGGCTCAGGTAAAAAGGCAAGCACTACGACGCGCTTTGCTTACCTGTTTCTTTCTCACTGGGGACGAGGACATGCGTAGTCGCCCTATTTCGGGCACGCCTTTCTTGCGTGCTAGGTAACTCCGGCGCGCTTCTCATAAGCTCGGCTGTGAGCGCTGTTCGAAAACACCGCTTGGAAGCCCTCCGGCGCATTTCAGTGAATGCTTTCGAAACGAGTAAACTTTTTGCTTTAAAAATAATAATCTTTGACAAAAAGAAGCCGAGAATTCCTGGCCGCCGCTAATTATTTACGGAAAAAAATACGCGGATCCCACATACTATGGGAATCGATGTCATGCGAAGCATGCGGAGAAAAGGTGACTGTGGTGTAAATTTTTTGTTGTGCGAAACGTTACGAAATAACGCTAAACATATGTAAAAATGTTGTACGCATAGAGATCCCTGTTTAAAAGTTGCGTATGTTTTATATAACCTGTTGTTTACAGTTCCATTACGATGCCAAGAGCAACATCGGTATGAGCAACACCAGAAGCGGTAAGCTGAAATGTAGCACATGTGCTTGCGAGAATGGTAGCCCTGGATAGACCTACATAAACCAAATTCAGTGGATCGCGCTTAACTACAATTGACGCTATCCCGATGTGACGCCTGTATCATTGCAGTGCATATGTAATTTAAGACTTGAAAAACAGCGCAATGACAGGACGAAGGAAAGTGACACAGGGATGGGCGCTGTGCCTGTCCGTGTGTCACTTTCCTTCGCCCTGTCTTTGCGCTGTTTCTCAAGTCTTAAGTTATGTACCAACTAGCCCGCCTTTCGCCACTTCTACATATGTAATGTTTATAAAATTACATGGGCAACACTGCAACCACAGTTGACGCTTCACCAAAATTACGCCTGCATAGCGTCTTTTTTCAAAGCAGTTCGGAGACCGGGCGTGGCTCTGCGGTAGAATACTTCATTACCACGCAGATTGCTTTGGTTCGATTCCTGCTGGGACCCTGATATTTATTATTTGCATTCGTCGGGTGAACGCTGCCGATGTCGGCTTTTGTTAACGCTTTCGCATTTAAACTACCAATGTCTGTTCTCGCCGTTACTCTGTAGATATAAACTGTGAAACACCTGTGGCGCATACCCGCATACCGCGGCCCGTGGGTATGAGCCACGCGTGTCTGGGGGGAAAGGATTTGACGTCGTACGCGACGGTATTTTCACATTATTCATGTCATGGCCAGGCAGTCATAATCGTCAAACCCTCTTACCTTACCATACTAATTTTGGTCGACCCCAAGTTAAGGAGGTGATCTCGTGTGCACCCAGACGTTGGTGGCTAGATAGATAGATATAAAGATAGATACGTAGAAAGAAACGCTCCAAATGTCTGCAGTACACAAAAAATGCTTCGCATTTAATTTGTACACCCACTCCCAAAAGTTTACGGAACGCGGGCTCCACTGAAAATGCGAATTTCTGCTCTGTTAGTGCACGGTGCATCTAGCCTAGTAGGTAGCTGCGTAGGTCCTAAGGACTACTACAAGGTGGAACATCTGTTTGGTGGCTTTGTTAAATAAATAAAAAGAAGTGGACACGAAAAAAAATGATCCAGAGAGAAAGCAAGACACAGAGAGCAAGACAGAAAGAGCATAAAAGAGACAAACAAAGAAAGAGAGAGAAGGAAGCAGAGAGAGAGAGAGAAAGGAAAAGAAAGAAATAGAAAAAAAACGGAGAGAAAGAGAAAAAAGAAAAATCAAAGAGAAACAAGGAAGGCCACCAAGCTCCGCTCTTCCTTAAGGCTTGGCACCACTAAGGCGAAGCTGCCTCAATTTTTTTTTACCAACCATCTAATTCGGTGTTCTTCTCTCGTTTTCTTTCTTCCTTTTTTTTATCTGTACTTATTTTTTGTTTTGCAGTTAGATGTGGTCGATTCCTCCATGTGCGCTTTCATATCTCTCGGTAAGGGCTAATGACCCGTAGTGACAAAGTCCTGAATGCTTAGTGAGCTTTCCGAAGAAGAAACCGCGAATTAAAGCCGGAAGAGCAAAGATATATAAAATTTAGAAATAACGTAGAAAAACAGTATTGGAGAAAACGCTCGGAGTTGTATAATGATCTTCCGTTTTCGGAACGGGTAGATTCCGACCTGCGATCTCGGCGGAGCCGTGAAACGGAGAGATAAGACGTCGAGACGGCGAACTTCCTCTTTTCATAAACGACTATTCCTGCAATTTTATCTCTGCTGAAAAGAAGACAAACGCTTCTGCCGCTAAAGGCGGCATACTGAGTCGAGCATTACGGAGTTATCTGCGAGGCAGCGACGTTAAATTCGAACAATGTGCCTCGCTACACACGCCGTGCAGCTGCTGCAAAGGAAATACTTCCTGAGTGGAGGGGCGGGGGCAGGAGTCAAGATGTTAAAAGAAGTTCAACCTTCGGCTATTCCATTGCATTTAAATGGGAAATCGGCCCGAAGAAAAGCCACCAACATGTAGCAAGGATGAATAAGCGACACTTCACTGTTTATGTCCTTACTGCGCATGCCCCACTGCGGCAATAGTTGCATCTACAGCGCGTCCCAACTAACACGCAGCATGATTTTAGACAAGAGGAACGGCGTCACGCTAAGCAAACCTAATACATATTGTTCGCAGTAGACTGGAGTAGCCGCCACTAGTATTTTCGTTAATCAGGTTTAAATTAATTAGTAATAATTGTAATGATAACTCCACAACTACTCAGATTATCATCAACATGTCCATGAGGCATGTGTATGCTATTTTCGAGAACGTGCTAATTGCGTAATTTTTTTTCCGGCTGATAAAGAAAGCCTGTAAAATATGAAAAATAACATGAGACTGCGCTCCCGCGACCAAAAGAAAGCAGCGGCCTAAAATAAGTTTACTGCAAGTAACCGCTTTCCCTGTCCATCGCCAGAGGAAAAGCGTTTCGCACTTTGGCACGGTTGCTGGTCGGGCGCCAACATGCGTCGAGATTTGTTAGGGATTCATTCCAACTTGATTGTACGCCACTGTCATTATCCAGATCTGTCATTATCCAGATAACGCTACTGGAGCGCTGTTCTGAATACGCCGTGACCCTGTAAGACGAAAGCAGAGCGCTTATTCGGCCGGGGAATGGCAGATAGGGCCATCCACACATGTTTTCTTGATACTGGATACCTCACATTCAGCCTGTTTGAGGGCGCAGCTTTATAATGCGCGCAAGAGTAGTTACGCGTCACGCTTTACATATGGCGGCCTTTCTTTATCAAGCGGAAAAAACCAGTTCGCAATTAGCACGTTGTTGAAATTTGCGCAGTTCAATGTCATTTGAACATGCCTACAGGCTACATATGCCTGGTTGACATTTTGATAATTATAGATGAGTACTTGTCCAGGTACAAATGTAACTACGACTGATTAACGAAAATAATAGTAGTGGCTGCTCCCGTTCACCAGGAACAATCTAAGTAGGTTGCCTTACGTGACCCGTTTCCTCATTTTTTTTAAATCGTGCTGAGTGATAGTTGGGGCACTCTGTATAATCATTCGCGCAATAAAGTTATCATCACCTTACCCCGACTAGCGCACATGGAGGCAGCGTATCCCCGTCGCTATGTCGGGCCCGTCAATAATGCTTGCTCCACCGAGGCCACTGGACCCGTCAGCAGACGCATGGCTTGCTTAGAAGACATGGAAAATTGAGTTTACTTTGTCCTCCACAGATACCCAGTTCAGCAAGCAGCTCAAAGTACAAACGGCAGCGTTACTCGTAACAGTCAGCGCAGAAAGCTAGAAAGCTGACAGCACTTAAAATTCAACGATGAAGCAGACAGCGACAACGTCAACACGTTGCGCGACAAACTTGAGGTATTCGCGTTTCACTCAATAAAATATTTACACAGAGTCATCTACGCTCCGCATGGTTCGCATACCATCGATTCCCCTGGTACGTGGGATCTGCCGAATTTTTTTGCATAAACCTGGTGGTAACAACCCCTTGCTGTTGTTGAATCTTGCAAGAATGGACGCGACCATCAGCCCATCTGTACACCCTTGCAACTTTTCACATTTGTCGACGTCATCTCTCAGCTTGGACTATGACTATGTCTCCCTTGTTAACTTCGCGGATGAGTCTGTTTCGCGAGAAATGCGCTGATCGACATTGCAGCAGACATTTTTTCGTCCACCGGATCCAAAAGTTGTCGTTTAGAGATTTTCTGTATGCATGCCGTTGTACCACTTCGGTGCGCGTCAGGTCCATTGGCATATCTTTGTTGCCCTGTGGTAGCGTCGTTAGTCTCCGTCCAATGATGAGGTCTCCTGCGGTTAGCGCGCCAGGTTCCCCGCTGTCCGACTCAGTGTAGGTGAGAAGGCCTGGAGTTCACGACCGCTTCTACTTCCGTCAGCACAGTGGTAAGTTCTCCAAAGTTAAGTCGAGCTTTGCCAGGAATCTTTCTCATTGGAAGCTTGGTCGTACGTACCAGAAACTCGCACCATCCGCTCCACCATGGAGCTCTTGAAAATATTTAACCTTCCAGGTGATCCTCTGCTGACCCAAGTATGCCGATACATCCTCGCGGGAAAACGTCTGAAAGAGAGCTTCTCTGTCTTTTGACATCTTCCGAAACGTTCTTGCATTATCTGAATAAATTACGCGAGGTAACCTCTTGGTGCTACAAGGCGTCGTAAACACACGAGGAAGGCTTCTGAGGTCATGCTGGAAACCAGTTCCAGGACTGCACGTGATGTAGCACGTACGAAAAGCGCTATGTAATATTACGGGTGAAGCTCCTTAGGGCCTAGCCTTGTCGTTGTCCGCGTCCGTCACAGGGAGATTTGTGAATGTGAGACACAAAAAAAGGTTTAACAATAGACTAATATCAATCATAATTGTGACGGAACAATATAAAACACCTAGAATCACAAGCCCTTTATACTAGTCGGCGGACTTAACGTGCACATTATGGAGCCCTAGGACCTAGCTTTTTCGTCGAAGCTCACTGTACGCTGTCATGATGGTTAGAAAACCTTTGCAAGAGCCGAAACATGTGTGTATGTGAATAAAATAAAGGTTTACAATAGACGAACAACAATTATAATTGTGAAAGAACCTATAAAGCCCCTACAAGCACAAACCATTTATCCAAGTCGGCGACTTCAACGTAGATATTATGGACCTTAGGACCAAGCTTTGTCATCGACTCTTTATGTCACTTTGTCACTCAATTTACATTATATGGGGCAGCGCTCGGGTAACAAATTTGAGACGCAAAATGTTTAACACTACAATTAATATCAATCATAATTGTAACACAACAACATAAAACACCTACTAGCACAAATGTTTTATACTAGTCGGCGACTTCAACGTATACATCATGGACCTTAGGACCTAGCTTCGCCCACTCGTCATCATTCACTTCGTGGAGATGCGTGGATTTTTTTAACATGAAAGTGTTTTATGCCGGGGTCCACCACGGCTCCACTGACGTATTTCCGTCACGGATATGATCTTGTAAAATATAAACTATCAGATTGAGATCATAGAAAAAGCTAGAAGGAAAAGTGCCGTCGCCGGGCGACGAACCCACGACTTCTCGCTCCGCAGCGAGTGGCGCGAAACCCCTCGTCCACAGAAGCGTGCGTGCTTTAGCTTGCTAACGGCAAGCTATTTATATACACCATATACCGTTCGCAGTCCTCAGAGCTCGTCGACTTCAGTGCGTTTTCATCACTAGCGTGATGGCGCGAAGATAGCGCGAAGGGCGCGCTCTAAAGGTCGTCGCCCCTCTCGCTGCGACGCGCGTGCCTCCACAGGGCGTGGTCGCTCGTGCGCGCGCGCTTATTTCGTGATTGGGGCGTTGGGGCGCTTTGTACGTCTTGAGCTTCCACCGCAAGTTTGTGTTGAAGTGGTTAAACCAGGAGGGTGACAGAAACCTACGTGACTTCTACAGATAAAAAATAAGTGTGGCGCCATCAGTCGACTGGGATCACAACTAAAATACGCGTTTTTTTCACCCTCCCGAACAACTCTCGACTCTCTCCAACCCCCCTCTCTGCTGGGACCAACCTCCTCGCTGCCGGGATGCCCCGCTTTCCGCCGCCTTGCTGGCGCCGCCGGCTTCGAAATCCGTTGGAAAGTTTCGTGTCGGGCGTTCGCGAAGCGTGCGCTGGCCATCTCCGTTCGTCCGTTTCATGGTGCTCGCTCGCTTTGTGCTTGTGCGCCGCGGTGTTTTGCGACTCTCGCTGTTCGTGTATCGTGCTCTGTTGCTCAAATACTTCCAGAACAAGTCCCCGAAGATGGTGCCGGCCCCCAAAAGAACGAGAGGTGAGCGTACCCTTTGAGATGTCATTTTCATAGTTTCAATATGAATTCACGTCCATACCGATTAGCATTCTTTTTTGCAGTGGGGACACACTTAATGTTTTCAAAATGACTGACTTGAAAAGCGCTCGATGCTGCGTTTACGTCGTTGTACGAACAAACAGTGGACATAAAGCACATATGCGACGTAACTATAGTTACAGGTTTACAGCTGTCATAAAGCCGCGTGCTTAAATGTGTACTCTCCATTTGTGTCCGGCTAATCACTCGTCATCGCTTATAACCGCGTTTCTGAAGGCTAGATGTATGAAAAGTTGTACTGCTCTGAGACGAAGAAACAAGTTCGCTTTTGTACGAGTCGACAGCGCTTTTTATCTCATTGAAACTTGTCACTTTTCTTCAGGATGGAAGCGTTCTCGAACTATTCAGGAAGGCCACAGCTGATCGGTGCGCCCAGAGGAATGCTGAAGAATTGCAGAATCGGCGCATTTCAAGTACAGATGGCATGAATCCTTCCATATCATATGTTCATTTCCTCGTGTTTTTTGTTATCACTAGTTTTATGAAAATCAATGTTCTTGGAAATGTAGTCATTAAAGTGCGACCAAAGTTAGTTATATGTGGAGTTCATTTTGACATTTAAATCTTTACATTATTATTCTTTTTAAGTACTTCAACTGATTTCACTGTTTTTGCTATGCGGTCAATGTTCACGTTTGTTTGTTATAGTAATGATGTCATGCAAGCCCAATTTTCTGCAATATCGTGCACATTTCATGAAGTCTTCTGCACTTTTGTCAGTATAAAAATTGTTTTTTTTAATGTGCCCAAGTGTTGTGTTCTGTTCTGTTTTTTATACCACTGTTCTGTAAGTTCTTAACTTTGCTGGGAACTTTCGTGTCGTTCAGTGATCATGAACCTGTGTATGTTAATCTCCTGTTAATCTATTAATCGCTTCTGTTACTCTCCCGAGCTTGTATCGCTCCACATTTGATGAAAATGTTGATTTTTGGAGACGAGGACAATAAAACGAGGCCAAAGACATACTGTGTTTTGAGTGGATTCATTTGTTTTCTGGCACATGCTGCATAGCTGCAGTGTTTACAGAATGCATGATTGCAAAATGCGAGGATTCAAACGCGCAAAGAACGCAAGGCGCAGCACGAGCGAGCGGATTCATTAAAACAAGCGCCGCGCACCCCGCACGGCGCAGCACGCGCGATCGGCTTCATCAAAAAAAAAAAAGCGCCCTGCGCAAGCGACAAGAAGAAAAAAAAAACAAGAAAAAACGGCGCGCGAGAGAGCTAGGGGAGGAGGCGCGGCTGGTGTTAGTGTTGCCATGACGACGCACACCGTGTGCGCCGCCATTGCTGCAACTTGTAACTCTGAATCCCCCCTCGCCAGGGGCGTAACTGAAGGGAAATTTGGCGCTGCCAGAGCTGACGTCATGAATTAAGGCGTCCTATGGGAGGTATAACGGAGTAACCGACTCCTGGTTAAACGGTGCCCGAAGGTCACTTCGCTCGCCGCAGCGGCCTCGTTTACGAAAGGAGCGCACTTCTCACACACGAAGTAACAATTGGGACAGTTGTTCGCGCTCGTCCTGTGTATACTTGTGCGGTCGTTTCGTGGGTCTTTCTTTGTGTAAAAGAGCAGCGCGCTTTAGGTGTCCAGCTGTGACAGTTGTTAGTCCCCGCTCGTCCTGTGTATGCTCATTTCGTGCGTGATTTCTGCTTGAGTTGCGTGCAGCAAGTTTCGAGCTTTTTGCCGTTCTTTGCGTAACATTGCAATTTGTTGCTGTAGCATTCATTCCTTCGCCCTTGTGGCAAAACAATGTACAATAAACTCTCAACTACCTCTGTGAAGATACGTTTCACTTTCGTGTTATACCGATTCCTTTGACAAAGGGATCAGCCACGTTTTCTTTCTTTCCACGGCTGTAGTCACAACAAAGAAAGGTCCTGGGAAGTCAACTCCAGTGACTTCGAATGGGTTCGTCGGTAACAACCGACGAACCCATTATCTAAATCTAAATCCGAAGGTCGGTGGTTTCGATTCTGTGTTTAGGCACCAAATTCTTTAAAATGGCATACGGTTCACTGGCAAGAACCGAAGCTTAAACATCACGAACGATATTCATTTTCATCTGTTTTGGCCGATTCTGGCTGCGAGTGCTCGTGAGCATGGACTTCCTCGTGGAAGGAGGCGCTTGTTCCTCCTCGATCCAACATGATACTGCGCTTGATTAAACACTCATGATTATGGTGTAGTTTCTTTTCTCATCACAAATTCGATGTCCTCGTATTGTAGGACTGGATGTTCAAGCATAAACCTGTAGTAATTTGAGTCTGTACCTCCCGATTAGTTTTATCACGAGGGTCGCTGCTCTTTCATTGATACTAGAGAAATATTCAATGTTGCCTGCAAAGGTCCCTGTGAATTGGAAATTCTGCACCACATTCTTTCTAACCAGGCGTTCCTTTATAGCAGAGAACGTGACCCTTAGTTTGTACCATATATGCTGAACCGGCTATTCTAACCACACTAAGGCCAATAATCTCCCAGTTCATGTTTTCTAACCCCTCAAAGTTCCCTCGGCTCAGTTTCCAGTAGCGGCCTCTTCGAGTCCTGAGATAATTATTACCCTCGTCTGCTTTACTATTTCCACCGGCGCTGTGGTCCATCACGTTCGAAATTACATTTCAAATATGATATATAACCACTTGATATTTTAACCGCTAAAGCTAGAAACATCCAACATTTTTATTGTGACGGGTAAACGCATGTGTCGAGAATACTCTGTAATATTGTGATTTTAAAGACGATAGTCTTTCTAGGGATACTTCAACGCAAAAATTTTGGTCTGTCTGTATGTCTGTCTGTCTGTCCGTAACCCGATTCACCTACTCGGCCAAAGTTTAACCACTTTCTGAACGCCCAGCCATCTTGAACTGGTGTTTGCGTTCATACTTGTGAACATATTCGATCAAAAAGCAAGTACTACGCATACCTGAGGGGCAACATTGTTATGTAAGTGTCAGGTGGTGGGTTCTTTTATTAAAAAATACATAGGTAAGCAATTCTAAACGACCCTAGTGTTTTTTAGGCTGCGCTGAAAATGCGACTTCTGAAAATGCGAAAATGCCACTTCTGTTCGCTTGATTTTTTACCTCGAATCGCAGCGAGACGCGAGACCCATCTGCCTCCGTTTCGCATGCGTTCGTATTCTCGCGCTCTGCGCATCCTGCAGACACCATCCGCGTTCCAGCGTTTAAATTGACGGACACTTTGCCAATTCCAAAGTGTGTTCCTCAAACGCCTGTACCCACTGAGACGGGGTCGGTAAGAATCGAACGTTATGAGCGCGTCTCCTTCCTTGCATGATTAGAGACGCTTGGCCCAGCGACGCTACTCAAGCAAAGCACGAGCGCTGTAGAGTCCAACGCGACCGGCGTCCGTTTGCGCGCCCCGGCGCCCACCTGGCACCATATCAGGGCACGGCTGGAGGGACGGACGGACGACCGGACGGACGGACGGACGTGAGCATGAGACATTAAAGGCCTTCGCCTTAAAAATTTCCTGTATATCAAGCTGGCGAGACGGCCCCGAGATTGTCATGAGTGTGGCATGCAAGTCATGTTGCACATGACATGTCATGATTTGCATATTACCACTTGTCATGTATGCTCGTCATTCAATCACGTCACTCAATACGAAATTTGGTGTATATCAGTAGCGTAGCCAGAAATTTTTTTCGGGGGGGGGGGGGGTTCATCCATACTTTATGTATGTTCGTGCGTGCGTTTGTATGTGTGCGTGCATATATACGCAAGCAAAACTGAAAAATTTCGGGGGGGGGGGTTTGAACCCCCCCCCCCAACCCCCCCTTGGCTACGCCACTGGTGTATATCAAGCTAGCGAAACGGTCCCGAAAGTGTCATGAGCGTGGCATGCAAGTCATGTTGCACATGACATGTCATGATTTCCATACTACCACTTGGCATTTATGTTCGTCATACAGTCACGTCACACAATATCGAATTTGGTGTATATTAAGCTAGCGAAACGGCCGTGAGCGCGCATTGAGCGTGGCATGTAAATCATGTTGTACATGACATGTAGGTCATGATTTTCATTTTACCACCTGATATTTATGTTGGTCATGCAGAAATGTCTCATTGTACCAATTTTTGTATATATCAAATTAAGAAAACGGCCTCAGGAGCACTATGGCCATGACGTGTAAATCATACTTTTCATGACAAGTTAATCATGATTTTCATGATATGACCAGTCATTCATGTTTGTCATACGGTCATGTTATGCCGTACCAATTTTGGTATAAATCCCATTAACAATATGGCCAGGAGAGCACAAAGTCGTAGGCGGCTAGATAGATAGATAGATAGATAGATAGATAGATAGATAGATAGATAGATAGATAGATAGATAGATAGATAGATAGATACGCTCAAAGTCGCCGAAGTTCGCTAAGAAATGCTTCGCATTTAAAATTGTGGTGAGTGAGTTTGAGTGAGTACTCCCTTAAAGTGCCGACCTATGGAGCTCGGCACACTCACTCATGAGTGCACTCAACTCACACTCACTCACACTCATTTGAACGCGGTGAGTTGAGTATGAGTGAGTACTCATGAGTGTGAGTGGACGTGAGTGTGAACGTGAGTGAGTACTCATGAGTGTGAGTGGAGGTGAGTGTGAACGTGAGTGAGTACTCATGAGTGTGAGTGGACGTGAGTGTGAACGTGAGTGAGTGCGAAGGCTGAAAAAATTGTGGTGAGTGAGTTTGAGTGAGTACTCCATTAAAGTGCCGGTCTATGGTCAGGGTGTAATGCCCTTGGTTCAGCACAAGCTCATGTTTTAGATGTGAAGCATCTTATGGCGAAGCTCAATCCGGTGGTGGTGGTGTGCGGCATGACCACCCTTACTGCGCATGCGCAAGCCCTATAAAAAATAAAAAACCTCCTCTGCCCCTCTCTCTCACTCATGTAGGCATCCCTCCCTGCCACGACCACACCCTCACTGCCCATGCGCCTCCCCTCATCTCTCCCCTCCCTCGCTCCCCCCTTCTCTCCCCTAGGCATCCCTGCCCGCGGCGTCCACACTCCCACTGCGCATGCGCGTCCCCCCCCCTCGCTCTCCTCTCCTACGCTCCCCCCGCTCTCTCGTCTCGTGACGCCGACGCAGGCAGCGTCTGCTAGCGAGTTTCTTTGTTGAAAAAACCGACTGCTCGCGCTGCACAACCGTTCATTGGCCACCCCGTATATATGGCACTGGATCTTGACCTGCAAGGTAGTGCCGGTGGGAGATTTCTCCTGTGCGTTGTTGAACAATAAAAATTCGCAGCGTGCGCGTTAACTAAAAGCGGACTGCGGGTCTCTGTGTCCAGTCGGAGTCTTCTGTCTCTCGTTGTCCCATTAGCAGCGATTGGCATGTTCCAGTAGGAAACACCGGTCCATCACTGCGTGCTTTGCGCCTCCCCAGTTTTCTCTCCTGCGCAACGCTGCGATGAGCGCCAGCGTCAACGCCGCCGCCAATGTAAGCGTTAGTCCCCCGTGCTTCGCATCTACACATGGTTCCCTTTAGCGGGAGATGGTGTAATTTTTTTTTCAATGGCGTTCATATCTCGCGCAGCGCCTCCTCTATTTTATCGATGCCAGCCAGATGCGGCCAATTCAACGTAGAGTAGGCGCTGTCTGAGGCAAGGCAAAACATAGTAGTGCGGCCGGCACAAGACTATCGTCTTTCGACGACATTTGCAGCGAAGCACGCAGATACGCGGGCAATTTTTCTGTGGTGACCATCGTGTACAAAACCTCATTTTTAGAATGAAATGTTTTGGCCTTATGTTTACCGCATGATACATAGTAATAAAACGTGTACTTACGATATGAAAGGTATCCGGAGAAATGTGAAAATTAAAAAAAAATGCCCTTTGAAAGAGCACTAGACTTTATTAATCATGATATACTAGTTTGTAAAGAAGTGTTCTAACGTTTGCAAAATTAAACAGTCCTTTGTGACTTCATATTTGTATTGGTATAGTAGAATAAATTCTAACGATTATCTGTCTTCTGACACACATATACTAAAGAAAATTCGATATTCGTAAAAATACTTTATGTGATAAAATAAAACTAAATGTTAGGAAATCAATTTGTTTACCTGTAGCGTAGCAACATCCAATTGCTGAAAATACCAAATGCAATAATAATGTGCTCGTGTGCTCACAGCGCGACTCCTGGAAGAACAAAATGCATGTTAGTAGCGCCGTCTCCTGTGTCTTCTCTCTCGTGTTCGTGTCTCCTTGCACTGAAACATTAAAAAATAATGCATACGTACACACAAATCTTTAGTGAAAACATAAAATACGTGAAATGGGCAGGCGCCAGCGCTTGTAATTGCCTATGCTAAAAGCGCGATCACAAAACGAAAATACCCGGAGAAAAAAAGAAAAACAAAGAATTGCACGAAAGTAAACGATAGCATGTGCCAACCGATCATGGTTTTCACCAAACAATTCCTTTCTCTTGCTCTTGCTCTTCATGCCATTGTCCACATCACCTGTCTATTCCAAAACATGAAAGTACAACCCACCCAATGGCCAGGTATTCGCAAGGAAATTTGCGCAGAGGCCCTCAGGTACACAACGCAGACCGACACTGAGGCGCATGCTCCGTCGGAAGGAGAGCGATCCGCCCAATAATGACAGACTGGCTTTCAGGAAGGAATGCCTGGATATATCGCTAGCAATACACCGGATGGAAACCACTCCAGCCGTTATACGTCTACTGGGAGTTCGGGGATTATTTATTGCTTCGCCGCTGCTTCATTCACGAAGAGGCAGCTGCAACATCCAGCACCAGTGCGTGGCAGAGGAACAGAAGCAACGCCATAGGCAGCAGTCGTGACATTATTCCCAATCTCCCTCTTTCGTTCCCCTGGTTTTGCTGGATTTGTTTTCCTTCATGAGGGCTTCGATTCCCGGTACTGCTGCTTATGATGCCGGGGTCGGCCAATGGAATCTGGGCCTTGTTTGCGTCAGCGCAGGCTTTTTGTTCTTGCGTAGCGGTTCGTATAGGTAAGTGCTGTAGTCGCTCTCCTGGGGCACAATGCTTGAGGCCGCTAGTTGCTATCGTACGTCTTCATATGCGGAGCACGGGAAGCGAGCTTTACCTGTGGACGAAGAGAGGTCGAGTAAACGTACCTGGCAGTGATGAATGTTCCGCATAAGTGATGAAAGAACATATGATTGATGATACTGGTTACGAAGGTAGTCTTGAACCAAATTGCCTGAAAAAGTGCAGGTGGCGTTTAGTGATCGAGGGCTTACAGGTAACTACAGTTGGGCTAACAGCTCCTCAAATACAAGCTGTTTCAATCAATCTATCGCTCGCAGCCCTGCCAGAACTAAAATAATACAAAGGAAATAAAGGACTTTAGCCTTCTCAAGTGCAGGCACGAGACAGACGAATGTCATGTTTTTAAGACAAGGTAAATCGCTGAACCATATCATCAAAAGGCATTTTTTTTTGCGATAAAGCTATAGTTTGGCTTTATTGTTGTGTTCTTCGCAACAATACAAAATAGCAGGTTCAATGCACTGTGGTAATCAATGTCGTGCAGTAAAGGGAGCGGAGAGGTGGCTTTGCCGAAGTCTTTAACGTTCAGCCAAGTGTTACGAAGCGAGCTGACGGCTTTGTGTAACGCGTGTCTTGAGGCCTGACGGCTATTTTATAAACCGACGTATGATGCACGGAGTAGAGGACGCTCCGGCTAGGTGGGCTATTTGTATTTGTCATCGTTTGTCGGCACGTTCCGGCCGGGGTGAACAACGTTCTATGAACCCTTGTCGAACGCACCCCCCCACGCCATGTAACTTCTACCCCTGCTTTTATGCGACAGGAGCAAGTAGGCGATCCTGGCTTTGTGTAAGGGCTGTTATTTTGAAATATGGGGTGAAAATGAAGGCTGTTGTTGCGGACAAGGATTAAGAATCATGACTAAGCCCTCTGTGGTTGGCTGACAAGTTTTTTTTATTCACAATACCTTACAGGCTCCTTATTGGAGCATTGTGTAAGGGGGGCGATACATGGTAAAATATGACATGTGATAAATACAGAAAAAGATGATATATAAACTATACAATCTGGAAAGTGCACTGTGATGTAAACGAGTGCCAGAAAAGGAAGATGTAACACCCAGGTAGAAAATCTAAACAAGGAAGAGCATGCGCGAAGCGAACGAGCTCAATTAACATGGACAGTCAGTGATTGAAAAACCGCCAGGGCCTGCGCGGAACTCGCAGCACAGCCACAGCGAAAGCTGGGAGAGCGGCCTTTCTAGGGCCTTTTTTGAACGTTATTGGGGCAACTACAACAACCGCACTTGAATGGTACCCACTACGCCATAAATCACCATAATTTTTGTGTAGTGGGGAAGCGTCTACTATGCCATTATTCTTCATTCTTCGGAAAAGCGTGGTACCCGCTACACTCTTGTAACGCATTATCTGCACTTTGTTGATGCTGTGGCTGACGACGATGAAGAATTTTGCCTCAGGCTTTTGTAATGGGTTGGAGCATTGAACGACCCACTCGTTACGCAATTCGATTTGTGACGTCTAGTTCTTACTGTACTGTTCCAAAACGCTTCACAACACACGTTAACGCGATTCCTTACACGACATGAAGTCTGCCTAGGGTCAGTTTGCACCGCAGTTTCAAGCAGCGGCGTAGCTCAGTGGTAGAGTGCTCGGCTGCCACGCAGAAGACCCGGGTTCGAATCCCATTCGGTCATAGGTGTTTTTTATTTATTTAGTTTTTTTCTTATTTCGTGCGATATTGGTTACGGACACCGGCGGCGGCGGCGGATAACTACGGCGCAGAAACGACCCTTGTTGTGATCTCATAACAGCTTTCGCTGTAAAAAGTCACAGTTTCGCCCCCCAACGCGAAGCAATGAATGCGATAGCAAGAAATTAGTTTGTCACACGAAGAACGACAAGCAGCTCGATACTTGCAACGCGCCGCCGCAGCACAAAGGACACTCGAAAAGGACGCATAGGTATACACAGGAGAAGCGTCAACTAACAACTGTCGCAGTTGTTACGTGTTTGTATTTGAGCAACGCGCTGCGAGTGTCCACAATGGAGAAGCCGACACTGTTGTTGTTGTTGCCTCTGACATGGCTCATACCCACTCAGGGGGGATTGGACAAGGATTGATTATATGATTATATGGCTTTTCGACGCAGTTTGATACTTCTTTTTCTTTTAAACGGTGGCACGTGGAATGACCGCTCTGCGTCTCCTGCCACACTGTGGCGTCTGACGCGAAATGTGTCCGGTGTTCTTTTTTTTCCTTCTACGTCATGAGTGGTACAGAAGGGAGCCACTTTTTCGTACGCATCTCAAGGGCAGTTTTCAATTTGAAAAAAACTGTAAAAGCGTTGCGTGATAGGAAACACGGTCAAGCTGTTCCGAGATCTGCGTAACGCGAGCGGCAAATGGTGCATATGATAGCTCACCGTTATATCGCTGGCACGAGCATGGCGTGTGGCTGTGTTGGCTAGCGCAGCAGGCTGCGGAGCGAGGGGTCGCTGGTTCGAATCTTCGGTAGGTGGTTTGGAATTTTTTTCTAATGATTTATTTTTCTTTATGCCTTTTTTATATATACACATACATATACATATCTGGGACATGACGGCGTCGACAGACGGCGACGACGACGGCAAAAATCAGCCGAGAGTGTCCATATAATTGCTATCGCAATAAAATGAAGCAAATTTTGGCAACGTTTACAATACTACAATGTGATATAATACAACGTTACACAATATAAAACATACGAGGTAACACATCTGGAAAGAATTAAATGAGAAATAACTACGTAAGCATGAAATGTTTGAGTAGGCGGTCGTGGAAGGCTTTGCGATTAGTGATCGAAGTTATATCGCCAGGGAGATCGTTCCAAAGTTGAACGGCATGTGGCAGCGCAGAACAACTAAACGCCCTTGTCTTGCCGAAGATGCGCTCAAAACTGCCCTGATTACGGAGCCGCCTAGACATGCGCAGTGGGGTTTTCAAAGGGAGGGAATGTGGCCGGGTGGCTTGAACATATCCGTGAAGCAGGCACAGAAGGGAAACGCACCGGCGAAGCTGAAGAGGGTGCAGCGAATGTTCGAGTTTTATTTTCGTAATACTGGATTTGCGTTCGTAAATTCCGGTAATAAAACGGGCGGCACGGTTTTGAACAAGCTCTAAGTTAGTAATTAAGTAGTCTTGATGAGGTGACCAAATAGATGACGCGAATTCTAACTGCGGGCGAATGAAGGTTAGGTACGCTAACTTGCGAATGTTAGGTGGCGATTTACGCAGATTACGGCGAGTGTACCCAAGCGTTTGTGATGCTTTAGCACAGATAACAGTTTAAAAAAGTTATAAAAATAACCCTGTATGCAGTAAGTACGTTGCGACGGCTGGCTGAACCCTACGAAAATGCAACCTGTGCACATGTACGAAACAGCGGACATGAATACTCGAGGTTCGTAAACCGCTGTTGATCATGATGACAAGTCGTTTCTGATCTCCTCGTATTGGGTGGGCAGAATTAATGCGCCCATTCGTTAACCAAAATACAAGAAGTACGTCCTGATGTGTTATGATGCAGCCGCAACGTAATATCAGCACATATTCATGTTCACCGGTCAGTAATCGCGAATAGAAGAAAAATGTCATGATTATGACTAAATTGGGCATACGTCCTTGGGATATAACAACAAAATACATCCACTCGTAACGTACCGGGAGCTTTGTGTTTTTCTTAAAGATGCGCACTGGGATGGTACGGGAAGACCACCTATGCAGAGTGCTTTTGTATATAGGAGCAAGCAAAAAGTGATGATAATAATTGATGACAGCCTCCCAATTAACTAGGATTAAACAATGAACCATTAATTGCTGCTCTAAGCGGGCATATCTGCATTGTAAAGTTGGAGGCAGACGTATTTCTGCACAAGGCCATTAGTCAAAATCCTGGCACGTCCTTGCTGCTACATATCTGGCTGCAAAGTTTGATTGTGGTTCGGATAATTATGCATGCAAGACAGTGAGTACTGGCGCAAAGCTCCTTCCCGATGTCGTGAGGCAGTTCCGCTTGCCCTTTAATCTGGCAAAGGGTCGAAGGCGTAGGAAAATATGATGACAGCTACCATTTACTACCGGCTGGCGATTGAAAGGAATGACTGCTCGTCGCACCCCGAAGTAACGTTGCGCTGATGTTGGCTGCCTTAACTGCGTAAACATGGAAGCAGCAATTAAAGTTTGGAACACAATACCCTTGGAACGTGGGCCTTCTAGAAGAGTTCTAGTGGCACTATGCAGAAACGCAATCACCCTGTATATGACATGGGAGTGACACATGACGCGATACTAGACAACTTAAACGCTACATGTGCACCGACGTCGCTGCACATTAGCTCCAAATGGATATAATGTCCCTGCTTAGAATGATTATGAAGAATCGTATCGCATTTAGCATCATGAAAACGTAACACGTTCACCCCAAGGCGGAACTTACCAGTCGAAGTTTAATTATGCAGGTTATTTTCTGCTATAGGCAACGAAATTATTTCATGTGAACAGACTAGAAAAAAAAAAACACCAGCAAGAATATACGTGAATCCCCAGAGGCTGCGATGTTTTACCAATATACAGGTAAAGCTGGTGAGTGTGCGCTTGCGGGGAACGAGACCCGAATCTAATATAAAAAAATGCGATGGCGTTAGTGATTCATATCATTCGTCTGGATGCAACAAAAGGCAGAGCTCCGTGCTCGCTAGCATTTTTGTGGGATCAGCAGCAGCCGCGAGCCTGGTTCCTGCCGATTCCTGCAGACACTCACTGGCGGAGCTAAGAGCCATCCTCTCAAGGGGACACGCCATAGGTTCACCTCTGTTTCTCTTCAATCACTTCTGGCTGGGTGGGAGCTTCAAGTCCGGAAGGGAGAACGGTGACCTCATCGATCGCTTGTTTGCACTCCGAGAAGTGTTTGCCAGCTGTCAATGTACTCAGGGTGGCAATATCGGTTTGACGTGACCCCCCATCCGGCTTCACACTGGGCACACCAACAAACTATAAATATTTGTGCATTACTGAGATACCGCATTTTTGTGGACATAGCAGCACACTATGTTTATCTTGTACACACAGGTTCCGCCAGATACTCGGGGGGACATTTTCCAACATTCGGAGAGGTCAGCAAAGAATCTTTCGCGCCACTGGCACCTGCGTGATGCGATATGTGTATGGTTTCTGTTATCACATCATACTTTTGCTCTAGATCTCTTTATGGGTATGATTATGATTCAACCCGAATTAGTCAGTGAACGAAAAATTAGAACAGGTAGAGACCTTCTAATGCCTTTGTGTGCGCGTCAGCGGGTTCGTCGTCGATTTTGAAATATTGCTGACGCACTGACCAACAGGCAAGGTCCATGGTGTAATAAGCTCAGAGGGAAGCTGAGTATTGTTGTTAAGAACAGAAATTTTCATATCAAACTTCCTTCCAATGTAGCTAGTTCAGCTACTCCTAATGGTACGGCATATTAACTCGTATTTCTTCGTTACCCTCATTGCGAATATTGTGACCGTTGTAGCGTTTAGCGCGAATGCAGAAAAGTAATCGTTCACTAAGCATGCAGGAAATTCCGCGTCTGATATAGCTATAAGGTTCACCGATATTTTAAAGGCAACTCATACAATAAAAATGATATATACTCCGTTTCACAAGCTGTTGGCAGTGCAGCCAAAGGTAGAGTTTTCTCGTCCAATCAGGGCTGGGTGAGCAAAGCAAATAGTCCCTCAACTATTTTAGCAATCCAGAACTATTTTGCACCCTACAAACGCATAGAGTGACAGTATGGTCAGGATTGATGTTTTAAAGCTTCCAAAGTGTTTTAATAATTCGTTCAATTAATAGAAAAAAGGCCGCATGGACGCGGCTGAGCGGAGTGAGGTGGTGATGCGCCGCTTTTCGGCAACATGGCTTCGTCCGAGTTGGTCGTATGTCTTCAACGCGTCCCACAAACTACCGCGGGTGAGCCATCCATCGAGTGTGCGCCATTTTCCCAAGCTGGCGAAGCAGATGGCTTTAAACGCTAATGCTTCGCGTTGAGTGCGGGGACAGTGCAAGCGTGGATTCACTCACCAAGAGGGCGAAAAAATCCTGCCCAAGTGAGCGAGCGAACGCTCTATCGGTGGAAAGCGCTGGAAGACAACGCTGGCAGAGTCTTACGACTAAACAAGCGTTCTTATTTTAAAGGCCGTGATAGGGGGAAGCTGGATGGTTTTGACCTGAGTGTCTTTCGATGGGCGCTGTCCATCTTTTTTTGAGAGATGTGAAATTCCAACTATCGCCAAGGTGGTGCAGCGTTTCGATGAGGACGAGACGCTACCGACCGTGTCCACAACGACGATGCAGAGGATGCTGAAGCAGCTTGGCTTCATGTACAAGGAACGCTGTCGGAACGCATTTCTCATAGAAGCGACGCACATTGTGCAATGTCGCCGCTGGTTTCGGTGGATCTGCGATGCCAGATTCAACTTGTGATGAAGACCATGAGATGTGAACACTTCTAATGTGCTCATGGCAATGATTACTTGGTGCGTACAGGACGGGATCATTCAGCACTGTTGCAGTGAGTAGCAAACATAAAAAACAAAAAAAAAAACATGTTTTATTATGTCGGAAAATGAAGCTTCAGATTCATTGATTCAATGATTCGCTCCTTAGCTGACTCGATTGATTCACTTATATTGATTGAATTATTAAAGTAAATATTTTTTTCTATAAAGGTGGCGTCAACATTAAAAAAAATGCTCTGATGTGGCGGAAACTCATAGGAACAGGTGACACAAAATATAAATAGACATAGCCGGGCCAGTTCCTTTGGAACGGAAGTCAGCCCATACAAAAATAAACAAAACAGATCAATCTAGGGACCTTAGATCAAGGTGGTGCCCAGCGCTACCTGCTAAAAAATTAAATAGTTAATTAGTATAGTACACACTTTTTCACACAGGAGGGGCACTTCTAAAATTCACGGAATCGGCATTCGCGTAGGACCACAATTATGTAGTGCGCTCTCTCATGATTGGCTGAGGGCACCCATACCTTCCACAGTACTGCCAACAGCTTGTGAAACAGAGTATAGGCAACAACAATTAAGTTCTTATCGTGCGTTTCCTTGATTCTATTTTCTTCGGTTAGTACAAGGAAGACGATAATCGCAGCCACCTCCGCCGAATATTGAAAAAAAAAAGCTGGCAGATCCCACGCTCTGTGGGAATCGATGTAATGCGAAGCAGCCAGGAAGGAGCAAATCATGCTTTACATAATTTGCGCGTCATGTTTTACATGTTACGACCTGTCATTTGTGTTCGTCATACAGTCACGTTGCGATATACCAATTTAGGTGTATGTCAAGCTAGCGAACTGGACGCAAGCGCACCATGAGCGTGGCATGTAAATGACATTGTAGATGACATGCATGCCAATATTTTCATGTTACCACCTGCCACTTATGTTCGTTATACAGTCATGTCACTCAATACCAAATTTGCTGTATATCAAGCTAAACAAACGGCCGCGAGCACGCCATTAGCGTGCCATGCGAGTCATGTCGCACATGACGAGTCATGATTTCCATGTTACCACTTGTCATTTATGTTCGTCATACAGTCATGTCACTCAATACCAAATTTGGTGTATATCAAGCTAACAAAACGGCCGCGAGCGCGCCATGAGCGTGGAATGCAAGTCATGTCGCTCATGAAGTCATGATTTCCATATTACCACTTGTCATTTATGTTCGCCATACAGTCATGTCACTCAATACCAAATTTGGTGTATCTCAAGCTAACGAAACGGCCGCGAGCGCGTCATGAGCGTGGCATGCAAGTCATGTCGCACATGACCAGTCATGATTTCCATATTACCACTTGTCATTTATGTTCGTCATACAGTCATGTCACTCAATACCAAATTTGGTGTATATCAAGCTAAGGAAACGGCCGCGAGCGCGCCATGAGCGTGGAATGCAAGTCATGTCGCACATGACAAGTCATGATTTCATATTACGACTTGTCATTTATGTTCGTCATAGAGTCATGTCACTCAATACCAAATTTGGTGTATATCAAGCTAACGAAACGGCCGCGAGCGCGCCATGAGCGTGGAATGCAAGTCATGTCGCTCATGACATGTCATGATTTCCATATTACGGCTTGTCATTAATGTTCGTCATACAGTCACGTCGCGATATACCTAATTTGGTGTATATCAAGCTAACGAAACGGCCGCGAGCACGCCATGAGCGTGGCCTGCAAGTCATGTCGCACATGACAAGTCATGATTTCATATTACGACTTGTCATTTATGTTCGTCATAGAGTCATGTCACTCAATACCAAATTTGGTGTATATCAAGCTAACGAAACGGCCGCGAGCGCGCCATGAGCGTGGAATGCAAGTCATGTCGCTCATGACATGTCATGATTTCCATATTACGGCTTGTCATTAATGTTCGTCATACAGTCACGTCGCGATATACCTAATTTGGTGTATATCAAGCTAACGAAACGGCCGCGAGCACGCCATGAGCGTGGCCTGCAAGTCATGTCGCACATGACAAGTCATGATTTCCATATTACCACTTGTCATTTATGTTCGTCATAGAGTCATGTCCTTCAATACCAAATTTGGTGTATATCAAGCTAACGAAACGGCCGCGAGCGCGCCATGAGCGTGGAATGTAAGTCATGTCGCTCATGACATGTCATTATATTTCCATATTACCACTTGTCATTTATGTTCGTCATACAGTCATGTCACTCAATCCCAAATTTGGTGTATGTCAAGCTAACGAAACGGCCGCGAGCGCGCCATGAGCGTGGAATGCAAGTCATGTCGCTCATGACATGTCATGATTTCCATATTACGGCTTGTCATTAATGTTCGTCATACAGTCACGTCGCAATATACCTAATTTGGTGTATATCAAACTAACGAAACGGCCGCGAGCACGCCATGAGCGTGGCCTGCAAGTCACGTCGCACATGACAAGTCATGATTTCCATATTACCACTTGTCATTTATGTTCGTCATAGAGTCATGTCCTTCAATACCAAATTTGGTGTATATCAAGCTAACGAAACGGCCGCGAGCGCGCCATGAGCGTGGAATGTAAGTCATGTCGCTCATGACATGTCATTATTTCCATATTACCACTTGTCATTTATGTTCGTCATACAGTCATGTCACTCAATCCCAAATTTGGTGTATGTCAAGCTAACGAAACGGCCGCGAGCGCGCCATGAGCGTGGCATGTAAATCATACTTTTCATGACAAGTTAGTCATGATTTTCATGATATGACCAGCCATTTATGTTCTTCATACAGTCATGTAATGCCATACCAAATTTGGTATGAATCTCATTAACGACACGGCCAGAAGAGCACAAAGTCGTAGGCGGCTAGATAGCTAGATAGATAGATACGCTCAAAGTCGCCGAAGTTCGCTAAGAAATGCTTCGTATTTAAAAGTAACGGACTGGGATGACCGTCTCTAAGCGAACTCTACGCAGGACATAAGTGTTGGGGATTACCGCTTGGTTTTGCATTTCTGAGCTAAAAGTAGCAGGTAAGAACATCGTCGTGTATTTATGATTCCGTGAACTCGCAACGTAACTTACACGCTATGGGGTGGGCCCAAGTCACTGTGTGCATTTAATTTAAGGTTTGCCGATTCACCATGCGCCCATAGCGCTCTCACTATTTTGCAAGCGTTGCTCCTGCAAGTATAAGGATTAACTTTAAATCTATAGAACCACGGCGGCCGCGTTTCAATAAAGGCAAATGCGCATCCACCCTTCCCCCCACCCACCTCGCGTGTCTTGTGACTCGGTATGTGTTGTGACGATTTAGTGCATAAGAATCCGTTTGTTTGTCGTTTGGTTCCAATACAAATGCATAAAATATGGCAGCAGCCTAAAATGTGATTGCTGCTCAGGTTCAGCGCTTCCTCCCTCTTTAAATCTCAGTGACTACGCGACACGACGCCATATGACACAGTGGCCGTATAACGAACCGCTATTCCGTATTCCGTATTCCGTTTTGGCCGCCATTAGCGCTCCCTGATTGGTCGTTCAGCCCGTCAATCAAGTGACGTGTCGGAAGCCCAAAGTGTGGTGACGTCAAAATGACGAGTCCGCCCTCATTATGCAAAGATAAACGGAATCGGTTCCGCCGAAGCGCGGAACAGCCAGCGAGTGGCCCCGTCGGCAGACGGAATAGGAAAAATGGCGGCGCCGGCGTATTTTCCAGAGGCTTTCACGTTCTTGGCGGCGATCACTCGGCAGCACCGTGGGAGAAA
This sequence comes from Rhipicephalus appendiculatus, assembly GCA_030522465.1. Classification (NCBI taxonomy): domain Eukaryota; kingdom Metazoa; phylum Arthropoda; class Arachnida; order Ixodida; family Ixodidae; genus Rhipicephalus; species Rhipicephalus appendiculatus. The sequence continues at coordinate 205,644 of JALIZH010017723.1, forward strand.
AGATCTCGACGACGCGTTCGGTTTGCCAGCTAGTGAAAGGCTTCGGCGTCACCTCGACTGTATCGCCCGGAGAAAGAAAGGTGCGGCGGTTGTGCGACGAAGTGGCCGAGGAAGACGCGCGACCGACGCCGCTATCTGTGGAGCTTGTGGGTGTTGTGCGGCCGGTGCGGCCTTCCGTTTTTCGCGACTGGCAGCTTTCAAGCCTCTTTGGGAAGCGGGGAGACTGTTGTCACCATGCAACCCGCGGTGAGCAGACTGTGCGTGATGTTGTGGCGGAGGTAATCGTGCGTGCCGGGGTCCGCAAGTGGTTTCACTTCCCGTGGACGCCGGACGAGAAGGGCGCCTTCAAGAACGTTTCCTCGGCTGCCGGCGTCATCGGATGCGTGGACGGCAGTGTTGCCGTAATCATAGCACCGAAGGGCGACCATCACAAGGTGGCGTCTTATTGTTGCAAGAAGCATTACGCCGACATCGTCATGCTCGTAAGTATCGATCGATCTTCCTATCCTCTCGTGCACATGTCAGCGTAGCGAAATGTGTCTCATAGTTGTTCACGCTTTCGTCAGGTCTGCGACGTAGACATGGGAATCTTGTCGTGAACCACTGCGTCTGGGGTCAGCAGACGACGCCTGCGTCTGGCGGACAACGCGGCTGCGGGAGCGATTCGAAGGGGGGCACGGATTGCAGCGACCATACGTTTTAGGTGAGCAGAATGAAAAAAAAGCTGCGATATTCACGGTTTGAGCCATCGGAATATGTGTTCGCGCTATTGTTGAAGCTCTGTTTCATTAGCTACGGGCACTTGGCAACTGACAGGATTTCGAACGCTGCATGTGTATTATATTGCAGCTATCGGTTATTTGCTCCACAATATCGTCAAGTGACGCACATTGTCATGGCAGCCTCTTCGTAGTATTCGTGCTTCGCGTAATACGGCTAGGTCAGGCTGGTGGAGTGATGTGATGTTCAAGTACAGCATATTCTATCATTGCTATCTTTGTGTGGCTCGGCCTTGCGGATCCCTGACATTGAAGCAGTACTTACAACACACCGCTCATATTTTTGCAGGTGACAGAGGCTACGTACCAGGGCCATGGCTCCTGACTCCTCTCCAAGGGCGTCCTCTCTAAGAGAATGTAAAAAGCAAGTGCTACGCCACGCATGCTGTAATGCAGTCTGTAATGAAGCGTTGTATTCTGCTATTGAAGAGGGGCTATCTCTGCCTTCAGCAGTGCCATACCCTCCATTTTGAATCAGAATGTACATCTCGCATTGCTGTGTGTGCAGTGTTGCACTTCGTTTCCATTGCAGAAGATGACAGAAGTCATTTTAGTGATGATGACAGTGAGCACGGCAGTGTTGTCAATGATGACACCCAACCACTGCTTAGGCAAGGATGGTCGTCACACTCCACATGTATTCACGGACAAGCTCTCTGCAATGGTAATCCACTATTTGGCTAAGTGCACCACCGACAACAGCACTAGGCACGTGCCACTTCAATGAGAAACATGTGACTAAGTAACTACAATGTATAGCGTTCTTCTTGCCAAAACGATGATGCGAATGTAAGCCACGCACAGTGGAGGACTCTTAATTTATGTTGACCACCTGCGGTTCTTTAACATTCATTTCTATGTGAATATAGCAGCGATTCTCATTCTGACCCTCATGGCAGTGTGTTTGCTGTCAGCAGGAATTGAACCCATGTGCTGAATGAAGCTTGGCAGTGCAACCTCTTACCTGCTAAGCTATCACGGCGACTTGCCTAACGACTAGAAGAAAATGTTGTGAAGTTCATTTTTGTGGTAGTAACAAACTGCTGCTGTGTTTATCATGCTCACTTGCTGTATGACCAGGTCTTTCCCACAACTTGACTTCATGTGGATGGGCCATATTTATATGGCTATACATAGGAACCTTTCATTTAGCAACTGTCAATATAACGCACTGTACTCGGCAGCAGAGTGCAGACTGGAAAGCAAGGGTTTGGTATTGTTTTTGTTTCTGCGAATCATTCTCAAATCACAAACACACTGACCGTTATCTGCTCTATGTCTGGGAGTGCACACCAAGTATTGGTCTCCTTGCCTCCTATTAAAAACGCGAGAGACTGCCGCAGACACAGCGGGCCCATTCAAACTTCATAATCTCCTCCTTTTCTCTACGAGCCCCCCATGCTTTATTAAAGCACTTCTGTTTCTACATCTCCAGTATTACAACACACAGCTTGCCTTTTGCTCCATGCACACCTCGTGGACATTGTGCTCTTTTGTTGCACATCCACCATACTGTTCCTTTTGAAAGGGCCAACCGATGCTGAAACAGATCGTCTGGCATTTCAAGTACATTTTGCTCATTCGGAAGTGTGCTCATTTGTGTATGCTAAAGTAATGTGAAAGAATAAGTATGCAGTCTCTTCAAGTCAGATCTTTGTAAAAAAAATTTTTATCAATGTTCATGCCACTGCAAACATGGAATATACTTTCTGTAAATAAATGTACATTGTGAAACTCTCATGTTTTAAAAGCATTACTGACATTTATTACATTCCACAAGCAACATCATGCTGAAGGAAACACAGTGCGACATCATATGGCATGGGTAATTAATGAATACTAGAATGCAAATATAGATGACATCAGGCTGACGAGCACACGTAAAAGTAATCTGTGAAGACATCCTCACATGACTGCTAAAAAGTGGAGTATCCATTTAAAAAGAATTATGCATTACACTTGTCGCGTTGGAAAGATGACCTGCAAGTAAAGAAACAAAGAAAAAAAGAGAAAAATGAAGACAAGTTAAAAGGAAAGAAAAAGTGGTGGTGCTCGTGGCCGTCAAGGTGGCTGCAGCGGCAGTGAAGGCTGGGAAGCTCCAGGCACAACGGCAGCCAGGAGATGCTCAAGCGTGCCTCCAATGCATTCGGTAGCCGAACACAAGCCCTCGACTTCATCGACAAGCTCTCGACGGTGCTGCTAGACAAAATCACGTAATGTATTGACCCTGTAAAGCAAGAGCATGTACAGGAACACAACTGATGATCCACCTGTTTGCGTCAGGCAGGCAGCAATAACTTATAATCAATTTGGACGAAAAAGTTGATTAATAAGAAGAAAATAGGCAACCTTTTTTTGTTTGTACATTTATAACACAGCCAAACCACAAGAAGTCAAACAGATTTGAAGTGTTGGTTTCACTTGTTTTTGCGGCACGAACTTGTGACACGGCTTCTTCCAAACCTTGGCACAAGCACTTGTTAACCCCGCGGTCTGCTGCAAGCGATGGGCTCGCCACCGACGCGCGTAGCGACCTTGCGGCAGTGGTAGGCAAGCCAGCGCTTGACCGTTTTTACGGCCGAATACAGTGCATCGGGCACAATGGCAACTGTACACAGTGCTGCTCTGTCCACAGCACTCGTAACTTGGCGAAGAACTCTCAGTTCTACTCGATACGCACCAAAAACAGGCCCGCCCCTGCTGGGACACCCTAACAGATGGCTTCGTAAATTTTTTACCCTTTTCGAGTTCTCGCTGCGATGCGGTAAACCAGTGCTGCATATATCGGCTACAAGAATTATGCGTATCAAATCTATTCGTTAAATAATCGCAAATGAAACACCGTGGCGTGCATGTTAACAAAAATTTTTTACGCAATAAGTTGCTTCTGCGCAAGTTCGATTAAGCAGAAATGTGCGTAAAATACAGTGGATAAATGAATGCGCACTTCCATGTATGTGTCGTGCGCTGTAACGACGCTCGCTCAGGCACGATCGTTCTCGAAATTAAAAGGTGTTGCTTACCTGTTATTAGACGACAGAAGTACAGACTTCTCCTGTTCACACATTCTTGTTTTCGTTTTCTTTTTTTTTGCGTTAACTGTAAGAACAAAAGCAAAGTAAACATAACGCGATAACGGCATGGTTGGCATCGTTTACTCACCTTGCGGCTAGAATTTCATGTTTTCCTCGTTCTTCGCAGCTTCCGATATTCCTCTGCGACGAAAATACTCTCCGGTAGTCGCGATCACATTCTTCTCGCAGCATTATTAGCGATAGAACGCGAAACGCGGCTCGCAGAAACGATCAGCTGTTCTTTTTTTTTTTCACAGCGGCCATCTTAAGTGACTTGGATTGGATGCAAGAGCGACTCATATGTGGCTACGACTCTCAAAATACGTGTGTTTTGCGTTTACATTGCAATACGCTTCATTCACGGTAGCACTAGAAGCTTATAAAACAAATTTGTTCTCATTTGCGTAGGATTGTTTCTTTGTCTCACGCTCCCGGACAAAATAAATTGAATAAACGGCCCCTTTGCGGCCCTCGGCCAGAAAGTCGCTAAAGCCCCTAAATTTTCCCCCCTGAAAATACCTCGAAAATACTAGGGATTTCCCCAGAATTCCTACGTAAAAAACGCCAACTGCCGCACTTGTATTGCTCCACAAGCTATGGGCGGCTACGAGCGCTTTTCATTGGCCAAATTCGAAAAACGTCGCGGCTTCCGGCATGGGCGGCGCCTGAAACGTGACGTAACAGGGAAAACGGAATACGGAATACGGAATAGAAGTACGTTATACGGCCACAGTGCTTGTCACACTGCTTGTGTTGAGCTTTCGAAGACAGGGACAGAGTAAGGCGCGCCGAACGGCAAAAAGCATGCTATACCGAGTCGATCTAGAGACACCCTTCTATGGAGTTTTGTAGATGTGACAGTAGCGCCAGAACGCACAGCCTAGGGAATATAACGTTTGAAATCGGACCCCACAGTGCTTCTTTGGGGGGGGGCCACTTATGTTTACAAGTGTCCATAGGGCAGGGGTCTCAAACTCACCTCAGCCAGCGGGCCGCAGTCTCGCAATTATGTCCAGAAAGGGCCGGGGCAGTGATGAAGGTAGTTGGTATTGCATTGACAATGCAATACCAACTCGCCCAACGCTCTGTTCTTCTAAGGTAGGAGCGATGGGGGGGAAGAGGGGAGGGCTTTGTACAGTTTGCCAGAAAACGCTGCCATTTGCAAGAAACTTTTCCCACACCTCATGTGCAGGTCATTTCTGAAGGAGATGTGGTGCCGGGATTCCAACAAGAAGTTGCTACCGATCTCCCAAATGGCTCAAATCTGGGTGCCGGTTGTCAAACATAGTTTTAAATGCCAATGCATTTCTTAGTCGGGCTATGTCAGGCATCCGGCGGCGGCGTCCGCGCGCCGGCAGGTGTTATCTCTCCGCTCTCACTCCCTCTCCCATAGCAACAGCTGCGGGCGCGCGCGCTTATCCTCGCCCCTAGCAACCGGAGCAGGTGGGCGGAGTAGCGGAGAGTGAGTGGAGAGGAGGAGCGCGCTCTGGTGCGTGAGGGCGCTCGCATCGCTATATATGAAATAAATAAATAAATAAATAAAAATCAAGAAAAAAAAGAAAAAAAAAAGCAAAAAAAGCGCTGCGCCATGCTCCCGACCGGGCTGCAGAAATTAGGCGCCTTTTCCTTCGAACCACAACCACCATATATAAATGGAGTGAAGCGCGCGCGAAATGCATTCGCATTTCCTCACGATTCCCTTCGGGGAGGTGGGGGGCATTTTTTGTTTCGAGGCTATGTTTCAAAACAAGGTGAACGCATGGGATGTCTCACAGAGACAATGCCTTAAACCAGTCCGGCCTGTGTAGCTCAAGAACATACTCCATAAGAAAATTTTAAAAAAATGTGGGGCGAAGACAGTCATGTGCGGGCCGCAACCAAGAGCCTCGCGGGCCGCATGCGGCCCGTGGGCCGCGTGTTTGAGACCCCTGCCATAGGGGATTACGGCGGCACCCAACGAGCCTTCATTTGAAAGGCGCATAGAAGGGAGACAATTGGAAGCGTCGGCCTGTTTTGCGTACGTCTCGGTTTCTTAGTATTTATGGACGCCAATGACAGCGATACAGAAGCGGCATAGAAGAGCTAAGTCGCGCCCTCTAGTGAGTGATAGTTGTTTATAGGTAGGGCTGTTACCGTATTATCTTCACCAAACTATGGCTGTCCTTCCACGCGCCTACACGAACGTGGTCGCCAGCCTTACTCACCGCAGCTGCAGCCGCACTAGCCGCGGCACGTGCCGTTATGTGCCATAAAGACGGGGAATGCCGGAGAAGTCTGTGACTTATGGGAGAGCGTCATCCGAATCCCCTCCGCCTACTCGGGCGCAGAACTTGCGCCTCGCGAATTCGACACGCGCTGCAGTCGGCATACATACACACAAGCTGCGGGCTGACCCCGCCTCCCTATTTCTTCTATCTGAGAACAACGTGGTGTTTTCGCGCGCTCCCGACTACACCGGTTATCCGCTTCGGTGAACCCTCGGTCGGGTGGTGTGGCGCACACGAACCCCGCATTGGCATCCGTGCGGACCTACTTAACTGCTTTTCCTCCTTTCTGTCCAATCATTCTCGCTCTCCCTACCAAGCCAAATTCAAAGTGGGCGCCTTGCCTGAGTCATCATTGGAAGCGTTCAAGCTCTCACGTTTGGTAGCCGAAATCGACTGCGAGGAAGTGTTTTTCTTTGCTGACACGCCCCTGATAGTCAAGAAAGTCTAAGTGGCAACGTCTTCCTTTGATAGCATTCGGTCCCCGTGAAACGTGACTTGCACGCTTAACATTCCGGAGACCTCGTGTTCTGTGGGCTATTCAAATTTTTCGGAAGCACGGATATATCGTTTTTCTACCTACACCTCTAGAAAGTCATGACCGCAACACACCACGGATTGATAGTTCGTTGAATCTGGCAGTGAGTGATTGGAAGATGATTATGTCTGCGCTGAGACCGCGATGTGTATTTAGCTGCCTTACATTTCTGTGTCACGTACGTTTCTTCTAGTTAAGAAAAGGGATGCCCATACAGCTTCGCTCCTGCAATGTGACCAATATCTAATTTGAGAACGGTAGTGGTCACACGTAAATATATTTGTTAAAGACGATAGTCTTTCTTCGGATACTTGAACGCAGAAATTTTGGTCTGTCTTTCTTTCTGTCTGTCTGTCTGTCTGTCTGTCTGTCTGTCTGTCTGTCTGTCTGTCTGTCTGTCTGTCTGTCTGTCTGTCTGTCTGTCACACGATTCAGCCACCCGGCCAAAATTTAAGCACTTGCTGAACGCCCAGCCGTCTTGAACTGGTAGCTGCGTTCATACTTGTGAACACTCCTGTGCTTGAGTGTGTGTGTGGGTTTTTTTTTTCTCTCTTTCTTTCAATAGTCTTTTTTATACATTTTCTCGCATTGTTTCCTTCCTTAACTTTCTATTACCCCCTTACCCCTTCCCAGTGCGGGGTAGCAAACCGTAAATTTTCTTCAGGTTAACCTCCCTGCCTTGCACTTAACTTTTCTCTCTATATATATAGCGATCGGGTGGGAAAGGGAAGTGAGCCCAAAGTATGTGTGATGTGAACAGGAAGGAAAGGAGGATGGGAGAGAGTGATGTAATGCGTAGCCTCGTATAGTATATCTTAGCAAGTGAATTGGAAATGAACGTGAGGCCGAGGAGGACTGGATGATAGGGTCCGGACGAGGAAAGTGTGGAGATGAGAGGTTAAACCATGGCATAGCCATGCAGAGTATAGCATAGCGAGGGGTGGGAAAGAGAAGTATATGCAAAGGAGCTCCTAGCTTAACAAAGCCACGCATTGTACAGTATACCAACGGGGACGGAAAAATTAGGTGAGGGTGAGCACCACGGAAAAGGGTAGGGGAAGGTCACAACCTCCGCTGTTTCCTCAGTCTTTGCACCACTTATGTCTAGCGGCCTCAGTTTTTTTCGAGACCGAAAGAAAAATATATTCGTCATTATGAATTTAAAAAATGCTCGTATTTGCACTAAGTCGCGCACAGCGAACACACGGGACCTTCGCCGCTCGTAATGCCCCTCGACCGACACGTCTAGCTTCGAGATGCGCGGCTTCCTCCTCGGTAGTCGCACATTCTTAGAACGCCCCATCACTGGACACGATCGGGCGCAGCCAGGCTATGCACCCTAGAGCGGAGTTTGCGAGCGATGTCTCCATGGGTAGGGGGTGGCTCAGCTACGCTGCACGCGCGACTGGCCAGGTGGTGCGGTATCTGGTCGCTATACGACGCGATGCATGCTTCCTTTATCTTTCTACCCTTTTTCCCTCTCTCTGTACTTTATTTTTTGTCGATGTTCTTTAGTCCCTTTCTTTTTCTTTAAACATTTCTTTCTCACGTTTTATTTATTTCTCATTCTTGCTCTGCTGCGCTTTACTCTCTCCCCTCATCCTTTCCCTCCACCATCGCATCTCTCCTCCTCATGCTCACTTCCCTTTACCACCCCTTTTGCTACACTATACTATTCAAGGCTATGCTAAGCTGTGCCACCGTGCCTGCATATCCGAGTGGTTAGATTGCTCGTCTTTGACACGATGGTAGTCGGGTTTGAATCCAGCATCGTGAAGAATTTTTCTCTTTCTGTATATCTTTCTTTCCGTCTCTCTGTGTGTTTCTCTATATATTTCTTCCTCTTTCTCTCTCTTTACTCGTTCTCTCACCCAACACGTTTTTTACAGGCCATGCCGTAGCGGTGAGGAGTGGAATTTGCCCAAATTCTGAGGCACATACCCGTTTAGGATGATGAAAGTTTTCGTGAACAGATATTTGCTGTTAAGACATCGACACATGCCGGGACAAAACAAAATAGTGCATGCCTGGGCAATCCAGATAATCGTAGTCCTCTCGAAATGTGTAATAGGCGGACGACCAGCGCATTTGTGACTTAATCTCACGTTAAAGCACTCTAGCAATTTCCTTTGTACGCGGATCAACATGCTTGTATTTCAGAGTTGTTTGCTTGAAATTGGGCAAACATCGCGCAATCTACGATGGGCAGCCAACAGTGACAATAACGCATATGCCAAAGACAACTCATGCTCTCGTAATCGCATGTTTCGGCGAGGCCCGGTTTCGCCTATGTACACGTTGCCACACAAGAGTAAAAATTGGGGGGACCCTTAAGCTTCGCCTTTAAGAGTTGAACGCGATAGCGATATCCTGACCCTAGTGCGTACTTCAATCACTTAGTGCACACTATGTAATGGGTAGCATGCTTTAAACCACGAGCAATTACGCGCGGGAAATGCGGAAAACATTTTCGAACTTGCTATGCACCCACTACGTGGTCTTATGGGAATACGCGCAGTAACGTGTGCGCCTTTTGTAATGGGTGCACGGCTTTGAACCACAATGTCGTTATGATATTCACATGTTCTGACGACCAATGACAAAGTATGCTTTTACCACGCAATACTACTGCGATATTACATGTTGTATTGTGACGCCTGCATACAGGACGCGTGTGTTTGTAAAGCATGAAAGTTATTTTTACTGAATTTCCCAAGCAGAGGAAGTTATTTTCAATGCAACTCCAAGCAGAAGCGTTGCTGTGTGGTAGAACACCTGCTTGCCACGCAGACGACCCTGGTTCGATCCTCATTCGGACCTGGAAATTTTTATTATTTATTTTATTTGCATCTTTCTCGATTTTTCGGCCACGGACAAGATGTTGATTTTTCGCTCACAACCAACGACGCCGACGCCGACACCGACGCCGGAATTTCTGCGAAACGAGCCTCTTTAACGCTATCGCGTTAAAATGACATATACCAAGCCAGCTGCGCAAAGTACACATTTAGTACATGGTAGCAGACACACAGGTTCCATTTCCTGGCATTTGAGATAACGCTATGTATATCAAGGTCCAGAATTTTCATTACTTTTTAAAGGCTGAAAGCAGCACGTTGACGCCATATCGGTATCCAATATTTCTAATGCAAGTGTGGTGTTTTTATGCATGTATAGAATGACAGCACGCCTTTCCTTCTTGCTCACTTTTTGGGCATCGTTCTCGTAGCGACCAGGACCTTACTAAGCCTCGGATCAGGCGCACTGATTAAGATTATGTGCAGCTACAAGAAACCTTGCCAGCCTAGGTTTAACTCTCTGTGCTCAATTAAACATCACGGCCATTTCGCCCTTCCCCACCACCCCGTAAGGGCGGTATGCAGATGTCGCCGAATTGTTGCCGATGCTAGGAAGTCGATCTACAGACGCTTTCGCAAAGGCTTTTTCGACACCAAAGTAGGGTGCAAGCAATAGGGCCGATCGCTAGAGTTTCACAGCTGTGAAGCAGCATCTGCAACGAGGTTGAAGGATTTTAATAACTTCATTTCAGGGGACCTCGAGAACACAAGGTTAAAACTTGGCGCCCAAGAGAAACTTTGGCACCGTTACGCGCCCGCTTCATCTCCGAGAGATCGCGCACCGCCACTTCTCGGGTTCATTCGATGCGAGCCACGTTATGCAAGGCAGGAAGCCTATTGAATTCGTAAACCCGTTCCTTGGTCAAGCGGAGCCCCCCTTTGCATTCCCCCGAATAGCTTACGTTACTGCCCCGCAAAGTATATAGACGCATGGCGAGAAAAGGTAAGAAAGAGATGTAATGCGGTGCTTCCCGCATCGGCCGCGTTTTGATCATACCGAAGCCCTACTTGAAATTCAATTACACCCTCTCTGCGCTTTCGACGCCGCCCCTTTCTCCATCTGCTGCGCAGGAATACATGTGCGCGCCGAAGAAGCTCCTTCGGCGATGAATACGTGCATCTCGCATGTTCTCGGTAGATGCTCTCTGATTTCGGAGCCTGCTCAGATTGGGCGCTGAAATGCAGGACACGACTTTCCGTAATCTCTTGCTGCCTCGCTCTCTTCGGAAACTGCTTGAAATTCTGTTCGCGAAGCTCGGCCGCGGCCGAGCGCTACAAGTAATCTACCGAACCTCCCGTTACTTGGCAGTATACGGCCTGGTGCGAAGGAGTTGCAGGTATGGGAAACAAATTGTAGTTCATAGCGTAGACTCTACACGGGAATTTGGATGACTTTTCCTTTTTGTGCTCGTGGCAGGAGCCGTCCAATAAAGAAAGAGTTAGCCTGTGATAAATCAAAGCAACTATTTCATTGTCCCTTCTCAGCGTAAATTAAGTTAGTGAATTTATCAGGCCTAACCCGCAATGATACATTTACACTGGCCTCATGAAAAAAAATGGTGTATTCATGTGGGAGGTATACTGGCCAAATACTGCACCAGGGCGGCCAATCCTGCTGTGGTGAGGGAGTGCATTACTGTGGTCGCCAGTGTCGGCAGTGCAATAGTCCTGGCAGACAACAGCGCTTTGTGATAGGGGGCGAGAAACTGGAAGTTGTAAAGGAATACGTGTACTAAGGACAGGTAGTAACCACGGAGCCGAACCATGAGAGTCAGGTAACTTGAAGAATAAGGATGCCGTGGAGTACGTACAGCTAGCATTCTCAAATCATGAATAGTAGTCGACCACTATTCCTCAAGAGGAAGGTATATAACAGCTGCATCTTACCGGTACTTACCTATGGAGCAGAAACCTGGAGGCTTACAGAGACGGTTCAACTTAAATTGAGAACGATGCAGCGAGCTATGGAAAGGAAAATGATAGGTGCAACCTTAAGAGACAGGAAGAGAGCAGAGTAGGTCAGGTTCTTCCTTTTCTCTGCTCTCTCATTTCTCTCGCAGCTTATTCGTTTAGTGGCCAGTTAACAATTAAAAGATGAGAAAGGTGATTGAACCCGTCACTTACCTTCATAAACGCAACGTAAGTGTAGACTAAACACCTCGCGACATCTCCTGCTTGAAGAGAAGTGTTCTTTAGAAAAACTCCAAGAAAACGAGTCCTGTGTTGAAGTCGATATTTAATGATGTCAGCAATCGGCTTACGGTGGCGCTTTGGTGACGATGTCTTTGCTGTGTTTCAAATATTTCAAAATATGCTAAAATTTTTTTAGCATCTTGTACTACACTGCAATATATGCACACACACGCATGCACGCACATACACGCACTACCATTATGATAGTGTCTAGAATAAATTCGCACCCGCTGTTGTGCCCTAGTGGTTATGGTGCTCGCCTGTTGACCGGAAGGTCACGAGATCGAGTCCCGGCCGGGACGGTCGCATTTTCAATGGAGGCGAGAATGCTGGAGGATCATGTGCTTAGATTTAGGCACGCGTTAATTAACCCCAGAAGGTCTAAATTTCCGGAACCCCGCCACTATAGCGTCCCTCAATCATATCGTGGTTTTCTATGTGAAAGCCCAACAATTATTATGTTATTATTAGTCCGCCACAGTGGATCAGTCACTACGATGTTCGGCCGCTGACCCGAAGGTCACGGTTTCGATCCCGGCAGCGGCGGTCGCATTTCGGTGTAGGAGAAATGATAGAGGTCCATGTACTGTACGATGTGAGTGCAAAGTAAAGAACACCAGATGGTCAAAATTCCCAGAGCCCTCCAATACGGCGTCTGTCATAATCATACCGTGGATTTGGGACGTAAAACCTCACATATTGCCAAAAATAAAAAAAATATTAATTATTATGTTATTATTAAAATAAATGCCTTTCGCTCCACCTACCGCATTCATCGTCATTTTTATCGTCTTTTGCATCAGCCGATTTATGTCTTCTGAAGGACCAAGGGCACGTCATAACCAAGACACGAAGACGAACCCATGCTTTGTTATCTGGATCGCCTGTTTCTAGCTGCCCGCGACCAGGCTTTTCTGCGACTCCCACCATTCGTAAAATTCAGCAGTTTACGAAGGGTAGAAAAACTGGACCGTACATTTGCTGCCACGAGTAACGGTACCATACATCAAGTATGGGCAGCTGAATGAAACATAGTCAAGAAAAAAAAGATCAAAACAAACTGTTGCTATCTTATCTACACATTGCAATATGCATGAAAATTTCTATGTTTACAAGCATTCGTTCGATAGGCATCCAGGGAAAAGCTTGTGTGTGCTTGTTTGTTTTGGGTGGCCAGAGCCTGGAAGCATTCCCAGAAATAGAAGTAGTAGAAAGAGCGCAGGCCAGTACAGTTTCCGTAGCACGTATACATTTTTCGTACAGCTGGGCCAAAAATAAAGCAAGACACTATGGTCGCCGCTACAAATTACCATTCCATACAGTCAACGCAATAAGCTACTATATCATGCATATAAAGGGTCAAAGATCTTCCAATGCGGTGGTGTAGCGGTTACGGTGCTCAGCTGCTGACCCAAAGGTAGCGAGTTAGATCCCGGCTGCAGCGGTCAAATTTCGATGAAGGCGAAATGGTAGAAGCCCGTGTACTGTGCGTTGTCAGAGCATATTGAAGAGCACCAGACGGTCGAAGTTTCCGGGGCCCTCCACTACAGCGTGCCTCATAATCATATCGTGGTTTTGGCACGTAAAACCCCAGATGCTAGATTATGGGCATAACCAACAGTTGTCGTAACAAGGTGAAGTCGACACAACAGGTAACCATAGCATATAGACAACACAAAACGAACGCCAGACAGTACATCAGCGTCATCAGGCATACTTACCAGACAGTTGCGGCAACAAGAACTATATCGCGCAGACGGTAAAAGAAGAGACCCACGACATATAGGGGAGATAGAAAGAATGCTGGACGGAGCAGTCAGCTCACAAAGCATGCTATATAGTGCAATGGACACAGCAAGTAAACATATGGAAATCAGCATGCCGCACGGCCATCGAAATAAGCCCCCATATTGAGCACCAACACAGTAAACCACACTTGCTGCCACAGCTAACCGTGCCGTGATCGAAATGTATGCTAATTGCGCAGCGAAATAAAGCGTGGACAACAAAAAGAATGCAAAAGCAGCATGCTGTTCACCTTGTGCAGCGCCGGTTCAATGTACTCCTGTGTTTCTTCTGGACACCTTCTTGTTCACCACATTATTAATTCAAGGACATGTACAATCGATGCCGTAGGGTCATTCTCTCGTGCTACCTAGTCTGCACAAAACGCAAGTACAGTTACAGTGACCGCCAAAAATTACCATCTCACAAGCTAGCCTCATCAATGTCGACATGGTGGCTGGTGTAGGCTAGAGTTAGGTAATGTTGGCTAGCATTGTCATTTGTTGGTTAAGTTATACAATTACAAATATTGCTTAGACCTCAGTTGGCATGCGACAACTCGAGTTTCGGCAGCAATGGTTTTCCTCTTGGTATCAGCTGTAATTTTTGCTACATCTGTTTGTTGTCTGTTCCAAGCCGCTTACATGCCATTTCGTCACAAGTACCTACGAAGAGCATGGTGGAAATGCGCAACTAAGGAAATGAATATATGTCGACGACATACATCTGGAAAAGCAGCATGCAAACTCAGAGACCAGCTGTTCAAATGTAACATAAAAACAGAAAGAATACAAATTAGCCACTCCAAAAGGAGAATGTCTTTTAAGGCGACTAGTCAGCGCAGGATCCGAAGCATGCCCGAAGCGCAAAGCAATACTCATGTAGAAATATACACCCGCTTTCACAAAGGCTCCTTTACGAGTTTTCGTCCTGGAATTAAGAGATGTTGGGCTTACCAATCCAGGAGTGTTTTCTTAAAATCAGCACCTCCGTCTAGTTCGTGAGTTGCCTGAGTTTCACTTGACACCCATCATGCCTCGAGCCGTATCCCTTTCTCACTGTGTTGGCCTGAGGTTGCGTTCTTGGAGCGCTCGAAAATTCATTTTGCAGCCTTATGTTTCCTCTGAAACATGCAGATACTTCTGCGGATATTACCATGTTTTATTTTGCGTTCTTCAAAACACCCAATGGTCGGCTTTCGAGGTTGCTCCACACTAGTCAATATGTTTTTTTTTAGAGAAATACTCGTGGGAATGCTTTACAACTTCGAAATTTTCGTTGGTTTGAGGACAGGCTCCAAGTCGTGGTTTCTTCGCCACAAGTGCATATGACTTTAAGCACCTTCGCATAATTTTATGGAAAAAATTCGGCAGATTCCACGTACCTTGGGAATCGATGTTATGCGAAGCATGCGGAGGGAAGGTGACTGTGTTGTAATGTTTTATTGAGCGAAACGTTACAAAATTACGCTAAATATATGTACAAATGTTGTGCGCACAGACATATGTTCCACAGTCGCATATGTTTTGCATAACAGGTTGTTTACAGTTGCGTAACGATGCCAACAGCAACATGGGCAGTAGCAACACCAGAAGCGGTAAACTGATACGTAGCGCTTGTGCTCGCCAGGATGGTAGCCCTGGACACTGCAACATATATCAACTTCAGTGGATGGCGCTTTTTCTATAATTGATGTTAACCCGGCGTGACGGCTGTATCATCGGAGTACATATGTAATGTTTATAAAATTGGATAGCCAGCACTGCAACGACCATTGACGTTTCACGAACATTAGGGTCTATTCGAAAAGCAGTTTCGAGAACTGGCGTGGCTCTGTGGTAGAATGCTTGATTGCCACGCAGAATGCTTGGGTTAGATTCCTGTTGGGACCCTGACATTTATTATTTGCATTCGTCCGGTCAACGCTGCTGATGAGGTCAGGTTTTTAACGCTCTGGCGTTAAAAGTACCAATGTTTGTCTCGCTGTTCCTGGATAGTCTAAACTGTCAATCATCTGTGGCACATACCCGCATACCTGTGGCACATACCCGCCCCGTGGTATGTGCCACAGGGTTTGCCCGAAAGAGTTTGACGACGTACGCGACGGGATTGTCATTATTCATGTCACGACCAGCGAGTCATATTCGTCAAACCATCTTATTCTCACATACTAGTTTTGGTCTACCCCAAGTTAAAGCGGTAATCACGAGATCACCCAAACGTAGGCGGCTAGATAGATAGATAGATAGATAGATAGATAGATAGATAGATAGATAGATAGATAGATAGATAGATAGATAGATAGATAGATAGATAGATAGATACGCAGATAGAAACGCTAAAAGTGCCTGCAGTACGCAAAGAAATGCTTCGCATTTAATAATCCTCGGCTCGTAGGAATGCTTTACCACTTCTAAATTTTATTGGGTTTCAGGACGGACTCCAGGTCATGTTTTCTTCGCCCTACTTCCAATGATCTTCAGCAACATTGCGTAATGCATAAACTTATGGAGATATTCCTTGGCTCGCGTGTTACGCAGACTCGCGACTGCCACTACCACACAACTATGCCAATGATTGGGGTCACCTCCAGCTTTTTCTACTCGCCACTTCTTCCAAGCACAATGACTGCATTTTCATGCGTGCTATATTCAGTAGATTTGACTATTTTCTATCTACGAGCCGAATATGTGAATGTTGCATGCCTTATATAGACAGTTCTCGAAGGCATCTTCGCTGGTCAATATTGGTCCCAAGGTATTTGAGTGTGCTGGGTTGTTCATTATGATCAGGAGCTCACGATTGCCAGCGAGCAGTGGGTACACTTTTCTACAAGCACCCGACCACGCCGCCTTCTGCCTCCCGTAGCCCAGCCCCTCCTCCCACGGACCATCCAACGGACCATCCAACGGACCATCCAACGGACGACACCTTAGCGCACCTTACAGTTTTCCCTTTATACTGATCGCCTCCAGACAGAACTGCAAATAATATCGCGCCAGTGGCAATACACACTGCATGTTCCCGTAGTGCACAGCTATGCCATGCTATCACCTTTAAAGGAAAACTGACTTAGCACAAGAAAAATGCAGGCCTAGCCAGCAGAACTTGTTCTTGTACCGGCTGATTGACAACATGGGATAAGAAAAAAAAACTAAAACTTTTTTCAGAACGATCATGATAGCATGCTGCTTTTAAGTGTTTCTCGGTTGTACTTTCCATGTGCCACATATTTGTTTTTAATGTATGCATTACACTTTCTTTCATTCCTATATTATTTCATATGCAGTTGAAACGTTATGATCAATTTATCGCACTGTATTATGTACCATGCTCTTTACAATTGTACCGAAACCAACTTCATCACTGTCTGCCTGGGGCACAGGAGCTATGTCAAGCCGCGGCCTTTCCTCCAGTTTTCTCTCACACATGTGTGAAATGGTGAAAATAAAAGATTTTGATTGATTGATTCATTGAAGTAGCAGTTACAACGCGCCTGCACAATTGCACGCACAAACCCGGCCCTGCCACCAAACTGGGATAGAACAATGGCGAGATAAGTAAATCGTTAGCAAAATATAGACGTTTCAGATGTATCAGCAGAATTAACTCCGCTCTTGAATTTCATAACACTGGAACAAAATAGAAAATGAGCTCCAAGGAAGACCTTAACCTAAAAAAATCGACGCATCTCCACGAAGTGAATCATGACGAGTGGGCGAAGCACTGGGAATCGTTCTTACAGTAAATCAACCCGTGACATTGCCCAATAGCGCATGTAAATGAGTCACAACGCGTATGTACAGTATATACAATGTGTTTTTGGTGTCGAGCCGCCGCGGGACCTCAAAACCCGGGGTAGCACCTTGTTTTCGGCGTTGCTGTTTTGCCGCTGCTTCCCTAGCTCTCGCCACCGGGGTAGCTTGATGACTACGTAGACGTTGAGCCACCGAATTCCGCGCTCTCACCTCCAGAGTAGCAGCTTGTTGTCGGTGTTGTCGCTTTGCCGCTGCTTCACGAGCGCTCGCCCCCCGCGGTAGCATTGGGTCATCATCGGCGTTGCCTTTCGCGGGCGAGAGCACGTTCACGTTCGTTTTCATTCCATGGGAGAAATAGAATGTGTGGTCTCGAACGCGCTTATTCTTCATTGTCGTCAGCGTCCTTGTCGTCGTCACCGTGAGCACGGAAGACGGACAAGCCTAGATCCTAAGGTGCTTCGCCCCTAAAACTAAAATGCATCACTGCAGCCATTACGGAATATACATGTGTCCCTTGTCTCCTCAGTTGACAGCCACATTCTCGCTCAAAAATGCTTGAGAGCGGGCCAATTTTCATTAGCTAATTTAGCAGTTTATTGTCAGAGAATTTAAAGAATCCACAAGGTAAAAGGTGCTTATCCGATTAATGACTAGTATCCGAAAGGGTACTATTGTTGCTTTGCCGACGCATTGGCTTGGTCCACTGCGGTCTAGTACACTTCAGGTGATTCTATATAGTACCGACGAATTTCAATATATGCGTGCACGAGAGGAGACAGTGCAAACGTTTCGTTTGTAGTCAGTTTTCAATTCACTCAATTTTTTCAATACGCAGCGTGAGATCAGTCTTTCTTAAATGTTTGCTTCACTTTATTTGATACCATAAAATGTTCCCGCGAAATATCAGGTGAATCGATCTTATAGGTTGCTGAAATGCCGGATTAGGTCTTTCTCATGCGTATAGCAAAGACGTGCAACTGATGTTGCTAACGCTGCAACTTATTCTGCCAGAAAGCAGAGGACCACACAATGTTATGGTCGAAGAAGCTGCCATGACTGTGCCAGCAAATGCACAACGAGTTACCGCTCCACTGTGGAGCCAACCATCGCGGAACCGACGCCCGTCACGTGCGCCTGATGTAGCCCGCTTACCAACGTGAAAGAGCTATAACCCGAGCCGCGACTCTTCGTCACTGAGAAGCTGGCGACCCCACGCCGAAACACGTGTCGTTAGGCTTCATTTACAGGGTCGCCAGATAATGCGGATGCACGGTGAGTGGGCATTGAATTCGGCATCTCTGCTCATTCAGGCGGTGGACTGAATGAGCAGGGTCTTGCACAATTTTTATGTTTTTGAATAAGAAACTCATTAGCATAACCACATTAACCATAATATATAACGAAACCTGTATTGTGGCTAAGTGTGGCAGTT
Organism: Rhipicephalus appendiculatus; assembly: GCA_030522465.1. Classification (NCBI taxonomy): domain Eukaryota; kingdom Metazoa; phylum Arthropoda; class Arachnida; order Ixodida; family Ixodidae; genus Rhipicephalus; species Rhipicephalus appendiculatus. The sequence continues at coordinate 224,325 of JALIZH010017723.1, forward strand.
TGCTTATCTGTTGACACGAGCGGCATTACCGTTGAACACCTGGCAATAAATGGTAGCAAAAATCTAATGATAGGAGCCAACAAGGGTAAGACAACTGCTTAATTCATTAAACACTGAAAGTAGCCGTGTACTGGTGAAAGGGCTTCAGGTGTTCCTATAGTCCTAGAAGAGCCTTCGCTGAACGAAAACAAAAAACAAAAAAAAAAACGAAGCCCCTTAATTGCTGAAACGGAAAAAGCGTGTCGCGGAAAAATACAATATTTTTCCTTACACGCTTTCTGCAACCTGGGATTTCTTACATAGCACAGACATTGCACCCGAGAAGCAAGATTGTTTTAATCGTGACGTCACGTAGTGTAGGAACTACGCGTGCCCTTCGAAATAGCCAGCGGGAGGTTACTGTTTTTCTTACTTGCCATGTCCCTTACCTCAACAACCATGGTATCAATGTAGCCCTCATTTTTCTTCCCCGGTAGAAAATGTCATCAATACTTGTTGGGCGGCTTTCTTTCTCCCGAAAAAAGAGGCTATCTAAATTCACCGCGGCATGACTCACTCCCCCCGCCTCTTTAAACGACCATTTGCGAGGGAGGGGACAATTTATAACCACGTGAGACAGACGCCAGGAAAGGGACCCGTGTACAAGTGACGCTACGAGCACTTGAATTCAAATACTAACAATCATAAACACCAAAAGAATAATGATAGAGACCATATTATATGGCAACAATGTTCCAGTTCCTGGAGTTCGCGCTTCTGTAAACTGATAACGGAAGGCTGTGTTCCCGTGTAGAGAACGCACCAACAGCTCACGCTCTACATGTGTGCTAATTTACACGGATTATGAGTATTATAGGCTTCTAAACTACAAAAAACTCTGTCGTATTCGCCTATGGCTCAGAAATGCTGTTGCATGTCATTGTAAAACGAGGATGGTGCTTTGAATGTCGCGTTCGCTTTAGGCCCCCGTTGCGTGCGTAGGTCGAACTCGGCAAGAATAGGAAACTTACCCCGGTATTCAGAAACGCTCCTTGATTGAAGTTGACTTGCCACCGCCTTCAATGCAGCACAAACGCGTTTCGAACGCGCTATCTTTAGGCAGTGCCAAGGCAGCACAAACGCGTTTCGAACGCGCTGTCTTGAGGCGGTGGCAAATCAAGTTCAAGTCAAGGAGCGTTTGTGAATACGGGGGTTATAGTGTCATCTATTAGATAAGCTGCGCCAGAAATTGCGAGAAGGGATACAAAGACAGAGAAGAACGTAGTATTAAACAATACTAGGTGTTTTTAATGATCACAACCTTGAACGCGAGAAAGGAGCTCTATAGAAGTGGCAGCCTGTTAAGCTAAGTGAAGCACAATATCTGTAGGAGCTAGATGGTATTCCATGTTTAAACGTGCGTGCAGCGCAGGAAAAGACGAAGGGACAAAGAACCAACAAAGACCAGCGCAAGTTTAAAAAACTCTTTCAAGAGCGCAGACGAAAGTGTAGGCTCATACGACACACTCACTCAATTACCTTGACATTTTCGTTCAATCGCATTGTACGTAAACTGCAAAGCAACTTATCACCTACGGCGGCGGCGTGGCGTGGTAAATGAGGGGGGGTGGGGATTGTAGATTAGATAGTGGGGGGAGAACAGGAATTTGGCTCTCGAATTATGAAGACAGAGGGCGAAGCAGTAAATGCGCTAGCAAAGCGCCACTAACAAATTGCAATTTTACACGAAGTAAGGCTGATCTCGCGTAACTCTACAAAACGCTTGTGTGAGGGAATACGTCTGCACCAGGGAGAGGGATCTCCATTTCGGGAACTTCACTGGGAGAGGGCGGCGGAGCAACCTTTTTGTAGATTTTTTCCTGACGTCATTTCCTTTTTTTTCCTCTCTCGCCACTGGCGGGAGGAAAGGGGGTATCGACAACACTATTCATCCGTGCGGTCTAATCTAACAACCCGACACGAGCACATATGATCGCACGTTTGATCCCGGCATAATATCAGGTGTTGCCACATGGTCACTTTTAATAGCGATTTCGCTCACGTATGAGCCAAACTCTATCCCATCTAGCTATCCGGTACGTATCGGCCGTGACCACAATCAAATGTGCCCTTGTGAGACCTGTATTATGCCACGATGTCAAAAGATTGAAGGACAAAGAAGTTTGAGCCATCGTGCTGACGGCTGTTATGACAGTGAAGTTCAGTATTAGAGAGTTTGTTGGAACCACGCCTAATAATTTCTTGATGATGTGATGATTTGAAACATCAGCTTCCTGTGTTCCCCAACAACCTGACTTGGTAACTGCACGTGCATGAGTGCTCGCCAGACGTCAGCCGAGTTTAGTGATGAATTTAGTTGCTTTATATGCTACCTTTAGGTAACTGTATGTGCCACCTAAAAGTAGCATAGGCCGTAACTCTAGTCACGAACTCTGCATTTAAACTGAAACTGCTGGACAACTTGCCTGGGTGAGTGTGATGTAAGTTAATGCGCGCTACAGATATTAGCATTTAAATGAGATTGCGTGGATAGTAAGCCTCATTCGCGATTAAGCGTTGTACGCATTTGACCTCACGCGACGGTTCGCATGCCTCTCCTGCATGGGCACGGGGTCAGTATTTTGTAAATCAAATTACTAGCCGAATACATGTCATGTTCATTTGCATATTATGTGTTTTAGTAAACGATGCACGGTTTATTGGAATACTGTTCAATTTATTGTTCGTTTACCTGCGACGCACGAATAAAAACTTGGTGCGACGTATGACCAGCCCGCGGGCCACCTTTCCCATTTTTTTTATGCCAAAACAATTGAGTGGAGGCTGGTACTGGGATGACGAACGACGTAATGTCACATACGTACAACGCTTAATCGAGACTAAGCCGACATTTCACGCAATCTCATTAAAACGGTAATTTATTTAGCGCGTATTGACTCATCGATACTCCACTCACCCAGCCAACTCGGTTCAGCAGTTTCATTTTAGAGTACGTGACCAGACTAAGTTTACGCCTTGCAAGCGCTCAAGCTCTTTGGGAACACAGATTTCTCATGTTCAGAATCACTACATGATCTTTGGAAATATTATGTGCCTGTTTTATTATGTACCTCTTTGATGCCAATTAAACCTTCTTATGGTGCAGGCTTTCTTAAGGTTGTACGAATCACGCTCTAAATGTGCTGAAATAATTTATATCTCTGATCCCAACTTATTTCCTCCGACCACTGGCCGAGATTTCGCAGAGCGCAAATTATATTTGTTCAAGCATTAGGCTACTTGATTTACTAAACGTAAAAATTGGCGATGTTATTCCTATGACTGTGCAAAATAACACTCCAGAAATTGTCTGCCATGATATTTTCCCGAAGCACGCGAAATTACTACCTCATGGCACTTTGAATAGCTTGTTGCAAGAGCGTCGAAATGTTCTACCAACTAATGTTGTTATTACAAAGGACGCATCGCGATATGAGGTAAGATATGGCATAGAAATGTTTTGCCCTGAACTCGACTGGTCGTTTTCATTACGGTCGCCTGATTTTCTTCCTGTTTTTCCTTGCTGAATTTATGCAATAATATTAACTTTACGCAACTTAAGTATTTAAATTAGAGTAGTCGCAATTATAACGGACTCATAATCGGTGTACTCCTCTCTTTCCGCATTTGGTGGCACGCCTATACTAAAGCTCTTTGAAGTACTAGTGCCCGCTCATCGTTAATGTATTCAATTGACCTGGGCACCAGGCCACAAAGGCTTGTTGTTAAATGAAATGGCTGAGTCTCTCACAGAGGCGTCACTTTCGCGCCTATCATTCGTGTTTTCTCACTAACGGCACACATCGCGATCGTGACTAACATTCACAAAAAGTTCATCAGACCCAGTATAGACTGCTTTTCCAGAGTACACGGGCCTCTTATTTCCCTGGCGCAGCGCTTTATCTTTGTCAAGAATTAATGGAAGTGGCCATAACGAAATTTCGTTGCCGCGTTACCTCGCTGATTGTTTATTTACATAGGACAGGTATAGTGACTTTTCTCTTCTGTGCCTTTTCTGTATGAAGGAGGACACCATTGGTCATTGCTTTCTATCCTGTCGCCGGTACATAACATTGAGGAAAAGAATAATTGTACCACTTCTTCGCAAGCTAAGTCTGGAAGTATCAAAACCGGTTAGTCTTTCTTTTGTGGCCACTACGGTGGGATACAGCCACAGGGCATGTTTTTCTGGCCATTGAGGAATTCATCAGTGAGACTAAAAGAATATCTAGCTATGTTCTGCCTGCTTTAAATAATTTATTACTAATAGTTGGTACTGCAAGTCTATATATTATATATTAACTAACTATAGCTTCCACGATTGATATACTACAGAAACCATAGGATAAATTCACAAATTACTCGGCTAATCAACTGCGTTGGGTGTGAGCCATGTTGGGAGGACAACAACAACAACAACAAGGGGAAGAAATGTTCATTGGGGATCGTCGGTTTGGTCCTAAGTGACCAGGCGCCACACAGCCTAGTAAATTGAACATTAATTTGTTAGTACAACAGTTAAGAAAATGTTAGCCAATGAATCACTGTAGTTAGTGGCCATTGTAGGTAATAAGAAATCATGAAATTGTAAACGAGAAATAAAGATGTGAGGTTGCAACATCGAATCCTGTTCGCCCCCAGGGGAAAGTTACGCACGAGAGCCTTATGAGAAAACTCTTCCTGTTGGTTCAATGCTATCTTTTTATGTAAAAAAATACAAAGTATACACATATTGGATGAATTCCTTGGTTAAGCTGTTGAGAGAAATGAGCGAGAACCGCAGACAAGAAATAAGCCAAAAATAAAAACCTGTCGTGAAGCCTTCGCAAGTGCTCTTTGCAAGTATTGATATTACAAGTATTGCTCATTGCAAGTTGTTTAATGGCGGTCACACGGTGCATTGCTTGCCACGATTAAGTCCAATCGGGATCAAGTTTACCAACAGTGATTGGTTGCCTTCTGTAGCTTGCATAAAGGAGCGAATCACAATTAAGAAATTCGAACCGGATCAGTTCCGATCGCGATCGAAAATGACCGCGTGTGACACCGGTATAGCATAAACACCATGAAGTACTCTCAGATGCATTTTGTGGTTGAAAAGGTCGCTTGTGTTGCTAATAAGCACTACTTATATAAAGGGCCATTGCAAGATCACGGTCCAACAAAGGTCATTGCAGACTGGTCACTGTTATGGAGGATTCGTGCACACGCTCGTTTCCCGGACAATAAAGAAAGCAATTGCAAGGCTGCTGATGATTAACTGCCACATAGCCAGTAATGAGAGAGTAGCTTTAAAATATCTTTGGTAACAAAGTCATAGACAAAGCTATGATAAAGTGTGGTAAAGTCTACCGGTTGACCAGCCTTAGTTTCCGCCCATCACGCCATTCTTATGGATGGAACGTTGATGATTTACTAAGAAAATGCAAGGCAACATTGTTGATGTTGGTGTTGTTGATCGCGACGTCTATGATGGATCGTGTGTGAGCATTTTCGAAGGAACAGGCTAGTTTAAGGCACCTGCAGCAACTACGCAGACACCCCCCGTACTTTGAGCGGCCACGCGCGGCCTTTGTCAGCTCGTGCTTTTGTACGTCCTGTGTTCTCATGGCTCACTTAACGCTAAAGCAACCGGCTTCATTGCTTCGCTTGTGCGGCGAGACTGTGACATTCTATTGAATGTCCACCTGTAGACACTATACAGGGCCCGCCAGTACAGCGAGGGTAACACAGAAGTCAAACTTACTACTCCGCGAAATCATCATTTTCAATTCCCGGATCATTCATTAGTTGAAGCTTTTGGAACCTAGACACTTGAACAGGGCGCAGCTGCCTTCAGTCGTTGTAATTCAACTTCTCCATCAACTTGCGAACCACACGACCGTTAAAATATACCAATTCAGAGTTCGTAATTGCGGGTCCAGAAACCAAATGTACCTTGAGCAGGCTTCCATGCATAACGAAACACTCAACCTCGCGTAGTAAGGTTGACGTGCTTCGACACGTTGACGATGTCCTAAGTGAAATCTTCATTGTTGTATCCATCGGTTACCGTTTGCTTACTAACACGAGCGCTGCCGCTACTTAAAGTATACATAGTGCGGGTACTCTGGTCACAAAATAGAACTTAATTAACGATATGTCTTTTTTGCCCTCGTTCTGATCCATTATGCCTTATTGTCGTCTTCATTAGCGCGAAGTAGCGGTAGTTAATATAAAACGGCGCGATCGTCAAGACCACAAACGTGAAATGTGCGCCTATAGGTGCGGTGTGACACCCATGCAGTAAACCGATTCTCTTTAACCGCAGATGTCCTCGCGGGAGTGAAGTGTCATTTGTTCGGCGCCAACCGACAGCCGCAACGGTGAGTCGGCTCACGCCTCCCAGGGGAAGCAGATGATGTGTGGTATGGGGGGTGCGACAGCTTGCACTCGGGGCCACGGCGGATTGTCCAGCGACGCGAGCAGGCCACGAGTGCTAATGAGGATTAACGCATGCCTGATCCCCGAAATAATCTCTCTCGGGAACCCTTCGGGGCCCTCACTTTCGCTATTATGCGCGTACACTGTTTGCTGCTTTTAGCAGTGCGCATAGCATATAGCGTAGGATTTACACGCTTGAGTGAAATGTCCTGGGAACAATTGCCTCAGCGGCCAAGCTCATTTGCTGCGGTAAGGAGGCTTTCGGTTGACGCAGCCCTTGATGCGTCGCGAGAGCACTGCACATGCACAGCTGTCAAGAATTGGATTATTGCTGGGAAGGAAGAAGGAACGAGAATATGACAGCTCTGTTAAGATATGGGTGCAAGAAAGACAAACACGGCGTACGAGTGAATTGACTCTGCCATTAAAGCAAGTTGCGTTTCTAAATTTTACCATTTGCAGATTCTGATTATGAGAACAATATCTTAATGGCATTTCGATTGCCTCACCTGCTATGTGGTGCGTTACCTGTGTCTAGTTATGTAACAGCACGATCTTCAGGCCTAATTGAAGTGTAATGGCTTCCTACTACCAAGCAAGCAGCAGTATGGACGCCCAAGCATGCCGTAAGTCCTAGTTTTGGCATAGTATACTCACCCGGTTCATCGTTCAACGCACACACACAAACCCGCGCATGCACGCATGCTTGCACATACATAACGCAGCGTACACGTCGTTTCGATGGAACTGACGTCTTCGGTATAGCAAGAATGGCCGACTTTACATAGGTTCATAAGCTACCGTTTACACGCCGATGCAGTACACGTGCTTGCTAAGCGCACGTTATGCGCACTGCTACTGAATCTACGTAAAGACGTCAATCGAACTCGTAAGATTTGACTCAATGCCAAAAAAATACGGCATACACGGCTACTCGCTCACTGCTTTGCATCAATAATAATAATAATAATAATAATAATAATAATAATAATAATAATAATAATAATAATAATAATAATAATAATAATAATAATAGTAATAATAATAATAATAGTAATAACAACATTTTGGATTTACGTCCCAAAACCATGTGACGATCCGCAAACACGGCTCCACTCATTTCCTCGCCCATAAGGATAAAAGAAGGTCGAAAAGCTCGTATAGTACGTTGTGGGGCCATCGCAGAACCAGTAAAAGCAGATGTACAAGCCTACCTTCCGACGTTAATACTGTGACCCCACCAAAGGTTAAGGCCCATATATGCGAATTTGGTGCAATAAGCGGGAGAAAATCGTTTTCGGGGCAGGGGAGCCACTCGACGTAGGGCTCGCGCCTTTAACAGAGGTGTCAGGGAGGCAAGATTTATTCTGCTGATGTTCCTCCTGTTGCAGTCAGACCGGTAGGGATCGAGGGATCCCGAGACCTTTCCTTCTCGGCGTCATCATCTCCTCTCGAACACTCAGGGAGCAGCCCTCGACAACTCGATCAGCGATGGACGATGAGTCACTCTCTGAGTCGTGGTCTAATCCCGCTATGCCGACCTCACTCTTCGTTCCTTGCTTTGCTGCTGGTTCTCTTTTATTTGCACAAATCCCCATCTTCTGGAATCCTGTACCTTGAAGAATGGGGTTCGTTCATGAACTCGTTTGTCACCGCTGCCCTCCTTGACACGTGATGTGCTAATGTCTGACAGATGGCGCGAAGTGAGTGGCCGCTGTGATTATGTATATCCGGTCTGTTGCGTATAATCTATCGCTTCATGCTTAGTAGTAGGTGGAATCTAGCAGATAGTAATAAGTGACTGCTTTTTATTTTGATAATTTTTTTTATAATTTTTATTCAACAATCGGTTTTCTAATCGATGTGTTTTATTGGCCATCCATAGGAAAATAAATACTTGATAAAAAAGACAACAACTTGTGAGACTCGAGCTTTTAAACAAATGCACAGTATACTAGTCGTTCTAAGACGTTGTCAGCATTTTCTCGCACCTGTTTGTCAACACGTGCAATCAGCTATAACTTAGACAGAAGAAGATAAAGGTTAAGTGAAAGGCAAGGCTGTAGAAATGAACATAAAGGCCTTAACACAATACAGTAAGTATCGGGAAAATTCACCTTCTACTTGGCCAATCCCCTCCATTGGGTATGAGCCATATCTGGAGGAAAACAACAACAACAACAAAGGCCTGTGTTTGCAGGGAGAAAAAAAAGCCAAAAGGAAGTTGAAGCCAATAGCTCCTATGTAGTTGCACGTTACCAAATTTTATCCAATGCTGAAACACACCGTAAAATCCGCCAGTCATCTTTTATAAGGAATACTATTACCATACCTCATTCACACGTAATTTAGCTATCACTGAAGCTGATTCGCTTAGCATCGACTGCTAGCGCGATTTCAGCTGTCGCCCATGTAACGCGCGTACTCCTAAACATTTTAGCTACCAGCTTATACATATGCCTGAGTGTTTTTTTTTTCGTTTTCTTAACAGAGAAGCTGTTGTAGCTCGCTGTAGTTTGCACGGCGTGAAAAAAAATAAAATGAAACCTCCATAGGTGCGTATGCGCCATAGGAATTGGACAAGCCCCAATACTGAGTACAGGAAGTTGAGTTCAGTTGAATAAACTTTAGTTGCCCAATGACTGTTAGTTTGCCCTGGGCTAGGCTGTCAGGCCTTCACCGTTCAAGGAATATCTTCCGACGTCCTCGGCGATGACTCTGGCCCGCTGGACGGCCCACTCCTGGTATTCGGGGGGCCTGCGAGCGTTAAACTTAAACTCTGCACGCCGAAGTGGAGCACATGATACACGTGAAACACAGAGAGAAAAAAAAACAGATAATAAAAGAATATAGAGAGAGGGAAAGAGAGAAATAGAGAGATAAAAAGGAAAAGCGAAAAGAGACAGACTGAAATAATGCCGATAGAAAGATAGAGAAAAATAGAGAGCAATAAAAGGGAATAAGACGTAACCGGATATAAATACACAGAAAGATAAAGAAAGATAGAGAACGACATAGAAACAGATACGAAAAAGAGATTAGAAAAAAACAAAGAGCAAGACAAAATGAGAAAGAGAGATTGAAGCAAAGAAAAAAAGCGGTATAAACAGAGGGAGAGAAGAAGATAAAAGAGAATCATACAAAAAAGAAATACAGGACACAGACAGACAGATCACGAAATAAAGAAGTAAAGAGAAACAAGGAGGGCCTCCCAGCTGTGCTCTTCCTTCAGGCTTGGCGCGATCATTGCGAAGCTCTATAATGTTTTGTCTCTTGAATTGTAAAACCAAGACAGAGCAGTTATACCATGCCAACCGGCAAGCCCAAGATGCAAGATGAGGCTCCCACAAGTCACAATGTCTTCCTTTACGTATATAGCTGATCCTGGATTTTAGGGGCGAAGCACCTTAGTGTCTCGGCGTGTCGGCGTGCACCGTCGTCTGTTGCTTGCTGCTGCTGTCGTGATGGTCGATTTGCTTGAACCCAAGAGAGAGGGCGCCACCGCCTGAGCGCTCGCCGTGTGGCGAGAGAGAGCGAACGGTGAGCATTGACTAGGGAAACGCTCTTTCTGCGATAAACGCTGAACTACCAGCTCGCAAGGAACGCGCACTCGTCCTCGCCCGCGAGAGACAACGCCGACGCAGGCAGCGTCTGCTAGCGAGTTTCTTGATTGAAAAAACTGACTGCTCACGCTGCCCAACCGTTCAGCGGCCGCCCCGTATATATAGGCATTGGATCTTGACCTGTAATGTAGTGCCAGGTGGGTGATTTCTCTTGTGCGCAGATGAACAATAAAGATTAGCAGCGTGCGCTTTAACTAAGTGTAGACGGCGGGTCTCTTTGTTAGACCCGTGAAAATTGAATGATTCGCTCTCCCCAGGTTTTACGTTTGTGTAGCTGAGACACCCCTTCCCTACAAGCCCCTTCGCCACAATTTTTTTTCTCCTGGTTCTCTTTCTTTCTTCACCTTAGGGCTATACAGAAAGCACTGCAGCCGGAAGGTTGAAAGGAAAACGTCAGTACCCAAGTTGCTTCCGCTGATATAACGGCGAACATAGAATCGAACCTCGGCCCAGTTGGTAATTTGTTGTGTGCAGAATAACGGCAACATTCATTCTAGGTATACACCAGGGGGGTAGCCAGAGAGTGGCACACCGGGCACGTGCCCTACCCCCCCCCCCCCCCCCCCCACCCCCCAAATTTTTTTTTCGCCGTGGCATAGAGAACACAAAATGAAATTCGACCACATCTGCCTGCCCGGCCCCCCTCTTCAAATGAAGAAGGTGCCCCCCCCCCCCTCCCCCCACCCAAAAAACATTTCTGCCTGCGCCCCTGGTATACACCTATAGCATTTTTTTTCAAACACCTTTCAGTCCATTTGGCAGATAAGTAGTGTTACCGCATATGTTGGGTCAAACTACATCACACGGCCACGTGGTTAAACATAATTAAATTTGTATAAAGAGCTGTTTCAACAATGGATATTGAACTCGGGTCCTCTAACACTGAGATCCGATGCCATACCTCACCGGTATACTAGATACCTTGGAAGGGAAGCTGAAGCACTTTTGAAAAATAATGACTTTGAAGCGTGTAAGGACAGTTTGATCCCTGTTGAATTCGAAAAGTGATGTGAGAGTTCTCAAAAGGGAACGCATATAGCACTTTTTGTCAAAAAAAAAGTAGATGATGTCACCGCAGGGCTCCTTGAGATACTGAACAAACGTGTTGACGTCATCCTCGGGATGCCGCGTTATCTGCAACAGCAGTACTTATAAAGCGTGGCCTCCTCGATCAGCTCGGGCAACGGCACTTCACATAGGCCACGGCTGAAGATACGGGAGACGATTGTTAACGTAGCGCTAGGCAGTTTGTCGTTATTCCATATATCGTAATCCATCAGCACAACATTCAGCTTTGCTATACTTGATCCTTCGTCACATGAGCAGCACTCTCGCAGTTAGGATCAGAGAGCGGCGGGAACCTTCCGTCGGAGCGCAGCACGGCTCTGCCAAAGGAGCCGAAGATGACGTAGGTTCTAACACCCATACTCTCGGCGATCTCGCGTGGGCGCAGCATGGCAGACTATTCTTCTCGAATTCTAAAGCTCCTTCTGCAACAACCGCGAAAGGAATTATGGCATCGTCGATAATAATGTCGGTTCTTGCTAACCGCGAATTTTTATCCAATTCTAAAACCACTTGCTTCCCTTTAAAAGGCCCCTGACCACCCCGCGTTCAAAGACGAAGGAGTGGTTTCCACCTCGCATTCGCTACCCTTCGCACAGGCGATGTATCCTCCGCGCCAGTTATTTCTTAAAAACACGTGAACGAAGTCAGCACTCGACGTAAGCGCTCTAGCCTATCAGTATTTCGCGCTTCTCGGCTACACGCCGAGAGTTATTCGTTAAAGTTAGACGTTATCACCAGAGTTATTCAATCATACGAGTTGCGAAACTCCCCATAGGCTCCATGTATCAAAATCCGAACACGCCATTGGCCGAAAGAGCGGGAGTGAGCCGATTGTCGCGCCATCTGTTGACAAGAAAACCAACTAATAAACGCAATATTTTGTGTTTTGCGTTGAGCAGAGCCGTGAGCGCCGCCGCATTCTGCCAAACAACATGGTAGCGCCTAGAGACTTTAGAACTTGATTTTGGGTGAGTTCGTGCCTAAGTTTGCTGGACATGTTAATCTGACGCAATGCTGGAGACATGAGAGAGGACAGAGGAGCTCCTCTGTCTCTTGATCCTCTGTCATTTTTCATGTTTGTGTTATTGCGCCAGAAGTAACATGTCTAGCAGCGGCGTGTTCGTACGGTGAACGTTTTTTTTTTTCGTTGCACAGCATCCGTCGCCGCTCAGTTTTGCCGACTGCATAGCGTAATGGACAGTGCAGCAAAGTCCGGAGGTCACGAAATTCATTTGAAGAGCCCACGATGTTCACATTTCGGCAGAATAGCTAGCGGTAAGGCGGATGCAACCGGGACGCAGAGTCAGCGCCTCCTCTAAGTAGAGGAGGCGCTGGCAAAGTTGATCCAGAGGAATCGAAGCAATTTCGGTAAGTGTAATTTATATTGCTCCGCTTGATTTGCTCTTGTTGCCAAAAAAAGGAGAGCCTGTTTGTTGTTGTTGAGTGTGGTCTTGCATTAAAGACACCGTTCTTGGCGCTAAAAGTTGGGCGGATGCCAGGAACAGAGGCCTGTAAAAAAGAAAAAAAAAGCACTTTTTCTTTTTTTGCTTTGTTTTCACTAAAATCGCCATGTACTGCCAGAGTGCTACATGCGTATCATTGTTAAACATTGTGTGCGCGTACGTTGCGCTGGAAGAAATTTACGAGCTCAGTTTCCTAGAAAGATGACAGGACTGCATTGCGCTTCCTTCAAATTTTTGCAAGGCTGCGACTGTGCTCGATCGAAACGAACAACTGATTAGACGCCTGTTGTATGCATTTTCCTACAAGTACTATTTTACAGAACAGTACCGCAGACAATCACACGGACGGCGACAGATCAAGACGGGACCATCTGTCGCCGGCCGTATGAGCCTTTGCGCTACCTTTCTGAATAAAACCAAGTACAGTAACACTCTCGTTTGAGCTAGTTGGTGTATACGTGGAACATAATGCATGGCTGCGCTAAAAAACACGGTCAAGGAACAGCGCCCCTCCTGTGTATACATCTGTTCCTTGTCCGTGTTTTTTTTAGCGCAGCCATGCATTATGTTCCACGTATACACCAGCTAGCATATCAGTCTGTCCTTTTGAAGTACCACTTGCACGGCTTCTGATGGCACTTCGTTATAGCCTAAGCCAGGGGTCTCAAACACGCGGCCCGCGGGCCGCATGCGGCCCGCGAGGCTCTCGGTTGCGGCCCGCCCATGACTGTTTTGACCCCACATTTTGAAAAATTTTCTTATTCAGTATGTTCGTGAGCTACACAGACCTGACTGCTTTAAAGCATTGACTCCGTGAGGCATCCCATGTGTTCACTTTGTTTTGAAACATAACCGTGAAGTAAAAATTATGTTTCACAATCAGCGTCCAGATTTGATTAATTCCGGAGATTGGTATCGACATGCTGTCGGAATCCTGGCGCCAAATATCCTTCAGAAATGACCTGTATATGAGATATGGGAAAGTTATTGTTTTTTAAGGACGATAGTCTTTCTTGGGATACTAGAACGCAGAAATTTCGGTCTGTCTTTTTGTCTGTTTGTCTGTCACACGATTAAGCCACCCGGCCAAAGTTTAAGCACTTGCTGAACGCCCAGCCATCTTGAAATGGTAGCTGCGTTCATACCTGTGAACTTATTGATCAAAAAGCAAATATTACGCATATCTCAGGCGCAAAATCAATACGTAAGTATTAGGTGGTGTGTTCCTTTACTCGAAAATACATAGATACGTAATTATAAAGACCCTAGTGTTTCTTAGGCTGCGCTGGAAATGCGACGCTGTGCACGAAAAAGCCCTCTGCCGACGATATGGTGCTGCCGCCTGGCAGTGGCCCTGGGTTCTACACAAGCTCATGTTTCCCGACGCCACTGCCAGACGGCATCCATATCTCACGCAGCGCCTCCTCTATTTTATCTGTGCCAGCCAGATGCGACCGATTCAACATAAAGGAGGCGCTGTCTGAGGCAAGGCCAAACATAGTAGTACGGCCGGCACAAGACTATCGTCTGTCGACGACATTTGCAGCGAAGCACGCAGATACGCGGCCAATTTTTCAAATCGCGGCGTTTGCTGGCGAATTGCACAAACTCCCCCCCCCCCCCCCCCGCCTCCCCCTGCTTTTACTCTCTTCACCGCCGCGGCCCTAGCGGGAGCAAATTGCATGAATGCGGCCCGCTGGCTGAGGTGAGTTTGAGACCCCTGGCCTAAGCGATGGTAAAAGGCATGGCCAATTGTGCTTACTATTGGAGACACTGTTTCATGTCAAGCGAACCTGGTTATTGCCAACCCGCAGCCACTGCTGCTTTCCTCTTGGGTATCAGTAAATATGCTACGTGATACCTGGTAGCTGCACTTCTTACCTTTACAGAGTAGCCGTTTGTTAGAATGTAAAAGAAAGCGTGAAAGAGTTCATTGCAGAAGTTAAAAGGTTTCATAGTCACAAAAAAAACGTCAGTACTGAGCGATACCAGTACTGAGTGATACCACCCAAGCACGCCAGCTTGTTTGGGTCTGACTGATTGTTCTTTCTCCATCAATATCACTTTCCCTTTTTTTAAGTGTTCTGTTAATGTACCTGTGACATCAGCAGTGTGAAGGTTAATGACAGTGGTAAGAGTTTCTTGAACGAAGTGATTTTGTTGAAGGCGAGCATTGCCTTCACTGCATGAGAACAAAAAGTAAGATACCTTATTGGGACCTTTGGCTGATACCTTGTTCAAAAGATACATGGATGTGGTTGAGACTGTTGAGGCGAAAAGTTTACTTGCAAGATTACTTGTAAGCATTTAGTGTACAGTATACCGAAAGGCATGCAGCATCTCATGTACTTGTTTACTGACAATAATTTATGATAAATTGATAAAAGAGACACTTTTAGTCAGAAAGCAAATGTAGCTGTCAAAGAATTTATGTGGAGCTACCACTCAAAATTAGGGCATACAGTTTAAAACTGGAACCACCCCAGCAGCCAACTTTATCCCAGCAGTTGCAAATGTGACGCACCAATTTGTATAACGTATTCCTTGCATACTATGCTAATTACAGCAAGCCTATGAAAAACATTACATTGCAAGGATCAGTGCTATGATGGGCCAGCACTAAACCGGTCTCCTTCTCATAAGTGAGTCAGTCACACTGCTGTTTCCATGTGGAACAAGTTTATTCCAGGCCCCTGTAACCTTTGCATTAGGGGAGATGTACAAAAACATTTGCAAATGCTTTATGTACAAAACAACACAAGCATTGGTAGCTACACTAATTCAATACAGGCAATAAAGTAGAAGCAAGCAACGCACTAATGCATATGAAATTACATTATTATCAGTACAACAAACAAATAGAAGTTCCCCTGGTAAAATGTGCACTGGCGAACACGTTACTTAACCTAGGAAAAAAAGTAGAGCAGTGAACACAAGGCAACGAAATTCTATCACAGAATACAGAAAACTATAGGTAGACAAAATTAACAAAATGTAACTTGAAAGAACGTATGTTTGGGCATGCTGGTAATTCATGTTTCACTTCTTCAGCGCGCTAGAGGACAAGGACGAAAAGCGACGCGGACACAAGCGCTTGTGTCCGCGTCGCTTTTCGTCCTTGTCCTTTAGCGCGCTAAAGAAGTGTGACAAAATGTGTTATGCGACTACAGAAGGGTACCTAGTTTCCAACTAATTATGAATGACACCCTGCTAGCGGGGCCACTGTTAGCCTTCGCTTTTGCTGCGTTGCGATAGAAGTGCACACAGTTCTGCCAGTGAACACACTTTTTGCAGTAGTCATTTTATGTATATAGGGCCGCAGCCTCCTCAAAGTGTGAAGAATTTTTCTGTTCCAGGTGGTCTCTTGACTACTGAGCATGAATGCAACAGTGTTCTTGTATCATATCAAGGATGTTGGGACACAGCATTGCTCCTTTTCTTAAGTGCTTTCCTCAGCTTTGTCAACTGGTGCAAGTATTACATGTGCCAAATGTTAATCTGACCCTTCTGCTGCAGGTAGAGTCTCAGCTTGAAGTGCTTGCACATAACTGCCTTGCGTAATGGGCCAAAGCCTCCTTTGCTTTGGCTAGTCTTGCATTCTGTCAAGTCCTGAGGAATGAAAGCACGTCATAGTGACATGGTTAGAATTGCCTTCTTTTTTTGGTTCATTCTCTTTCTCTTACTCTCTAACTTCTACCCTCCGTATTTCAGCACGCCAGAGTTATCAGAATTTTTTTTAAAATGCATGCATTCAATATAGAGCATATGTTTGTGAAAAATCACAGCACTCTCTAGGTCCATTGAACTGCGTATTTCATGTTTAAATTTAATATTTAGATAACAAATGGAAATACACTAAATGTTTCGTAATCTTCTACATAAGGTCTGGTTTCAAAGAGGTGGGAAGTGGTTACGATTTAATGCTTTGTGATTTCAAAGAAACAAGTATGAACCGTTATTTGTTCTTTGAGATGTTCTTGTATTTATTGCATATCTGACTTGGTAAAAACCAAACATTGCTGTTTTTCACAAGGTATGGTGCCATGTTAAAAAAACGCTGGTGCATTAGTCTTATTAAGCGGCCAAAAATTCTGTGCACAGACAGCACGCATATTTCACCTTTTGTTTTGATGACCCAGGCCTGATTCCTTCTTTTGGCAGCTTTGCATTGAAAACGTCAAACAAGTCGTTCAACTCCTTAGTGAAAACTGCGGTGCCCTTGCAGTTTTCCAGTCCTGGGAGCCCCTGGTTCCTGTAAAACTCCAACCCTATGGCTGTTCCACGGCTTAGAAGCTGCAAATAAGGGTACAACGGTAAGACAAGCTAGCACTGTTGCACTGTGCGGGCCTATTATCATATTGTGGTTTCGACACGACAACAAACCCAACAATAATAATGTTAACTAATACTAGAATTGTTGTTGATATCATTGCTTGCTTATGTAATTTCAATTCTGCCTTCTGACCTGTTCAGCAAGGTGTACATTCATCTTGCGCAAGCAGTCTGGTTCTATGTGTGCTTGCGTCAGCTTTGGCTCAATACGAAGCTGCTGGTTCTCCTCGGCCTTGTAGAGCAAGCGGTAGTGATCATAGGCAACTTCGCAGTTTCCAGCCTAGAAAAACACAGGCAAATGAATTGTAGGACATGTCTAAATCCTTCCTTTTTATAGCTTACCTGTGCGACATTGTGCTTGTGCAGATGGTTGCGCATGCACATTATTATGTGTGGTGCATCACACAAGAAATTCAGATGCTTCCCAGGAAAGCAGGGGTGTTTCACTTTGTTCACTGCAGCCTTCCATCTTCCAGATATCTGCGCCCACATGACCTTATTGCTCCCGGCACCATCACCGACAACTGCTATGACCACTGCATTTTGCTTGAAAAGTTCAAGAACAGCCTCGAGCACAAGCTTGGCAAGGCCATCTCCTGGTGCAGCTTCTTTGCTGGTGATTGGCTGTACCCAGTTACTGAATAAAGGCACATAGATGAACACAAGAGCGTGGTCTGCAAGGTGTTTTTGAGTGCTGTCTTTGCCGTAGTCAACAAACCCTCCCAGTTTCAAATTGCTCTGATCAAATTCAACAGTTTGTTGCACTTTCATTTCATCCAATATTAATGTTCCGTAGCAGTGGAACCCTTCTTTGTTTTTTATCTGGCTAGCAATGCTCTCAAGAGCTGTCTTGTTAAATCCAAATTGGCATGACATGCCTTTCAAAATTTGACGCAGCCTGTTCATTGATGGGAGGGGAAGCATTTTCATGTTGTTGATCAAGCGATAGGCTTTTGGGCTTGAAATCCTGAGTAGGAGACAATTCATGAGCCATTCCTTTTCCTAGCGCAAGCCTTTGTTGGACTTTCTTCTGAGTGACTGTGCTGCTGTTCGTCACGCCGCACGTTGGGCATGTGGCAGGTTGGTTGGTTGGTTGGATCCTAGAGAAATGGCTCAACCCACCACGGGGGATCGGCCATGAATCGTGCGGCAGTGGGGTTTTGGAAAGAGAGAGAGAGAAAAAAAAAACCTAAAAGAGACAGTGGTTTTAGATCAGTGAAAAGATTAGTTTTGTTTACGGTATTTTATGGATTGGTAAAGAAGAAAAAAAACAATGTAAATAAAAGTTGTTTTTTTTTAAAAAAAAAGGTTAAAAGGGGTAAGAAAAAAAATAAAACATTTTGAGTAAAAACACCTGATATAAATTACTGAAGAAATTAAGTAATAAGTATATACTTGTGATTTTAGCATGGCAGTCGCTTTGACTCCTTTATATAATTAAATAGCGCCTCATAGATGTCCCTGTTGCAATGACCCAGTGCCGACGCCCCTAGGGAGAGTAACACCGTTCCAGACAGCTCAAGCCCATGTTTTCGGAAAGGTGGTGTCAGAAATCTTTGCCCTAAATTTTGATACCGGCGGCATTCTATGAAAAAGTGCTCTATGGTTTCGGCCTGTTTGCAATAGTAGCATTGAGGAGAAGGAAGAAAACCAGGTCTGTACAAATAAAAATTTAAAGGGGGAATTCTGCATCGAAATTTCGTTAATGTCACTTCAAATTGTCTTGTTCCACACCATGAGCTATACCACTTAAACTTAAGGTGCTGAAAATCTGCATCATTTAGAACAGAGGAGTTGGTATGTTCCTGTCGTATACAAAAATTTCGAAATCGCGCGATAGTATTTAGAGAACAGGGCCTTAGAAACTTCAGGACCGGGCCCTGAATGGATGCTGCCGCCAGTGTGTCCGCTGCTTCATTTAATGTTATTCCAGTGTGACCTGGCACCCAAACCAAACGGACAACACGAACGTGATTGGGCATATATGAGTAAAATTCTGCTAAGCAGCGCGATGACTTTGGTACTGTCAGTGCAGTGCGACCGGACAAAGAATCAGTCAGTATAACCACCGAAGAAATATATGTTGGGAGTTCCTCTGCACTTTGTATACTTAGCTTTTTCTTCAATTGTCTGTTCTTTCTTTTCAGTGTGTGCCTCTCGTGCTCCACGTTTCTTTTTGACGCATAACTACGGGTCAGTTTTTAAGTGCGAATGCACTTCTTAAGCGACCCCGAAAACTCCGCCGGCATCCGCGCTCCTCCTCCCCTCCCCTAGCAACGGCGCGAGGAGCGGAGAGGAGCGTCTGTAGCAACGGCGCAGCGACGTCACGCCCCACGTGACTGCGCGCGCTCCGCCCTCCGCTCCGTGGCTGCGCGCGCCCCGCGCCGGCTCCGCACCGCTCTCCGCGCGTTGTGCAGCTGGCGCCTCCGCGCCGTGGCTGCGCGCGCCGCGCCGGCTCCTCGCACCCTCTCCGCGCCGTGACGTCACGGCGCCATGCAGCTGGTGTGCCTCTCCCCCCGTTAGGTTTGCACTCACCCTCGGCCGCCGCCTCTCCCCTCGCCCTGACAGCTCCCTCCTCGCCCGGTAACAGCCCCTCGTGTGCGTACTCTCCCCACCGCTCACCCCCCTATCCAACCGCCTGGCGTGTTTCGCTCCGCCGTCACGGCCAGACCTCCGTGGGTCGGCTGGCGCGTGCTCTCTCGCTGCCGTCTCCTTCGCTCGGCTCTGCAGTTTAGTCGCGCGCGCCCCCCTCATAGCATCACCCCGTGCTTCGCACTTCCTCATACTCCCCTTCGGGGAAATGCGGGGTTTTTTTTTGCAAGGGCAACATTTGCTTTCTTTGGCGTGGTCTTGTGGGGGGATTTTGAATTTCACTGACACAGCCTTGTCTCTCTCTCTTCCGCACATCACGCACACTGCATTGTGTGCGAGTATGGCACAATTCTTACTGTGCACCTGTGCTTTGCTAGCCATGCTGCTTGTGTATCCTTGACAGA
Source organism: Rhipicephalus appendiculatus (assembly GCA_030522465.1). NCBI lineage: Eukaryota > Metazoa > Arthropoda > Arachnida > Ixodida > Ixodidae > Rhipicephalus > Rhipicephalus appendiculatus. The sequence continues at coordinate 244,269 of JALIZH010017723.1, forward strand.
GCTTCAATTTTTCTAGCCGCTCCACAAGCGCCACCAAACTGCTCGCATCTATTGCATCCATAGCGCATTGAAAGGTCCTCGGCGCCACTACCTGTCAGATAAATTTATTGTGATACGCCCTTCTTTTTCTACAATAATTGCCTTGCCAATGAGGAGGACCGAATTGATCACAGAAGTCTTGCATAGTGCAAATGTACTTTCATTCATGTTTTGAGTGGTCCAACCACAGATCTGCTTATTACTTAACAATTCTTGCAGCTCAGTAACCGGGAAACAGTCATTAATGTCTTGTGAGGAAGCACCCTCTGCTGTGTCGTTGGTGTTTGGGTCAGTGTGGAATTCTGGTTCATGCAAATGTATGGGAACCGCATGCTCCCTTAGGTCCCACCACTCTCTTCTTATCTCCACAATTTTCCCCTGAATATTGTAATTCCAGCACTTAACGATGTCCTCGGGTGCGAAGTGTTTTTCCCAGATGAGGCTGCAGCCACGGAATGCCTCGCCGCTTCCTAAAAGTGCCTGCTCCCATTTCGCTCGTACCTCCGGCCTCTTTGGCACTTCAAAGAAATTCACTAACCTTGTCCTTGAGATCCCAGCCTGTGTCCCATTGGTTTCGTGGTTACTGGAATCGACCGCTGAGCGCAAGACATAGCGGCCAATTCACGGTAAGTACTGATCGGTACTGATGTGCTTTGGTTTGCACTCCATCGTATCAGTATCTGGTTAGTGCGGTCATCGTTCACGTCGTGTTTGTGAGACACAAAGTGAACCGCAGAGCGGAACACTTCAAAAGATTCGTCATCTCAAACTTCCCGCAGTAGTCCGTCCTCGAGCGCACACTTTAAAACGAGCAAACGAGGAGTAATAGAAATAAATAGGGCGCAGAGACACAATTAAAACCATCGTAGCACGAAATTGCAAACATCACCTTCGGCGAAATTAAACTAGACGCTTTGACACGTCTTTGATTACGCCTCTTCACAGCGAAAACAGCTGAAAGCGGCGTCGTTCAAACCAATGCCACTGCGGCGACAACGCCAGCGTTGCGTGCGGCGTTGAGCAGCCTGCGAAGAGCGCATGGAGGGCTGGCGAATTAGTGTTTTGCATTGCCGCTCCCAGATGGCGCGACAGTCTGCTAACTCCCGCAGAATCGGCCAATCGCGTGTCCGGGTTTCAGAACGGAGTTTCGCAACTGGTATGATTGAATAACTCTGGTTATCACCGCTTCTGCAGTCGTAAACACACAAAATGAAGTAAAATCAGTTGACTGCGCACGATAGTCATGCGAGACAAGGAAAAAATTAACACCATCTTCCCAAAGGGAACCCTGATGGGATGCGAAGCAGCAGCGTTGCGCACGGGTGGCGTCACGGGTTGAACGGCGCTAACGCGCCAGCTCCAGTCCAGCGCCCGTGTCCACTCTGAAGAAACGACAAGACCTACGCCAGCCATAGCTTCAAACGAATCTTCCAGCGCTCACCGCAGCCACTGCGTTAGCGCCGCTCAACCCGTGACGCCACCCGTGCGCAACGCTGCTGCTTCGCATCCCATCAGGGTTCCCTTTGGGAAGATGGTGTTAATTTTTTGCGCGTGAACCGACGAGTCGGCGGTGTAGCGAGCGGCTGTAGCGGCAGGTGTTGCGGGCGAACGGACGAGGCGGCAGCTGCGGGCGCTGCGGCGAGCGCGCGGCAGGCAAGGGAGAGAGTGACGTCAGCGCGCACTGCGTTGGGGAGTGTGACGTCAACGCCGTGACCTACTTGGCACCGCTCCAACACCTGCGGCGAGGAGAGCGCGTTACGGCGCGTTCGTACGGACGCACGGAGGGACAGCGTTACACAGGCTAGTCAAAGAGCTGCTTCGCATCTAAAACGGATGGGCGGCTGCCAGGCAAAGCAGTGCAGGAGACCATTGACATCTGATATTTCGCGTATATGAACCAATCGTGAACATGTAAACTATAGACGTCACAGGAATCGCTCTTCTGCGTCACGAAGGGCGCAAGAAAGACGAGAAACGCCAGGAAATAATATTGCGCTCGTTTTTTGTATTTTGAGAGGCTGGTGAGGGCACTTTAAGAATGTTTCGCGGACACGCTCCCACCTTTGACCACTTGCGTGTTTTCCCCAACGCTGTCGTACCGTAGTTTAGTCGCTGTTCACTTGAATATTGCTGTATTTAGCTCATCGCGAATTCCACAGAGAAATTCATTTGGAATTTAATCGTGTGGGATTTATTAGACGGGTAAGCGTAAAGATTTTATTCTAATAAACTGCATAGTTGCTCCCTTCCCTGAATCATTTTGTCTTTAGACATCGGCACGGCGTCTTTCATTCTTTTCGACAGTGCTTCTTGTCAGCATGGCACACAAACTCTAGTACCTGCTGCTGATTCTAAGTTATCGCCGTACCGCTAGATTTACTAATCCGTACAGAATAGAAAGCATTTCTGAAAGTTGAATTTTATTCTTTAGAGCTAGCCCAACTCCACGAATTTTCGGACTGGATAATGTTAACTTCACATGTTTTACTAATTACAATTACATGTTACAAAATGTGAATAATCGATTCATCATGTGCTGCTGTTTCACCTGTCGCAAGAGGAACCCGATAATAGTATCAACTTTCCCAAAAACCATGCAACTGTAGGAAATTTCAATTTTTAAATGCTGTGCCGCACAGTTTTCCCTACGACAAAGAAATCTGTTACATATATTTTAGAGGGCGAACAAATCGAAAAAAGAAACTGCGCTACCTACCAGTGACTTTAACACGGCTTCTGAGCAAAGCAGCTGTTGTACATCTGAATGCTGTTCTTCTCGAAGTAAGATTCTGCATAACTAGTAACAAAACAAATATGTAGCGCTTGTACAAACGTCACACACTGCACCGGAAGGAAGTCTACATTGACTATCTTCGCTTCTGGCTTGCGATTTCTCAGTGCGGAATACATCGCTCCAGCGCCCCGAATGTTACACCCGCGACAAGACCCCCCGTAGTATCACGCCCAGAGCAATGAATTTGACAGGGAAATGTATGAACCCCTCGCGCTGAACACTCAACGAGGAGAAAGCCTCTTCACAAGGCTGCGTGCCAAGTACAGCGGGGTATTGATTGAAGAGAGATGCTTGGAGTCTCTGCCGACACCACCACCATCGCAGGAATGTTCTTGCTCCTACAGAACCAATTAAATAGATCCCGCACTTCTGCTTTCCTGCAAAAGCATTTTGTCCTCATTTGTATCCCTGCACCGTGCAACTCCCCTCTTACTTTCGTCGGCTGAGAGTTCTCAGAGTTTCTCTGTCTCACTCGCCTACAGCCAGCACGAAGTAGTTTGCGCAAACCTAAGAAGCACAGTATTAGAGTTAGTCGCGACGGCACACTAAAAGAACCGAAGAGTATATCCTTCTCCTAAGTGCAACTGAACAGAGCCTGGCGGCGGCTCTCAGCTAATTGCCACCTACGGGGATAAACGGCTCCAAATTCGCGAGTTTCACGCGCACTTAGTGTCGCTGGTGCCTCTGAGATAAGTAAAGACGGTAGTCAAAGAAATGCACGCCGACTTTGCGTCGGAATGCGAGAAATCTCGGTAAGCTCTTGGCGCTTTTCCTCTAAGCCCATGCGTACCATGCATTCGCACTTTAGTAAATATGGTGCGTCGCGATTAGGCACGTGTAACACACACGCGTAAGTTACTCGAGGCCCGGAGGAAAAGAGACACACTAAATGTTCTCGGCCTAATTACAGCGTTCCACTAGACTGAATTTTGCCCGATGTGGCACTGCTTCCTCTTTGAGCTTCCACAAATAGGCGCATGTGACTGCTTAAGTCTTTAGAATGCCGCTGCATCGTGGCTCCAGACGAAGGACATCGAAAGAAATCTAAAAAAAATTTACACCATCTCCCGCTAAAGGGAACAATGTGTAGATGTGAAGCAGCGGGCGCTAACGCTTACACGGGCAGCGGCGTTGACGCTGGCGCTCATCGCAGCGTTGCGCAGGAGAGAAAACTGGGGAGAAGAAAAGCACGCAGTGATGGAGCGGTGTTTCCTACTGGAACATGCCAATCGCTGCTAATGGGCAATGAGAGACAGAAGACTCCGACTGGACACAGAGACCAGCAGTCCGCTTTTAGTTAACGCGCACGCTGCGAATTTCTATTGTTCAACAACGCACAGGAGAAATCTCCCACCGGCACCACCTTGCAGGTAAAGATTCACTGCCACAGATAAGGGGTGGCTAGTGAACGCTTGTGCAGCGCGAGCAGTCGGTTTTTTCAACCAAGAAACTCGCTAGCAGACGCTGCCTGCGTCGGCGTCGCGAGGCGAGAGAGGGGGGAGCGTAGGAGAGGAGAGAGAGGGGGGGGGACGCGCATGCGCAGTGGGGAGTGTGTACGCCGCGGGCAGGGATGCCTAGAGGGGAGAGAAGAGAGAGGCGGAAGCGCATGTGCAGTGGGAGTGTGGACGCCCCGGGCAGGGATGCCTAGAGGAGAGAGGGGGGTGGGGAGAGAGGAGGGGAGGCGCATGCGCAGTGAGGGGTGTGGTTCCCGCGGGGAGGGATGCCCAGAGGAGAGAGAGGGGGGAGAGAAGGTTTTTATTTTTAATTTTTTTGAAAGGGTTTGCGTATGCGCTGTAAGGGTGGTCACGCCGCACACCACCACCACCGGATTAAGCTTCGCCATAAGATGCTTCACATCTAAAAAAATTACACCATCTCCCGCTAAAGGGAACCATGTGTAGATGTGAAGCAGCGGGCGCTAACACTTACACTGGCGGCGGCGTTGACGCTGGCGCTCATCGCAGCGTTGCGCAGGAGAGAAAACTGGGGAGGCGCAAAGCAGGCAGTGATGGAGCAGTGTTTCCTACTGGAACATGCCAATCGCTGCTAATGGGCAATGAGAGACAGAAGACTCCGACTGGACACAGAGACCCGCACTCCGCTTTTAGTTAACGCGCACGCTGCGAATTTTTATTGTTCAACAACGCACAGGAGAAATCTTCCACCGGCACCACCTTGGAGGTCAAGATCCATTGCCATATATACGGGATGGCCAGTGAACGGTTGTGCAGCGCGAGCAGTCGGTTTTTCAACCAAGAAACTCGCTAGCAGACGCTGCCTGCGTCGGCGTCGCGAGGCGAGAGAGGGGGAAGCGGAGGAGAGGAGAGAGAGGGGGGTGACACGCATGCGCAGTGGGGAGTGTGAGCGCCGTGGGCAGGGATGCGTAGAGGAGAGAGGGGGGGACCGTAGGAGAGGAGAGAGAGGGGGACGCGCATGCGCAGGGGGGAGTTAGACGCCGCGGGCAGGGATGGAGAGAGGGGGGGGAGTGTAAGAGGGGAGAGAGGAAGGGGAGGCGCATGCGCAGTGAGGGTGTGGTTGCCGTGGGGAGGGATGCCTAGAGGAGAGAGAGGGGGAGAGGAGGTTTTTTATTTTTATTTTTTTCTTTAACTGTTTGCGCATGCGCAGTAAGGGTGGGCACGCGGCACACCACCACCACCACCACCACCGGATTAAGCTTCGCCATAAGATGCTTCACATCTAAAAGGAAACATCTTGAAATTTGTTGCCATGTGGGTGCTGAGCCGTCCTCCCTCACGAATAGCAGAAAACTGTGTCTGTTTTCTCATTCATTAGTAATAATACACGGAAAAATATGCTACATCCATTCGCCCGAAAGTGAAATTTCAGCAGAAGTAATCGTCGAAAATTGTAATACGCAAACGAGTAATGGAAAACATGAAATATTCACAAAAAATAGTATCCAGAGAAGAGCATGTTATGCTAAAGCCTGCAGTTGTGTTAGCAAAACGTGTTAAAGACTGTGCAAAAATATTTTGCTGTTGTGTGTGCTATGAACAGAACTTTTTCAGAGTCGTGCGAAATGCACGTCAGCTTTCCCCGATGAAGAGCCAGACGAAACACCATTATCCACGAAAAGTAACAATGAAGCAAATGCGTTGTTACGAAAAGTAACAATAAAACAAAAGTAACAACGAAGCATGCCTTTCGCGACGCCGAAATCTTCGACCTTGCGAAACGCATGCATGTGCATTCTTTTGGACATTCATGTTTCGAGCTGGTGGTCGAACATGCAACATCCAACTGAAGTGAACTGCGCACCGCTAGAGTCTGAGCGCGACTGTGACACAAGCGCTGCTGAATGCGATGTTGATTGCTTGTGTTCTGTTGAAAAAGTAACTCAACTTTCCTGACTGCGCAACTAATTACGACGGCGTAACATGTTGGGAAACATCGCTTTTAAATTGCGCCAAAAGGTGGCCACGAAAAAAAGACGAAACACGCAAGACGACGCGTTACTCATAACTGCAATGTTTTAGGCAGAACGCACATTGTGCGTTTTGAACTGCGGCAAATCCGCCAGGCAGGCTCGGTATGTACTATATCGGACTGTCGTTCAGTTTACTTCAATTGTAATTCATGCAGTTTTCCGTAGTGCCCACAGGATTTCGCAAAGCATCGTCGATGAATGGTAACGGAGCCGGAATATAACCTTTCACATCGCAGTAAGAAATTAGGGGGGCAAACATTTAGCACCTTCCATGTTTTGGTCAAGTATTTTGGTGTCATATCAATTTGTGTCATATAAACTGCTCATGACTTCATGCCGGTGAAAGTGTCACGGGGCGTGCGTCCATGCGTCCTATCTGTCCCTATGCTAGCAGACAGGTTACCTCTCCTCAGGCCGCCATCTTGAATCGTAGAGCGCGCTACCTATAGTTCGAGGGCATAGAGAATACCATACGGCGCTTCGAGAGGCAGTCTTCGCTTGAGCCGTGAACGCAGAAAGACGTTCCGCCTTCCGCTTTTCGCTTCGCCTAGCACTGAATGCGCGATGACATTGCCTTTTTGTGCCGCTCAATGCAGCAGTTCTATTAGCCCGTGTTATCGCACTCCAAACAGTAGGCAGTGGAGGAACACCGTTGGTGCATGTGGAAGCTGCACCACTCTCTCGACGAGCCGTCACACGCTAACACAGCGCGCAAGGCAAAATATGCACTGCGTCATCACCAAAGCAAATCTTCGCGTATGGCGCGTGGCACCGACTATAGAGTTTCCTACAATAACGCGCTTAAACTACCAAAGCGCCCCTTAACCCAGGTAGCACACATGGTCTAGAAAATGTTTTTTTAGGGATAAATGGCATACAATGGATTCTAAACCATTTTTGACGTTTTAAAAAAGTCACAGAAAAGCCGTGTTATATCTGTTTTTGGAAACGTCTAGAAAACGCACTTTTTAAGATCAGTTTCGTCTACAACGTCTTGTAAAGAGATATCTCATGACGTTTGTCTGATTCTAAACCATTTTCGACGTTTTAAAAACGTCCCAGAAAACCCGTATTATATCTGTTCTTTGTCACGGCTGCAACGTCTTGTAAAGAGATATTTCAAAATGTTTTAACAACGTCACAGAAAAGCCGTATTATATCTGTTCTTGATTACTGCTGCAACGTCTTGTAAAGAGGTATTTCAAGACGTTCGTCTGATTCTAAACCATTTTCGACGTTTTAAAAACGTCACAGAAAAGACGTCTGGAAAACGCACTTTATACGACGTTTCCCGTCGAGCCGCAGAGCGCGTGCCATTTGGTCGCTGTATGCACGGGCATGCACAAACCGCCGGGAATATAAATTTGAACTCGAGCCTGCCCACACCATCTCTCATTACGCTAAAGAAAGTAACGCTCAAAAGGATAAAGGGAAGTGGTATCGAAATTGCATCAGCAAAAAATTCCCTTCAAACTGCACTGCGGTCGAGTTCAGATAAAGTTCTAATAACCCGCAATGACGCATTCTTAGGGTTATTAGAACTTTTTCTTAACTCGACCGCAGTGCAGTTTGAAGGGAACTTTTTCCTGCAAAAACGAGGCATGTGTATAGGTTTCGCTGTTGCTCCGGTGCTTTGCGCCATATTTTTGGCAGCTGTTGGCAAGCGCATTGAATCCAATATGCAGGATCCTCGTGTTGTGAAAATAAGTAGGTTTGTAGATGACTTTCTGGTAATCTTAAAAGATGTTCCGAGTTCCGAATTTCAAGATGTCGTCCATGACATTATCCAGGTTTTCTCTTCCAACGGTAGTGGGCTTAACTTTACATGGGAAACCCCCGATTACCAAATATTGCAGTTCCTTGACCTGAAGTTGCTATTTAGAAATGACCATATATGTTGGCAGTACAGTCCTTGGTTTTGGAAATGGTTACTTCCATTCAACACTGCGCACTCCAAACTTGTCAAAAGAGAGATCGCATTGAATTGCAATCATTCTGCCTTAAGAAGACATGTGTGCACCTTGTTAGATGAAAGCTTCGGCACTCAGGTGGCGCGGTTGGAAGAAGTGGGGTATCCGCCAGTGCTTATCACCGCAGTTTCAGACGCTTGGTTCGAAGAATTAAGTGCCCAGACACAAAAGTTAGCCATGGAAAGCAAAAGCAGCCGGTACATGTCATTCCATATATCCACAAACTGTCACACAACATTAAGAAGATTGCCTCGAAGCACGATGTTCAAATAGTGTTTTCTGCACCATGCAAATTGTCCAAAATATGTGCAATGACAAGGAAAGGATAAGCTGCCACATTGCACAACACAGCATAGGAACAGATTCACAGAGTGTGTGGCAAATGTAGTCTATGAAATTTCCCTTAAGCTGCGGTCGCCGATACATCGGCCAATCAGGAAGGTGCTTCAATGAGCGTGCAAGGGAGCATAACTTGAATGTTAGAAATAAGTCCGGAGGATTTTTAGCGGAACATTGCGAAGTGTGGGGCTGCTCGCCGGCCTTTCCCGCTACAAAGTTTTTAAAGAAATCAAGTGACAGGACGAAGCGAGAAATTATTGAAGCTTTCTTTATTAACAAATCGTCTGAAAACTGCGTAAGCAGGCCTTCCGTTTTACAGAATGACGACGAGATCGAGTATCTTGATGGTTTTATTTAGCTTCATCAGTGTTTCACCAATCCATATGTTCATACTTTCTCCTTTTTTTGTTCCTTTTCTTGTTCCTTCTTGCGCCTGCGCGTTCAATAGGTATGCAAATGTGTGCATTGTGATATTGGCGGTAGCCACGTGTAGATAATCGTCCATTTCTGGGTTTTATGATTTCGTTATGTTGGTGAAATGGCTCTTGAAAGGAGAAAAAATCATGTTAGTATATCTTGGTTGATAAACCAAAACCACTTCTGTTTGGAAACCTGGCGTCATATGTCAAGTTTATGCACATTTGTAAGGTCAGTGTGGCGCTAAATAAAACCAGTTCTAAGTCAGCGCTCGTGTGTGTTGCCTGTTCTCTGTCCTATGTCTCAGTCGCGCTGTGCCTTCCCATTGCAATGAACCATCTCGCCCAGATCAAAGTTCTACTGAGGTGTATTGTTCACGAAATGTAACTTTTAGGAACTTTCTTACAACATGACTCTGTTGGAAGATTTTTCGCTTGAGAAATGTTGACAAAGAACTCTGGCATCATTACAGAAGTAAGACTAAACGTTCTGGACATGAGGTGCCATCTTAGACGTTAGGTATAAAATATTTGTGGATGCAGCATTCATGTTTCAAGCTGCGTCCACTAAATAAGTAACGGTGTGAGGCTTCGAAATCCAGCGTAGAAAACATAACACAGGAATTATTGTCTGACATCCCTAGAGAGCATAGCACACCAGTTAACCTTAAATGTGCCATGGCTAGCAGAAAATATGAACGCTGTCAATTACAGCAACATACAACTAAACCAATTGTGTCTCGACATCCATTTTTATTCATAGGAAAACCTGCCGGTCACCCCTCAAAAAGAAGAAACTCATAATTTAGTTGGTGCAGCCTTTGTTTCTGAATATCTAGGTCGATTACCACCTGCAATATGTAAGAGAAAAGATAAGTTCATTATACGCTATAATTCCTAAAATTGGACGTTGTGAAAAGTTGAAAACTCGATAACAATGTACGGTGACAGAGAGCGAGCATGCTATATTTAACCAGGCACAAGAAACGCGCAAGATAACCTTTTGGTTCTGCTAAGAAGTGCCAGCTTAAGAGAGAAAGCAGGAGGTTAACGCTGAAGGGAAAACATATAAATCGAAAGTCCGAAAGCGCATCGACATACACAAGACAGCACTGAGAAATCACAGCACTGAGAAAAAATGCCGAACTCCTCCCCGTGAAACTCGTTTTTGACTCTGATCAACCCTTCAGAAATCCGCAACTTACAGAAAAGCGCACCCAGGCTGTCGTTACGCAAAGATAGTACTGGGAAGAAACCATGAACTAGTACGCTGTCGCTGCAAATATTCTCTCATCCACAAACTTCAGTGACACAATAAAGCGGATGGCACATGCCGTGACATCTATGCAGTTTTGGAATTCTGTGCGCAGCGCATTTCATTAGCGTTTGTCGCCACTGAGCATGCTTTATACGTTACGTACACAACAAACGCTATCTTTGCCTACCCTATTGTAAAACTGGCTACTGCCCTCGCGTCGTACGCCATCATTTTGCGGAAATAGCATACGTGCCCAACCAACGCTATATTTGCGTACCATATTCTGAAACTGCCTATTACATGGCACACGTAGCTTAACCTAATCTATATATCTTGAAATACGTCATGAAGCGGCCAAGAGAAAACATAGTCATTTTACTGAAGTTAGGCTAACAGATATAAATACACTTTCCGCTCATGTTCGTTCGAACGTGAACGGAAACCACGGCCTGCATTCACGTTTGGGCAGCTTTTTATCACGTATGCAGAATAAATTGCGTACACAGGTATTGATGAAACATGTCGCACATGCAACCCGTGATGCAATATTCGCAACACACTTTTTCAATTGTCATGGTTCTCATATACTGAGATCAAATGAAAAAAAAAAGAACCTACCTTCAAATTATAGGTAGGTTCATTTTTTAGCCCGTGGATTAGCCCGTGGTTTAGAGAATCCGCAAACCCGAAGAAAACTAATAGCAAATCACGTAACCACGTCCGTCTATCGAGCATAGCAGAAATTAAGTTGCGATAGGGACCCGCGCGCAAGCTGATCAGTGCATTTTTTCGCGGGGGGATCTCACAGGGCTAAGCATAACCGTCGCGATCAGTCGCTACACAGAGACATACTTGAATTCGGGTCCACAAGTTTCACACGCAGCGAAGTTTCCTCACAGTTGCGTTCATAGCATCCATGAATCACGACACAAGCACGAAACAAAGCAACAGAGGGCTCGACCGGTGAGCGCGACAACACACGCGAAATCGACGAGCTTAACTGACATTACAGAAGCAATAGTCGCGCGGTATGAATACAGTCAGTGCACAGACTTTCGCGAGGAAGTTAGACGGCTATCGCTGAGTAAATTACATAAAGTTTATTGGTTAACGAACTTTGAAGCCTCCATGAATGCTGATGCAATTTCGACACCACTTCCCTTTATCCTTTTGGGCGTTACTTTCTTTAGCGCATTGAGAGATGGTGTGGGCTTCGAAGGCTCGAGTTCAAATTATTGCGATAGCAATTATATGGACAGTCTCGACGGGTTTTTGCCGTCGCCGTTGCCGTCGCCGTCATATCGCGTATGAAGTACAAATCGATAAGAGCCCCCCTGCGCATCGTACGTTCCACCAGCGGGTAATAGCGGGCGAGCGGGAGCGATCAACGCGGCTGAAGCGGAGGCTCAGCCCATCTTCGTTGCTCCGAGGCGCATGCGATAAGATCCCCCCCAACTGGTTCAACCGGCCCCGCCCGTCGTTCGTGAAGCGTAAAAGACGCGAGGTGGGGGGGGGGGTCCCTCGAGCGACCTTCGATTTTACGAGCGCGGTCATCGCGGGCGCGCGCGTTATCTCCCCTTCTCGGCGGCCGACAGCGGAGGGCCTGGTGTACCCATCTAGGTGCTGCGCTCTCAACGCGAAGAGAATGTGGTGAGCAGAGTGTCCCTGGAGCGGCCATATTCTCTTAAACCAGCGTTTTCTATAGTTGCGTGAGGTCGGATCCAAAAAAGTTAGCTGCCAGCCTCACTTCGTATAACATTACAATTTGTTGCTATCGCAATCATTGCTTCACCCTCGCGGTGAAACTGTGACTTTTTTTCTATTCCCGGCGGTTTGTGCATTCCCGTGCATTCAGTGACCAAATGGTACGCGCTCTGCGGCTCGACGGGAAACATCTTATAAAGTGCGTTTTCTAGACGTCTTTCCTGTGACGTTCTTAAAACATCGAAAATGGTTTAGAATCAGACAAACGTCTTGAAATACCTCTTTACAAGACGTTGCAGCAGTAATCAAAAACAGATATAATATGGCTTTTCTGTGACGTTGTTAAAACGTCTTGAAATATCTCTTTACAAGATATTGCAGCCGTGACAAAGAACAGATATAATACGGATTTCCTGGGACGTTTTTAAAACGTCGAAAGTGGTTTAGAATCAGACAAACGTCTTGAAGTATCTTTTTACAAGACGTTGTAGACAAAACTGATCTTAAAAAGTGCGTTTTCAAAACGTTTCCAAAAACAGATATAACACGGCTTTTCTGTGACTTTTTTAAAAGGTCAAAAATGGTTTAGAATCCGTTGTATCCCATTTATTCCTAAAAAAAACTTTTTCGAGACCATATGTGCTGCCTGGGTTAAGGGGCGCTTTGGTAGTTTAAGCGCATTAATGTAGGAAACTTCATAGTCGGTGCCACGCGCCTATACGCGAAGATTTGCTTTGGTGATGACGCAGCGCATGCTTTGCCTTGCGCGTTGTGTTAGCGTGTGACGGCTCGTCGACAGAGTGGTGCAGCTTCCACATGCACCAACGGTGTTCCTCCACTGCCTACTGTTTGGAGTGCGATAACACGGACTAATAGAACTGCTGCATTGAGCGGCACAAAAAGGCAGTGTCATCGCGCATTGAGTGCTAGGCGCAGCGGAAAGCGGAACGTCTTTCTGCGTTCACGGCTCAAGCGAAGACTGCCTCTCGAAGCGCCGTATGGTATTCAAGATGTCGGCCTGAGGAGAGGTAACCTGTCTGCTAGCATAGGGACAGATAGGACCCGATGGACGCACGCCCCGTGCCGCTTTCACCGGATGAAGTCATGAGCAGTTGATATGACACAAATTGATATGACACCAAAATACTTGACCAAAACATGGAAGGTGCTAAATGTTTGCGCCCTAATTTCTTACTGCGATGTGAAAGGTTATATTCCGGCTCCGTTACCATTCATGAACGATGCTTTGCGAAATCCTGTGGGCACTACGGAAAACTGCATGAATTACAATTCAAGTAAACTGAACGACAGTCCGATATAGTACATACCGAGCCTGCCTGACGGATTTGCCGCAGTTCAGAACGCACAATGTGCGTTCTGCCTAAAACATTGCAGTTATTAGTAGCGCGTCGTCTTGCGTGTTTCGTCTTTTTTTCGTGGCCACCTTTTGGCGCAATTTAAAAGCGATGTTTCCCAACATGTTACGCCGTCGTAATTAGTTGCGCAGTCAGGAAAGTTGAGTTACTTTTTCAACAGAACACAAGCAATCAACATCGCATTCAGCAGCGCTTGTGTCACAGTCACGCTCAGACTCTAGCGGTGCGCAGTTCACTTCAGTTGGATGTTGCACGTTCGACCACCAGCTCGAAACATGAATCTCCAAAAGAATGCACATGCATGCGTTTCGCAAGGTCGAAGAATTCGGCGTCGCGAAAGGCATGCTTCGTTGTTACTTTTGCTTTATTGTTACATTTCGCAACAACGCATTTGCTTCATTGTTACTTTTCGTGGATAATGGTGTTTCGTCTGGCTCTTCGTCGGGGAAAGCTCACGTGCATTTCGCACGACTCTGAAAAAAGTTGTGTTCATCGCACACACAACAGCAAAATATTTTTCCACAGTCTTGAACACGTTTTGCTAACACAACTGCGGGCTTTAGCATAACATGCTCTTCTCTGTATACAATTTTTTGTGAATATTTCATGTTTTCCATTACTCGCTTGCGGTATTACAATTTTGACGATTACTTCTGCTCAAATTTCACTTTCGGGCGAATGGATGTAGCATATTTTTCCCGTGTATTATTACTAATGAATTGAGAAAACAGTTCAAATAGACACCGTTTTCTGCTATTCGTGAGGGAGCACGGCTCAGCACCCACATGGCGACAAATTTCAAGATGTTTAGCTTTTTTTAGATTTCTTTTGATGTCCTTCGTCTGGAGCCACGATGCAACGGCATTCTAAGGACTTAAGCAGTCACATGCGCCTATTTGTGGAAGCTCAAAGAGGAAGCAGCGCCACATCGGGGAAAATTCAGACAAGTGGAACACTGGAATTAGGCCGCGAACGTTTAGTGTTTCTCTTTTCCTCCCGGCCTCCAGTAACTTACGCGTGTGTGTTCCACGTGCCTAATTGCGACGCACCATATTTACTAAAGTGCGTATGCAAGGTACGCATGGGCTTAACGGAAAAGCGCCGAGAGCTTACCGAGATTTCTCGCATTCCGACGCAAAGTCGGCGTGCATTTCTTTGACTACCGTCTTTACTTATCTCAGAGGCACCAGCGACACTAAGTGCGCGTGAAACTCGCGAATTTGGAGCCCTTTATCCCCGTAGGTGGCAATTAGCTGAGAGCCGCCACCAGGCTCTGTTCAGTTGTACTTAGGAGAAGGATACACACTTCGGTTCTTTTAGGGGGCCGTCGCGACTACCGCTAATACTGTGCTTCTTAGGTTTGCGCAGACTACTTCCTGCTGGCTGTAGGCGAGTAAGACAGAGAAACTCTGAGAACTCTCAGCCGACGAAAGCAGGAGGGTAGTTGCACGGTGCCGGGATACAAATGAGGACTTAAGGGCTCTTGCGGGAAAGCAGAAGTGCGGGATCTATTTAATTGGTTCTGTAGGAGCAAGAACATTCCTGCGATGGTAGTGGTGCCTGCAGAGACTCCAAGCATCTCTCTTCAATCAGTACCCCGCTGTACTTTGCACGCAGCCTTGTGAAGAGGCTTGCTCCTCGTTGAGAGTTCAGCACAAGGGGTTGTTGCATTTCACTGTCAAATTCATTGCTCTGGGCGTGTTACTACGGGAGTCTGGTCGCGGGTGTAACATTCGGAGCGCTGGAGCGATGTATTCCGCACTGAGAAATCGCAAGCCAGAAAGGGGAGAATCAATGTAGACTTCCTTGAGGGTGCAGTGTGTATCGTTTGTACAACACTACATTGTTGCTACTGGTTATGCAGAATCTTACTTCGAGAAGAACAGCATGCAGACGTGCAACAGCTGCTGTGCCCTGAAGCCGTGATAAAGTCAGTGGTAGCGCAGTTTTTTCTTCGATTTGTTTGCCCTCTAACATATATGTGACAGATATGATTTCTTTGTCGTAGAGAAAATTGTGTGCCACAGCGTTTGAAAAAGGAAATTTTCTACAGTTGCATGTTTTTTCGGAAAGTTGCTACTCTTATCGGGTTTCTCTTGCGACAGGTGAAACAGCAGGGCATGGTGAATCGATTATTCAGATTTTGTAACAGGTACTTGTAATTTGTAAATCATATGAGGTTACATTGTCAAGTCCAAAGATTCTTGGGTTGGAGCTAGCTCTAAATAACGAAATTCGACTTTCGGAAATCCTTTGATTTCTGTAAACATAGCGAATCTAGTGGTACGGCGATAACTTAGAATAAGCAGGTACTAGAGTTTGTTGGTCATGCTGACAACATGAACAGTCGAAGAAGATAAAAGACACCATGCCGATGTCTAAAGACAAAAAGGTTCAGAGAAGGAAGCAACTATGCAGTTTATTAGAATAAAACTTTTATGTTTACACGTCGATTAGCAAAGTCCCAAATGACTTTCTGGCCGGAATTTGCGATGAACCTAACTGCACCGATATTCGAGTGAACATCGGCAAGACTAATGTACGACTGCATTGAGGAAAACATAAAAATTGCAAGCGGTCGAAGGCGGGAGATTGTCCGCGAAACATTCTTAAGAGTACTCTGGTATGCCGGTGAAGGAGCAGGTAGGGCGTTATATCTCAGTGTCAGAGGACCGAAGTTCAAAATCCATTGTTGACACAGCTCTCTACACATAGTTATTTATGTTTAATCACGTGGTCGCGTGATGTACTATGGCGCTACAAATGGGTTAAAAAGAAGAAAAAAAATCCCCTTCAAACTGCACTGCGGTCGAGTTCAGATAAAGTTCTAATAACCCGCAATGACGCATTCTTAGGGTTATTAGAACTTTATCTGAACTCGACCGCAGAGCAGTTTGAAGGGAATTTTTTCCTGCAAAAACGAGGCATATGTATAGGTTCCGCTGTTGCTCCGGTGCTTTGCGACATATTTTTGGCAGCTGTTGGCAAGCGCATTGAATCCAATATGCAGGATCCTCGTGTTGTGAAAATAAGTAGGTTTGTAGATGACTTTCTGGTAATCTTAAAAGATGTGCCGAGTTCCGAATTTCAAGATGTCGTCCATGACATTATCCAGGTTTTCACTTCCAACGGTAGTGGGCTTTAACTTTACATGGGAGACCCCTGATGACCAAAAATTGCAGTTCCTTGACCTGAAGTTCCTATTTAGAAATGACCATATATGTTGGCAGTACAGTCCTAGGTCTCGGAAATGGTTACTTCCATTCAACAGTGCGCACTACAAACTTGTCAAAAGAGGCATCGCATTCAATTGCCTTCATTCTGCCTTAAAAAAAGACGTGTGTGCACCTGTTAGATGAAAGCTTCGGCACTCAGGTGGCGCGGTTGGAAGAAGCGGGGTATCCGCCGGTGCTTATCACCGCAGTTTCAGAGGCTTTGCTTCGAAGAATTAAGTGCCCAGACACAAAAGTTAGCCATGGAAAGCAAAAGCAGCCGGTACATGTCATTCCATATATCCACAAACTGTCACACAACATTAAGAAGATTGCCTCGAAGCACGATGTTCAAATAGTGTTTTCTGCACCATGCAAATTGTCCAAAATATGTGCAATGACAAGAAAGGATAAGCTGCCACAGTGCACAACACAGCATAGGAACAGATTCACAGAATGTGTGGCAAATGTAGTCTATGAAATTCCCTTAAGCTGCGGTCGCCGATACATCGGCCAAACAGGAAGGTGCTTCAATGAGCGTGCCAGGGAGCATAACTTGAATGTTAGAAATAAGTCCGGAGGATTTTTAGCGGAGCATCGCAAAATGTGCGGCTGCTCGCCGGCTTTTCCCGCTACAAATTTCTAAAGAAATCAAGTGACAGGACGGAACGAGAAATTATTGAAGCTTTCTTTATTAACAAATCGTCTGACAACTGCGTAAGCAGGCCTTCCGTTTTACTGAATGACGACGAGATCGAGTATCTTGATGGTTTTATTTAGCTTCATCAGTGTTTCACCAATGCATATGTTCATACTTTCTCCTTTTTCTTTTTGTTCCTTTTCTTGTTCCTTCTTGCGCCTGCGCGTTCAATAGGTATGCAAATATGTGCATTGTGATATTGGCGGTAGCCACGTGTAGATAATCGTCCATTTCTGGGTTTTGTGGGATTTGCTTATGTTGGTGAAATGGCTCTTGAGAAGGGAAAAAAATCATGTTAGTATATCTTGGATTGATAAACCAAAACCACTTCTGTTTGGAAACGTGGCGTCATTTGTCAAGTTTATGCGCATTTATAAGGTCAGTGTGGTGCAAAATAAAATCAGTTGTAAGTCAGCGCTCGTGTGTGTTGCGTGTTCTCTGTCCTATGTCTCAGTCGCGCTGTGCCTTCCCATTAATACACTTCAGCAACAGTGCTTTTGCAAGTCATTTACGTTCTTTTTTTTAATACGTACTCTTGGCTGGATGGCCAGATAATATTTTGCAGTTTTGTTTTCTTATTAGCGTTTTCGACACATTGGAGTCGATTTCCACTAGCAATGGTCTTAAGGAGCCCTACTGAACGACTGTTTCCGAATGAAGAGAGACATACACCAGGTGCTTGATGCATGCCTCCTTTCCTGCT
The DNA here is from genome assembly GCA_030522465.1 of Rhipicephalus appendiculatus. NCBI lineage: Eukaryota > Metazoa > Arthropoda > Arachnida > Ixodida > Ixodidae > Rhipicephalus > Rhipicephalus appendiculatus. The sequence goes on from JALIZH010017723.1 coordinate 262,228, forward strand.
TACAATGCCTGTGCCGACTGTGGCTCGGTGTAGCGTCTTCTAACTCATTCAGCTATCGGCCTTGTGTGGCAGATTCATCAATATGCGATAACAGCACTTGTGTAGAGACTATAAATTACCTCTTGTGCCGCTGTCCCGAATTTCAACATCGCCAAACTCTCCGGTGTGCCTTCAGGAGACTTTACGGCCGGCCTATCACTGTAAGAAAGATCTTGGGAGTATGGCATTCACGGCAAATTAGCCCAGAAAACTACACGAGCCTTCATGCAGTACTTCAATGCAACAGAATTGAGCGACCGCCTGTGATATATACGCTCCTCTCTGTGTGTGTATGTGTGTGCGTGCGCGTGTGCGTGCTTGCGTGCGTGTGTGTGTGTGTGTGTGTGTGTGTTTGTCTGAAATGTGTCTCTTTCTCCCTATTTTTCACACCCTCATTCCCCGCCCCACAAGCAGGGTAGCAAACTGGACGCTATTGAACCACCCTACCTATCCTCTATTCCTTCTTTCTCTCTCTCCTTCTTACGAAAAAAAATGTTCAGCGGAAGATGAAGCGTTGAGGAAACGTTTCAACATGGAGGCTGTCTTCATCAGGGCACTCTCGGAAGCTAGACCACTTGCCGAATCGTCGGCTTCAGCGACATCACCTTTTCGACAAATTCTCTTCACTTCATCCTAGTGTTTTATTCAGTAGAGCTAATTGAGACAACGCTTACATATTGCAGAATGGCTGTACCAGGTCCTAAGTTTTCTCATATTGCATGGTTAGCTGTTTAACAACAATTTTGCGAATGATGAATCGTGCAACAAAAAGTTGTGTTCTTGAAGGTTAGATACCATATAGCTGCAATTTAACTACCGCAATATTCTGTGTTCTTTTGCCGCTTCTGTTTTATATCTAGTCGCATGCTGTATCTAATTTTGTGGTTTTTATATTTCTATGCTGTACAGGAATCGTTGCTGTTTTACTTAATAAATATACGACATCACCACTTTTGTCTGTGAATATACTGAGCTCTCACACTTTAATAGTAATTACAGAATAAAGTAACTGTAATTTCTTTAACAGAGTGGGATTGCTATAAAGGTGCACTTAATGCACGTACAATAACAAAACAGCCAAAAAAAGAAAAAGAGATTACGCAGACGTCTTAAAAACGTCTAGAAAACGTCTTTTTCAAAGACAATGCAACGGGACAGGAATGGGAATTTTTAAGACGATTTAATAACGTTTTCTAGCAGAATGGGATCTTTTGTGACGTTTTTGAAAACGTTTTCTAGATTGGTCTTCAACAGTGATTCTAGCCGGACATTAGACGAAATATAAGACGTTTTCTAGACCTTTTGCTTCTTTTTCCGTGACATTTTCTAAACGTTTATATGGTCCCAGATAAACGTTTAGAAAACGTCAATTATCCGTTTTGTGCTACCTGGGTTGTCGGCGATCGTTAGTGTGATTATGCGCTACTTCACTTGCCCGCTCAAAGACGGCGACACCGCGCCCACATCAAAGATTACTGCGAGAGGGAGAGAAGGTGTGATAGATACTTGGTGCGTTGGAGCAGCGCCGTGCATGTGCGTCGGTAGCACAGTGGGTAGAACGCCCGGCACCTATAGCGGCGGACAGAGAGGTCATGGTTTGGACTCCCGGGTCATAATGATGAAACTTTGTCTTCTGTTCGTGTGCTTTTTAGAGACGTCACTTCCGTGAAGGAAATGATGTGAGTGAAGTCTTGGCGGACCCTGCAACAATACACTTTTGTGTTAAAAAAAGAACGGAAAGCTACTCATTCATCAACAGTAAATATGCGCATAATTACGGGACTTCACCAGCCCCAATCACCGATCCACGGAGCTGACCGGAGAGCTTAATAATCGACAGCAATAAAGCCGGGATGCTGCACTGGTAATATTTGCTGGTCGCACACAAAGCGGGGAGGCGCGGTACATACGTGCCATCATAAGGGTGGCAGTTCCGTCTACGGTTACAGCCTCTCAACAGAACTAAACAAAAACCCCTCAAAAACGATAAAGAGGCGAGAAAATTGGATTGTGCGGAAGAACGGGTCGGAGTAATGTGTCGAGGTGCGCTGGACGGGGACCAGGACAGGAAGCACGAAGTGAAGGGGAAAATTCGTCCTCTCCTCGCTGGGGAAATCGGCCCGCATTTTCGCAGCGCTCGATCTGTCTCGGCCAATAGGCTTCACTTGCCGGTCGCCTTGTAAAGCACCTATGACATACTCCAGGTGATTCAATAAGATGCACGTTAAGCGAGGGACGTTGGCGACCTACTTGTGTCACTGTAACGCTAAGCCTTTGTGTAAACAAAGCGAGCAAGTGGGACTTGGACTGCGTCGAGAAGTGCGGATTATAGGATTAGGACGTAATCAGGGAATAAGACAGAGGATGTCCTGAGGGAACCGTCAATTTGTGTCGGATGCTTCTGTGCGTTGTGGCTATGGAGAGGTTAAGTTGCGTTTCGCGGAACATAATTGGACGCAATTGCATGGCTGTCATTACGCAAGGTTTATGTAACGCTTCTCATACATTGCAAATCTTGAATAGCCGGCTCTCTTGCTTGGAGTTTCACTAACAACGTGCTTTGAAATTTAATGACATGTAAATCATCAAAAGACTTCAATTTCATCCTAAGGGCTATGTTGTCCGCGAACAGTAAGGGTGAATATTCCAGTGAGTCATTCTGTTGATTGTCCCATCCATTCACGAGAAAGGCAATGCTTCAGGCCTACAGAAGAATTGCAGGCTTTAGCTTTTTAATGTTCGCTTTTCTACCGACTGCTTTTTTGTTCCTTCCTTTGCACACGCCGCAGGTATATTGCCCTTGGGCACCCATCAAAATCTTCACTGTCAAAATGCGATTGCTATAAAAATAGCAGCAAAACTGGTAAAAGTGCTTGAAAACGGGGTACCACCGAAAACAAACACTTACACAAGACAAAGGCGGTACACACGGACGAACGCTGGACTTTCAACTGTACTTTATTGAAAATTACACTGCCGCAGAAGACTTCTCACGCATGCGCAGTGCCGTCACTTCCCACGACATGTGACACTTCAAACTTCCGTGTGTACCACCGTGTACCGCTGCGTGTACCGCCCTTCTTCTTGCGTACGTGTTTCTTTGTATTCGCTGGTACCCCGTTTTCAAGTTCATGATGCACCAACTGGCCGAACAGGTAGCTCTTATGGTAAAAAGGGCATATATAATTAAATCGAAGATTACTGTCATAACATTCTGCATCGCCTATCTGTGAACGCAAAAAAAAATGTACGTACAGTGAAACGCAGGGAGAAAATGTCTAACTAGTATACACAAATGATGAGTCAAGGAAAGGCTATTGTGATCCTAATAATCAAGCAATCCTGGTTAAGAGGATGCCACACGCCATCAGTGCTCCCTATTTATTTCTAATGTTTGTCAGGTAATAATCGCGATGGCATGATAATAGTACTATTCCGCTACCCCTTTTCCTTTGAGGCTTTTTACCTGCGAAATCTATTAAGAGATCACAAAAAAAGCAATGAATGCGATAGCAAGAAATTAGTTTGTCACACGAAGAACCACAAGCAGCTCGATACTTGCAACGCGCCGCCGCAGCACAAAGAAGGACGCTCGAAAAGGACGCATATGTATACACAGGACAAGCGTGAACTAACAACTGTCGCAGTTGTTACGTATTTGTATTTGAGCGACGCGCTGCGAGTGTCCACAATGCAGAAGCCGACACTCTTGTTGCTGTTGCCTCTGAGATGGCTCATACCCACTCAGGGGGATTGGCCAAGGATTGATTATATGATTATATGACTTTTCGACGCTGTTTGATACTTCTTTTTCTTTTACACTGCGGCACGTGGAATGACCCTCTGCGTCTCCTGCCACGCGCTGGCGTCCGACGCGTGCCCGGTGTTCATTTAAAGACGATAGTCTTTCTTGGGATACTTAAACGGAGAAATTGGTCTGTCTGTCTCTCTGTTTGTCGGCACGTCACACGATGCAGCCACCCGGCCAAAGTTTAACTCCATGCCTAAAGGCCACCAAACTTCAACTGGTGTATGCGATCATACTTTCAGCGTGGTCGAATAAAAATAAATATTACGCATATCTGAGGCACTACATCATTATCTAGGCATTATACAGTGTGTTCCTTTTATTACAAAATCTACAGATACGTAAGTAATTCTAAAGATCCTAGTGCTCACAGAAGCGAGACGCAGTGCACAAAAAACCCCCTCTGCCCATCGATTTCACTACGACGCCATGGTGCTGCCACCTGGCAGCATAAGCTGGGAGTTCCGAAGCCGATGTTTCCCGATAGCGCGACAGATGGCGTCCATATCTCACGCAGCGCCTGCTCTGTTTTTCGATGGCGTCCATATCTAGCGCAGCGCCTCCTCTATTTTATCGTTGCCAGCCAGATGTGGCCAATTCAACGTACAGTAGGTGCTGCCTGAGGCAAAGCAAAACATAGTAGTAAGGCCGGCACAAGACTATCGTCTTTCGATGACATTTGCAGCGAAGCACGCAGATACGCGGGCAATTTTGTTTCATTCTACATCAAGAGTGGTACAGAGGGGAGCCACGTTTTCTTGCGCATCTAAAGGGCAGTTTTCAATTTGAAAGAAACTATAAAAGCGTTGCGTGATAGAAAACACGTTCAAGCTGTTCCGAGATCTGCGTACCGCGAGCGGCAAATGGTGCATATGAATAGCTCATCGTTATATCGCTGGCACGAGCATGGCGTGTGGCTGTGTTGGCTAAGAGGCTGTGGAGCGAGGGATCGCTGGTTCGAACCCGCGTTAGGTGGTCTGGAATGACGGCGTCGACAGACGGCGACGGCGAAAATCAGCCGAGTGTCCATATAATTGCTATCGCAATAAAATCCGATTTTGATGGCGTAGTTGTCCCGAGCCGCCACCGGTTTCGGTTGCAGCTGTTGTGGCAGCGGTTGCAAGTTCGCGGCACTCGCGTGTTTTTTACGCTCGCTCGTTCTATACCTATCCGTGCGAAACACCATTACTTCCAAGAAAGGAACTCATTTTCTTTAGTGCATTCAACCATTCTTTTTTTCTCTTTTATTTTTGAAAACGCATATATTCTATGATTATAGCGTCTGTTCGGAAAGTGAAGGGACTGCAGAGCGGACTAGAGAGACACTACAATGCAAGGGCTCATGTGAAATATGGTCACCGATGGTAGTCGAAGAAGCGCCTGGAACACGGGAACTCTTGCACTACTCAATCACAGAGGCGAAGTAGTGAGGGCTGATAAGCGAATATGTTACTTTGCACTCAGCAGAATAAAGCCATATGAACTGGATCACCGGATACGTATATCCGTACAGCCAATTCTGAAGACATTCGTGAGACGATAACAGCTTGACCCCCGTATTCTGAAACAAGCCTTGACTCGAATTCCAGCCTTCACTTGACTGAGCGGAGCACAGCGCCACCGCTCGACTGAAAATCACTCGGCGGTTCTCACGAAATGACGCCGGCTATCGCTAATATGGAGCGAAGATTTTTGCCCATAGGTGGTCTGCCATCGTCATTCTTGAGTCAAGGTGTAGCGCCGAGTGAAGGGACGTTCTGGAATACGGGGGTGAACCTCTACGCGCAGAGTAATCCTATAGTCGTACATAACAGGACAGTTCTGGTTCTGAAGCACAACAGCCGAGTCATCATAGATTTCAAAGAATTGGAATGAGGAAACGCAAACGGCCGTGAGAAGGCCCACTTCTTACGACCGAAATGGTTCATGCACACTTGAGAGGTATCCGTGGCGACAACCACACATATCCCTCAACATGAACTTAGTGCTACAGTGTACAGAGTCACTCGATGTTGTCAAGGTATGAAAACAGGCAAAAATCAAATAAGAAAGCTTTATTGCAATGTCAGAAGACTATTCCAGTCAGTGTATCGGAACGGAACGAAAACCGAAAACGAAAAACGAAAAAAAACGATATTTTTGACCGGAACGGAAACGTAACCGAAACGTTATCTATTATTTCGTTCCGGAGTGAAACCAAAATTTTTTTATCGTTTTTCGGTTCACTCGGAAACTTGGAAATTCGGAGCAAGTGAGGTCATGCAACGTGAGCAATAATGCACATCTCAGAGTACAGAACTAGCGCGTACCTCACGCAAGAATTCCAAAGTGGAGATTAGTTGAAATTGTGCAAAAAATGAAAACAGTGACAGCCAGAGACCATAACTCAAGTGGACTTTTGTGCGCCTTCGATACATTCCAGCGTGGAGAGGGTATTCTCGGTGCGCAAGTTTGTTTTATATGAACAGGAGTCTCGCGTATGAGAGGTATACTCTCGATGACCGGCTGCTTCTCAGATCACACTCACTCCCTTGACGCAAAGGATTGAGCCTGCTCAAAATATTCGTAATTCACTTTTGAGAAAGTCTGTTATAATTAAGAAGGGCACTGATTTGCACTGATTTGTAGGAATTCGTGGTACATTTAGTTGTGCTCCTCTTAAGAACGTGGCAAGAACGTGCTCTACCCCTGTCCCACTTTCTAAAGAGGAGCGTGAGTAAATATACGACAAATACAATACATTTATTGTTACTTTAACTTCAAATTTTTCCATACAAATAAATAACGTTACGAACCGTTACGGAACATTTTTTTTTCGTTCCGGAACAGAAACGGAACGGAACTTATTGTGGTGGAACGAAACTAAAACCATAACAAAAAACATTTCGTTCCGACACCCTGATTCCAGTGAATCATCTAGAGCGCTCCGCTCGATAGATACCGGGAAAAGTATGCTGTGACTGGGAAAGCTGTGGCGCAGCACATAAAAGAGCGTTCGCGCAAATCGATCTGCACGCTGAAATTCTAATTTGCTCGCAACAAGTAGCGCGATAAGGGAGCCCAAATGCTAAGTGAAGCAACATACCGTCGGTTGCGTAACCATAGCGTCATGTTGTAGTGAAGACCTGGAAGTGAATGTTGGGGAATGCTTGACTTAAGAACTTAAATTTTTTGCTTGGGCCATAATTGTGCGCAGTGAGAGAGAGAGGGGGGAGAGATAGAGCAAACATTTAGGGAATGATTCAAAGATGCAGGCGTCTTCTGTCGAAAATTACTCGAACGTGAATGGGATCAACAGACATTTACATGAGCCAAAGCTGGTCTGCCAGACTGGAGCTCTTCAAGGCCTGGTTACGAAAACGTGGAGCTGAGGGGGGAGCTAGTGGGAAGTGACTTCATCCAGTTATTTGTATCTCAGCTTCCAGCCTTGCCCGCAAAGATAGGGAACGCTCGATTCAAGCTCGTAGTTCGCAGTATAATCATTCTTCGCTTAAATATCGTTCATTGCAACGCAATTATTTCGTTCACTTAATGATATTACCTTCTTATCATAGACCAATCAACGCTGATCAAAAACGCTCATTACGTCGACGAAGGGCCGGTCACGACACTGATAAAACAGGAAAAGCAAAAAACAAAAATGGCATACACACTATAATACACTCTCTGTAAACTGCGCCTCCACTATTTTTGTCTTCAACGCTTTATAGTGAATAAAAATTGCTGCTACAGGCGCGAATGTACATAATATGAACGTGCCAATTGTCGACTGGCGCGCGACATGTTTCAATGAGTTTTCGGATAATGTCCGAGCGTTCAGCGCCATACGCCTTATTCATAAGAGCATTATATTTATTTGAAAACTGAAAAATGTTAAGCACCTTGGCGAAGAATAACATCCATTAACACATGACTGGAGTCTACATAATGCCTTTACTATATAAAAAAATATTTGCATCATCCTTAGAGTCGTCCCTCGTTTATTTGTTTTATTTGACAATCGATGAGTATCCTCGCTCTCTATCTCTGGGGGTGGCCCAAAGTAGAAGATTGCCAAATCCATTAATGCATTATGCAGAGGCTACACAAAAAGGTGCATGGAATGACAATGTTCTCTAAGGGATCCATATTATGTTAGCTGCATCAACGCCACAAGAAAACTAAGATAAATCGAGCGCCACCCAAGGTTCCTTTCATTTGCGCATCGTCTTATCGTCGTGACACCATGGAGCTTTTCTGAGGCAGCTATTTTGCGCACATGGACTGGAAATTCAACGCAAAAGAAGATAGTGTTTATGTCCCATGGGAACCTACATCAAGCGTGTGAGATTTTATTTCAACCGTAATTAAAGGCTATACATATTGACCAGCAACTGCCGAAATTCTCGATAAACGCTGAACCAATAACGTGGACAAGGATGAGTGACAGTGATTGCTGCAGACGGCGCAAAGGTTGAAGGCAGATAATCTGCCCTTGTGGTAGCTCCTCTCAAGACCCGTTATCCTATGTTTGACAGACTTAAACGATCCGGAATTTCATAAGGTGAAATATGAATCACAACGCATAAGGGCGCCTCATTTCCGCATACTGCAGCCCCGGGAACTTGAGTCGCTGCGCAACAAACACTGTGTAACAAAACGATTTCGTCTTGTACAGTGTTTTCAGCGATGAATGTTGAAGAGCATGACTTTCGTTGGTTAAAGACGTGAAGTCACCAGCCGTTGAAGGACAATCCTTACAACGTTGTAATAGCGGTGGCGTTAAACTTGAGGGTCGGCCGGCTTCGTCCGCAAAAATAGATGAGCGGGTATGCGCCACTGAACGCGGCTTTGCGCCAAGCAGCTCCTTGCATAACATAGTCATGCAGAGTACAGCAGAACAAGGGGCGTGGGCAAAGGGAAGTGAGGGTGAGGAAGAATGATGTCTAGTCGAGGAGGAGGTAAACGGAGACGAAAAGGAGGAGGTGAGAGGGTACACCATAGCCCAACCATTTACAGTATAGTTTAGCAAGGGGTGGGAAAAAGAAGGGAGGCTGAGGATTAGTGATGTGAGGGTTGTAAGGAGGAAAAGAAAGTGAGAGGGAAATATAAAAAAGATAGATAAGAGGCTTGAAAGAAAGTACGAAGACGAAGATGAAGGAAGAACTCAATCTGTATTCGCCAGGAGCGGGCGCCTGCGTACCAAGTCCGCTGATTACTTAGATTGCACAGGCCTGCAAACGGCTTTATTTTTTTTCTCATATAATTATGTAATCGTGAGTATTTTGGATATGTGGACTTTGGGTTATGATTCGAAGTGGTGTCATTATGACATGTTGCTCCCTTTGTACCAGGAAGAGGACGGTGTAGTCTAGCTGCTGCATGCTACTTTTTCCCTGCTATTTCCACCATAAAATGTAGATCTCTATTGACGAATAATTGCGGGGAAATAAACCAAATGTGAAACCTTAAAAGAGTGCGCTGCTCTCGACTGATGCAGCGACACGCATTGCCGACTCTTGTACAATGTGGGTGCTGCCGGACCAAGCGATTTCATTAGCGACGCTATCAATTTCGTGAGCTCGTTAGATAGGCAGTTACCAATGGTTGAATCGGAAGGGGTGGGAAACAGCAGGCATCGCGGCAAATGTGGCCGTCTGCTTAGACGGAACGCTGACACAACTGCTCAGCGGCGCACGCACTGTGCGCAAAGTACGTGCGTTGTGCCCTAGACATATGGGCAAACTTCTGGTCAAGTATACAGTGAACCTCGCTTGAGACCGAAAATTAGATCGCGCCTATGTTTCTTGCCGTTTTTTTTATTTGATCAAATAATATTATTATTCCACTTATTCTGGTTTCGGGGATACCTTAAATATAGAAATAATTTGCAGACTTCCATGGAAAACTGCTCATGATGGGTGCAGCTTGACATTTCTACGCATTTAGTGGCCTGCCATGTCAGTGTTGGTGCAGGTTTGCTGAAGGAGAAGTCAGGACTCTTATTAGATTTACATACAAATGTTCCGCACATATGCTAGATTAAGCCATTTGATCAGTTATCGCACTGACATTTATTGTGGCCGTTGGGCGCCCCTTTAAGGTCGCAAGAGACTTGAGATATCAGCGGCTGTTGTGAGTTATTTCGTGCCCTTCACATTTGAAAGACAATCGCTATTCACATTATTGCTACTATCTGATTAGAACGCTATTTTCTGTACCGTCAGCTGCGCTGCATAGGAGTGCAACCCGGGCAGTGATTGATTGGCACGTGACTGAAACGGGTACAGAAAAAAGTACGGTGGGACACTGTACAGATGGCGTCAACACCATTAGGAAAGATAAGGAAAGTGAATCGCCTCGTTGCAGCCATTGGGGCTGATCGGAGGCCATAAAAGAAATGGGAGGCAGGTCTGTGCGTGCTACCGGAGAGCGTCAGGCGATAATACTTTGTGGTGGTCCTTGAGTCAAGGATGAAATTCGTCAGGGTACAGAAAGGAAGGAACCAATCGCAGTTAGGAAGGAGATAAATGGTCTATAAGTGGACACAAAGCCTTTCGCCCTGCGGGAATATAGGAAGGGACACCTACCCTTCGTCTAAAGGAAATGGGCATGATCTGATCAATTTTTTCTCTTCGGTACGAGCTTCACCGACTCGTGGATCACGTAACGGCTATCTGCTGGTGGTTTACGCTCGCAGCGGCGGCTCATGACTCGATCTTGCATTTGAACCTGATATAAATAGCCGCCGTTCTCGCGCACACTTTTGACTAATCCATGCAATGCCCAACGAACCGATGTCTCAATCATAACGAAAACCAATATTTGCGGTTTTCGCTGCGCAAAAGACCTGAAACTAAAGTTCCTTTTTTTTGTCATTTCGTGCTGGTAACTAGTTCAATCGAGTGAAAAATAACCCTCGAGAGTATGGCAGGTAAAATAAACCAATATCTTCCGTGCACGATCTGGATTGACGGTATTCTCAAGGCCTCATGGAAACATCCAGGCGAGTTCGAAACATTGTAGTGAGTAGATCCCACACAGGGTTGCCGTTGGGTGGACATGAAAAGGAGCCAGAACTCAAGACAAAAGTAGCCAAAAGTAGCCATGCCATTTAATATTATCGCCAAATTTGTAGCCAAGTGGAAGAAAAGTGGTATTATGAGCAGATTCTTTAGTATTGATGAATAAATAATACCATTTCGAATAATTAAGAGCATAGAAAGCCACCGATCAGTTGGAAATAAATTAAGTGAACGAATTAGGATAAATTTATTACGCGTGCATATATTTTATGTAGAAAATATGAGTTCTAGCCAGACACAGTTATATTAGAATATTCCAGCCAGCAAGTCAGAAGGAACATGTAAAGTTGAAACAGATTTTCCTTGAAGCTGCAGACCAAATTGTGGTTGTACGTGAACAGGCCAGCTAAATTTTGTTGCAGATGTCTGTTTTCCCATTTACAGGAGAACACGCACTGCGCATCAGAATTATTCGTAAAACTTGCGCGTAGCATCACAACAGATGGCGGGAAGCTTGAGCACCGAGCTGGCCACGTGTTCGTTACCATGCACGCAACTTCGCCACTCCGTATTTGGAGACGCGCTAAGCGTCGCGTAAGGGTGCCTCGGTGCGCACCAGCCTACTGGTGACTGGAAGACGACCATACGCATCCGTTGAAGCGAGAGAAAAGCTTAAAAACGTGTTTTGTCTGCAAAAGTGAGAAAAAAATGGCTACTTAATGCGCCAGATCACCACTTTAAAAGTAGCCAAAAAATAGCCATGGCGCCAACTGCAAATTTTTGTCGCCAGACGGGGTCGAAAAGTAGCCAATTTGGCGCAAAGTAGCCACCAACGGCAACCCTGATCCCACAAGTAATGATACGTTCATGATACCACCACATTACCACAAAGCCCTTGAGTGGACTTAAGTGCGCCATCACAAAATTATTCGCAAAATATTCTTGGAATGTTCCCTTCTTTCACATTTATTTTGTGTTGCTCCGATAACGCATGCGCGCATTTCGACAGTCTTATATTCACAGTCAGCATACGTGGGTTTTGACCCGCTGGGTTAGACAATCGGTTTGCGGCCGTATACGCTCGAAACTTACAACCGCTAGGAAACTGTTTCTTAGTAATACTTGTTGATGGGCTAGTTGTATTTCTGCAAGTCTTTGTTTCATGCATTCATTGCTTTATAGCGGTTACCCTTAAGCTGACAGACGGACGGCCAGATTTCTCGTTGAATTTGCATAGAAATGCTAGCAGATATAGAAAAAGAAATTCCCCATCTCCCGCTAAAGGGAACCATGTGTGGATGCGAAGCAGCGGGGAGATAATGAGCTTGAGCGGGAGGAACATCGCCGCTCTCATTTCACGGCAGCGGTCCGGGCGCTCATCGCGGCGCTGCACAGGAGAGAGTGAGGCGCGGGCGCACCGTCATTTTCATACCGCGGAACTACCGTGGCGCCCCCAGCGGAGTATGCAGCTGTCACACCACCTGTCGTGCGCGCCGCTCCGTAGAGAATTCCTAGAGGAGAAGATGGGGGGACCGCAGGAGAGGAGAGAGTGGGGGGATGTGGGACGCCGGAGCCGCTCCGTAGAGTAGAGGATCCCTAGAGGAGAGAGGGGGGAGAGGACGCGCATGCGCTTTGGGGATGTGGGACGCGGGCGCCGCTCCGTAGAGTAGATGATTCCTAGAGTAGAGAAAGGGAGTGAGCGTAGGAGAGGATAGGGGAGGGGACGCGCATGCGCTGTGGGACGCGGGGGGCCGCTCCGTAAGTAGAGGATTCCTATAGGAGAGAAAGGGGGGTGAGCGTAGGAGAGAGAGGGGGGAGGGGACGCGTATGCGCTGTGGTGGTGTGGGGCGCGGGAAGGAGGGACGGACTAAGCCCCGTCCAAACACATGCAAGCAAGATGAAGGAATGGGGTCAACCTGGGCGACAGACACCACCTGCCTAGCCATTGCTAAGCAGCCTCTCTGTGCTCTCGGCTATGACTCTGATGAGTGTAGTAGTGGTTGACGGCCTTCATATTACTACAGTGTTCTGGTTCGCATAATGGGTGCTTCCCTACTTCATGAAAGTGGCCGGACGCGGGACGCGGGACGGCGGACGCGGGAGGATTGGACAAAGCACCGAGCATAAGATGCTTCGCATCTAAAAAAATTAGCGTAGCTTCCACTGAAGGCGCAATGCTAAAGAGACAGTGGAGCTGAAGGGCTTTCACGCCCTTCAGCTTCGCTGTCTCCATGACTATACAGCAAAAACGATGGTTTTTGCTGTATAGGCATGGCTTTTTCTGTAAAGCTAAGTATTCCAAATTTCCTCCTTCTTTTATGGCGATAGCGATTATATGCCCACTGCTCTATATGTGCCCACTGTTCTCTTGTGTCTCCTCAAAGGCATTATCTGAGTTCCAAGAAATGCCATGCATGTTCTACATTCATCCTCCATTCCAAGGTTTTGTCGCATGCAGTTGAAAAGCTGTCTACTGATTTCTTATCTTTCTTTACTCTCTGGTATCGTGTATCGATTCACTTGCATTGAAACTAGAAAATGGCGAAAGCTTTTGATCTATCCTGGTATCGATAGTTCAAACATGCGCCCTTAAGAGGATGGTTTCACAATAACTCGAACAATCTTGGATGAAATAAAGAACACCTGGTGCTTCCTAAACACTTTATATTATGTGAACTTTTGAACTTGAGCTGTGAAGAAAGTCTACAAAGTTGTGCGGAGCTCCACGAACACAGGCTCATGTGGAAATGACCTGGCACTCTGTTCCTCCGTTACTTACCTGAAGAACGTACATCTCGATTGTTGTTAATCAGTTTGCTCCTCACACAACATCACAGAAACGAAAATCGTGTATTCTTCTGCGTGCTGAAAAGTTTAGATACCGTTAACTTAACATTGCATCTGCCGATTGGTTTTACGTAGAGAAGAACGCACATAGTATGTTAAATTCAAGTTTTTCCGTAGCCTGTGAATAAAGTACCCCAGCGAAGCATAACTGCACAACAGCGGTCGTCTAAATAATTCTCCAATATACACGCGGGCTCACTCTGAACAAGAACATAAGGTGAACGCTTGTTACAAAGGGCTAATAACAAGCCTACGGCACAAAATATTGATGCTCAGACTTGCAGTTTTACCCTGAGTATTATCAAATCACCAGTATGAATCACAATGTGACTGTAATTCTCTCTCAACTATATGCGGTGTATCAATGCCTTCATTTTAAGTTTCCTCTTACTGAGCCAGCTTACATGACGTCATCCATTTCAAACCATAACAACGTAAAACGGGTTTGTATTAACAAGGCACCCACTGTTTTTATGCAAATTGCGAACGACATGGAGAATAGTCTTACCATTCCATAAATGTCAAGGAGTAGTTAGGACTCCCCCTTTATCTTTCCAATTTTAATCTGCATTATAGGCAGATATTTTACTGCTCGGAAACCCGTTCATTCTCAATTCATTTAAGAGCAATCCGGGCTACCGCAGTATATTTCTTGGCGTAACAGTTTCATTACAAACGTGCCCAAATCATCTTAAGTCACCAGTGCTTATACTCAGCTTGCTCTGCCACGTCGACGTCGAGGGCAATCAGGCAGGTCGATGACCTGGCTACGATAATACCACGCTCCTCCATGACAACCTGTTAGTCTCTAACGGGTCTTCGATTACGGCAGAACACGTCGCAGCACCTGGCACACTTTGCAGCGGCACTTTATAGCTTATTCACTCGTACAAGCGCTTGCAATGTACAAGCGAATTTTCTTTCTTAGCGTCCAGCCTTCGGTAAAGAAAATACGTCAATAGTGACATTGCTTCCTTTACTGTCTGCCGTTATGCGACCATTGTGCCCAAATAACAGGTGCCAATTTGATGGAGAGTTCTGCATCTTCAGTGAAAACAAATATGGCAGGTGTACCGAAAATCATTTCTTACGATGCCATCAGGTTCACGTAGTTCATTCCAATGGTTTGCGGCGAGATACTTGGGCCTTCTGTTGCATTTAATTGCAGGACATTTTTTTCGAGCGCGAACGCATCATGAAGTTCTTCCTTCTTCGGCTAGTATCAACACGCATATATTGGTTCATAACATTTTGAAATAACAGCCGCCTTCACTGTTTTCCCTTCGATATGAATTTAAACTTATCTCTTAATTGTAATGCGTATCGCAAACTGTATGAATGGAAACGTGACCAGTAAAGTTTGGGGTAATTGTTAAATCGTGTATTTTGTTCTCTCGTGCAAGTGACACCCGCCCCTCGGAGAATGCAAGCTTAGGAACTGTGCCCTATGCCAGCAAATATCTTACGGGGATAGTACCCGCCACAAGATAATTACCGATTGAATCCTGGTGCTGGAAATATACCAGAGCAGCAAGGGGTTTGGCCAATACCAAAGGCATCTATGTAGTGGAAGCTTCGCCATTTTAGCTGAAAAAGTCCAGTAATCTACCGCAAGCGGCTTTTAACTGTTTGTGTGATTTAAAAAAGAAGACACGTTTAATCACTTTCATTTCATCAGCTAGGTCTACTGCATAATTGGTGCAGTTAGGTATACTGTGCACTCATTTGACAAATGACGTGGTATTTGTGAATGCATGCGCATGATATTTTGTACGAGTTACAAATCAAAAAGAAGGAGCAAAATGGAACGGACGATAGCTTCCCGAATAAACATTTCGAGTCTCTCTCTTCTCTTGGTCCCTAAGTTCCATAGGGAAAACTTTAGCCGCCAGCGATGTGTCACCAACGATTACATTTGCAAACAGGCGCTAAGGAACCGCTCTTTGCATTGAACGGTGCCCCAAGGAGCAGCCATGAAATAAGAAATGTGAAGGTTTTAGCGCGGCTTATGGCTGTAGGCTCCAAGAAGGACACGAAAACGGTTCTCTGATGATCGTGAGCAACGAAGCGCGCAGACAGTTCGGCTCGTTTGCTTCTTGGGTCGAAGTCATGCTCATGCCATGGTAGGCGCACCCACCCCAATGTGCTGTATGAATAGGCTTTCCCGAGAAGATCCCGGATACGCTTCTGTAGGCGTCTCCGCTTGCTTTGGTTGCTGCAGCCTAAGTCCTCCCTCCAAACGACCGATGGTCGTTTCCTCGCGAGGAGTGAAAAGAAGAATGTTTCTCAAGCCCAGCGGAAATATTGATGCAGGAAGCGAAAGGGAACTGCAATAACGTGGAGCTGCAAAGATTTTCCATAATAAACGAATAAAACATGATGCACTGGATTAGTTAATTAACGCAGTATGAAGATGTGTAGTGATAATTTCACAGCAGGTATGTGCAATATTAGATCAGGCTGGATCCGATATTGTAATAATCACTCGCAAGATGATGTCGTTTGGTTAAAAATAATTATTATTTCGGCTTAGGCAGATCATCTTGAAATTCTGTAATGTTTTTACATAATACTCATGCACAAGTAAAGTTATAAAGGCTGTTCACCAAAATACACCATTTAGTTTAAGCTGTAAGCAAACAAATATATGAATAAACTCCCAAACATGATATCCAGTTTGGCCACCTTCCCATAGTGCAAGAATCGTTAAAAAAAGACAGCAACCTGTGGCATACTAGAGTGCAAAACATGAAATAACAGAATAAATGAAAAACTTCATTTGAAATCCCGCGAAACTGATGTGGGGTGGGCCTCATCGCGGCCTATTATCAGAGCGAAAAATTCCTTTATCATTGTTACTAGGCAAGTCAGCTGCTAAAAAAAGAAGTCACAGTTAACCCCGAGGGTGAAGCAATGAATGCGATAGCTGGTGTAAGAGAATACGGCCGCTGCAGGGGCACTTTTCGCACAGTCTCTTCGCGTTGAGAGCGCAGCACGAAGAAGGGTATACGAGCCGCCCGCTGATGCCTGCCGAGATAGCGACATAGCGCGCGCGCCAGGGATGGTGACCACGCCCGAAAAATCAAAGTTAACAGCTGCTGCTCGAGCAACCCTCCCCCCCCTCCTCGCATCTTTTGGTGCTCGTTAAAGGACAGGCGAAGGCGTGTCCTCTCTGCTTGAGCATTCGACGGCCGGTTTAACATGCGGGGGCATCTTATCGCATGCGCCTTCTGAGCGATGGAGATGGGCCGGCTCGTTTGATCTCTGCTTCAGCCGCGTTCGTTGTCCCCCGCTCGAGCGCTATTACCCGCGGGTAGAACGTACGATGCGCTGGGGGGATCTTATCAATTTGGGCTTTGTACGGGAATTGACGGCGACGGCAAACACTCGTTGAGACTTGTCCATATAATTACAATCGCAATGAAATTTGATAGATCTACTGCGCCGTGCTACACAATTTGCAAGCATTTTGGTGGCGCGTGAAGCATGGGCATACTTGCACAGGTATTATGATCCTCTACAAATATGACTTTGCAGAATCCCGATGAGACGTATATAATAAATGCCTGCTTCACTTGACATAAACTGTTACCACCCTATCTCGAGTGCCCTGGCTGGAGAAAAAAAACGACATTTTAATGTCGCACAGTTGCACATTTGCGGACCTCCTGCACAGGTCTCTTGGTCGACGCAAAATAAGATTGAATAAGTACAACCACGTAAGGCTTGAATTTTGTCAGGTGGAATCGAAAAAAAGGTAATGCACGTAGAGATTATCGAGACCTGCTTCTTTCTCATCAAAGAAGCTATCGTGCTGTGCACTAGTAAGAGGAGCACATACGACGTGAAGTGTTCGAGCAAGAGATAACATCAGCCGGGAACACAGATCCAAATAAGAATACTAGTCCCAGAAAAGGTCATTTCTAAATGCAAGTCAGAAACCATCTGCGGCGTTTTCTTCTTGAACGTCCCGCGCTGCGCGTCCTGGCTTTACGCAACATTAGGCTCTGAAATAGGGACGGAATCTTCGCTCAGTACGCAGCATTTTGGCTGTCTCGTTAGCGAGCTCAATCGCCTTGGATGTGCTTCTTATATGAGCTATATTTGTTTGTTTATATTATTGCTTACAATATCCTATCGCAAGTGGTGCGTAGTACAAAGCAGCTTACCGAGCTGAATTGCTTAAATAGGATGCCTTGACTCACACTAGAAAGTAAAAGGAATAATTGACTATAATTACCGTTTTCACTCATTTTTTTTATTAATTTCTCAGGACGTTATGTTGCATAATACGGAATTACGCCAGGGCATACACCAGGCAATTCACATGGAATGAATGAGGAAAGTAATTCCAGTTTTGACTGGAAAGCTGTCAAGCTTGCGGTAAAAATGCGGCTTCGTATTACTTTTATAACGAAAAGTATTTTAAACCTAATAGCTCAAGGATTACTCGAACACTACCGGAATTTCTGAGCAAAATTTGGTGTTTCATATTTCAGAGTACTAATGTTGTTCTCAGCAATCCGTTAAAATTGACGATGCTTTGGAAGTACCCGCCGGTACAGTTTATAAATTTCAATATATACCCGATTACCTTAATAAAAAGTTAGTTTGCAACCATTTTATATTCATTTCTGTTACTCGTGCAATAAATGCGCTTTTGTAGAACACATAATTCAGCAGGTATAGCTGCGCTATCACGTAGTCATATTTATAAAATCCGCCGATAAAATAAGTTAGCGCAGCTTGCACTAATTAAGCCGCGCAAGGCAGGTTACACAAAAGAACGTCGTGGGCACCTAGTTTGCTGGTCCTGGCTTGGCTAGGCTTTAACCCTCTAACCTCTCTCTTTCCACAGCTTGCTATACTTACTATACATGGCTATGCTTGCTCTCTTTTTGTTCTATCTTTTTTATTGTCTCTGTTTCTTTCTGTCTCTGTCTATATATTTCTGTCTTTCTACGTTTTTCCTCTCTTTCCATCCCTGTCTTTCTCTGTATGTGTTCTTTTTTCTATCTTTATAGTTCTCTCTCCCTTTATCTCTGTGCTCGTTATCTCCTCCTCCACATCATCATCTCTTTTCCAGCCAGTTGCTATACTGAACCACAGAAGGCTATGCTATGCGCGGCTTGCGTACCTCGACAGCCGAGTGGTCAGGACGCTTGTCTTCGGATTCTGGGTAAGCGAGTTCGAATCTCGCCTCGCCGAGAAATTTTTTTCGCCAGAAATTTGTCTCATTTTCTGTTTCTTTCTCTCTCTGTCTATTCCTTTCTTTATTTTTCCCACTCTCTACTCGCTCATCGCAGTTATTGCATCCCGCGCCGGAATAATCGGCGCACGTGTCCTGGGAGAGAAGCACAAGAAGTAGAAGAGGACGAAGAGAGCGTGTGCCGGTTCATGATGATGAGAATTTCATATCTACGACACACTGCCAACCACAGGCAAAATAGCTCTGTTGTAAGAAAAAACCGCCAGGCCTGCGCGGAATGCGCAGCACAGTCACAGCGAAAGCAGGGAGAGCACCATTTCTAAAACCCGTTGCAATCTATCTTGGGGCTACTAATACAAGTACGCTTGCAAGGTACCCACTACTCCATTAATTGATTCGGTGGCAGATGACGACGAAGAATTATGGCTGAGCCCTTTGTAAAGGGTTGGAAGAGAGAGAGAGAGAGAACTTTATTGAAAAGCAGAGAATTTAGCCGGCATATGCAAATCGCTGACTTCATTCAACTACCCCTCGTAATGCAATTCATATTGTGTGACGCCTGGTTACACAACTGGCATTCTGTGACGTGTGGTTGTCGTTTCACTCTTCTGCCACGTTATATTGCGCATGTTAACGCCGTTCCTTCCGGACCTAATGCTTGTATAGGGTTTTTGTGCTCCGGGTTTCCGAGCATTATCATGGCTCAGTGGTAGAACACTGGGCTGGCACGGAGCGGACCCAGGTTCAAGCCCCGTTCCATCCTGAACATTTTTTCTGAAAGTTTTTTTTCTTATTTCGTGCAATAGCGGTTACGGACACCGGCAGCGGCGGCGGCGGCAGCGGCGGCGGCGGCGGCGGCGACGGACAACTACGGCACCCTTGTTGTGATCTCATAACAGGTTTCGCTGTAAAATAAACGCCGCACAGTAAAGCAACTTGACTTCCTACGATGCATTTAAATGGCGTAAAGCATCCTCCTGATATTATGGTAATTACCATTGACACATATGAAGACACCAAGTTAACAGTTATTTATAGACGAAGCAGGTCAGCACAGTACATATGTCCGAATTCATGGCCCAAGCAAAGAAAAATATGTTGATGCTTAGTTTTGCATTTTCACACCACCTCTTTCTTTCTTTTCTCTGTTACAGTAACTGTGGCGCTGTGATAATAGTGCTGACTCTAAACCAATTGGGGGGGGGGGGGGGGGGGACTGTTAGTCAAGTGCCAAATGTCTTCCATGCTTTAGGAACATCACGAAAAGGAAACTATTAGTATTTGAATATTCCTTTTACTTCCCGCTCTTCTGGTAACTGGGGAGTTGCGGTAATCGTACTGACGCAAAACCAGGGTGGGGGGGGGGGGGGGACAAAACTGTTATAGCATGTGCATACAGGAACACGAAAGTTCACAGAGAAAAGAGGGAGAGAGCAGGTTGATTACTCCCACATAGAAGGCACAACTCCTGCCTGCTCTTCTGGGAGACGAGAATAGAAGAGGAAAGGAAGATAAGAGAAGAAATAGAACGAAGATAGGAAAGAAAATGAAGAAAAGTGGAAAATGAGACAGACGTAAGCAAAAACACCAAAAAGAAACGTGTGTAAACGGATGGCCAGGCATATTTGGTTCATGCAGGTCAGCAGAGCTCGGCTGATTTGGTCCTGTGGAGCAGCACACCCCATCGCAAAGGGGCGATCGTCAAGAGTCGTCCACTGAGATTCACAGTGTCAGTAATCCTTAATCAGCTATGGCCACTGCGTTACAAATGCGGAACACTTTATTATAAGGTGTACAAGTGTCTCACAAAAGCGACAGTGTACACGCCGGTCTGTCCACACGTTCGTGACCATACAAACGTCCTCGGACGAACACGGACCCAACCCTTAGCTCAAATGAGAGTGCTTGATCACGAGGTGGCAAGCGAGGGCCACGTACACGAGGAGGGAACATACTTTTTGTGATACGCTGGTCTGGCCGCTGCCTTAGTTGTCCGCGGATAAGCGTATGAACGTTGTCCACCACACGCGAAATTCGTTGACAGTCACACTCACTGGAAGCACAAGTTGAAGCTAGGTGATCTGCCTTTTCATTTCCAGCTATGTCCACGGGTGAATGTATTAAATGGGTAATGAGGGACATGAAAAGAGAAGCAATTTCGTCGACAGATTTTTTTTAATGCAGATATTTTGGTTATTGGCACATTCTTTCAAGGTACTGCTAAGGACAGTGTGGTCGTTAGGTGATGGCCTTCGATACTTTGATTTCGTCTTGTACGTACTAAATGGCAGCATAAATCACTGCTAGTTCCATAGTAGCTAACGAGCCCGTCTGATGTCAGTTGAAGGGCAACAAAAAGCTGCAGAAGCGCCTTGGCGATCGCTGCCTAGTGATCTCCAAATTATTGAAATAAGTGCGTCTGGGCTAAATGTAACGGTGCCGCAGAAGGCCGTTGGGGTTTTTATCATATTTCTGTAATCGAAATGTACACGGGGAAGATAAATGGAGAATTATGAAGAAAAGCGCACGAAACACATACGCAATTTCTGACTGACTGTTCGTTCTTGTAAGCCACATGGGTACAACACATGAAGAACCGTGCTACAAGAAACATGAACACATAGCACAGACACTCACAGAACAGAAAATTATATGGCTCGAACGAACACAGAGACCACATATAATTCTTATACACCTCTGTGAAATTTGTTCCACTGTTGTGTGATGATGTGGACTCAGCTACCCTATGCACTCAGCTACCCTATTTTAGGGGCGAAGCACCTTAGGGACTTGGCGTGTCGGAGTGCTCGTCTTCTGCTGCTTGCTGCTGCTGTCGTGACGGTGCTGCTGTCGAAGCGCAACAGAGGGCGCCACCACTTCAGCGCTCGCCGTGTGGCGAGAGATAGCGAACGGCGCGCGTTGACTATGGAAACGCTCTTTCTGCGATGACTGCTGAACTACCAGCTCCCAAGACGAGTGCGAGCCCTCGTCCGCGAGATGCAAAGCCCGCGCAGGCAGCTTCTGCTTCCAAGTTTGTTGATTGAAAAAAAAACGACTGCTCGCGCTGCGAACCGTTCACCGGCTACCCCGTATATATAGGCACTGGATCTTGACCTGCAATGTAGTGCCGGTGAAAGATTTCTCTTGTGCGCAGTTGAACAATAAAGATTTGCAGCGTGCGGGTTTCTGTGTACAATCGGAGCAAACTGGGGGGCTCTGATTAGACCCGTGAACACTGCAAACTTCGCCCCTCCCCAGGTTTCAGGATAGTGGAGCTGAAACACCCTTCCCTACATGCTTTTGTATATGGTAGGACTCTCGCACGAAGCGAGTTGTTCATCTTTGTTCCTCCAAAGAACAAGGGCGGAATCACAGACCGAAATATCTGATGACAAATAGGGCTAACGGGAGCTCTTTACTCTAAACGTCTAAATATAGAGTCGAACCCGCTTATAACAATACTCAAGTGCCTCGAAAATTTAATTGTTATAACCGATAATTGCTATAAACGGGTTGCGCGGAAAGAGCAAAGTTGAGAGACGGCGGGATGCTGTGAGAAAACTATAATATCGCGTGGGATATGCCAAGAGACATCAGTGATAAGGATAACCAAGCTGCCGATTTTTTGGACATGCTTGAAAGTTCCAAACTTTACACGTTGTCATACAAGCCCCATAGAGCCAATGTATGACAACGTGTAAAGTTTGGAACGCAGAACTCTACGGCCATATACGACTCAATCTTTAATTCAAATTTCCTGTCCGGAAAGGGCACTAACAGAAGCCACCGCCACTCCCGCGCCGTAACGGATTTCAGAAGTCAGCTTTGCTGCAACGCTAGGCCGCTATGCGGTGAAGCATTTTCGTAAATCTGAAGTGGCGCTAGGACAAAGGACTCAACTCGGGCAGCGGGCCGCCGTCACAGAATTTAGTCCCGCAAGGGCCGGCTCAGGGAAGAAGGTAAAAGCGGGGGGGCAGGTGGTTAATTCGTACACATTGTCAGTTAGCGTTACCATCAAAAAGAAAACTTTTCCCATTTCTCACATACGACACGTATATGAGATATGGGAAAGGCTTTCTTCCATGAAGATTTGGCGCCAGGATGCCATCCATCAACATATCGATACCGATTTTCCGAAATGACAAAATCTGGACGCCAATTCTGAAATTTTGTTTTTGTTTCACTGTTAGGCTTTAACACATGGTGACCACAAGGGGTGCCTCACGAAAACAGTGCTTTAGACCAGGCATGCCTGTGTAGCTCACGCACATGGTTATTATGAAAAAAGAAAAAAAAACGATTGGACGAACGTAGCCATGTGCGGGCCGCGGGTCGCAAGCGAGAAGTTCGCGGGCCGCATCCAGCCCGCGGGCCTCTTGTTTGATTGAGGCCCCTGCGCTAGGAGTTGGGGGTGGAGGTTTGGCAGCTTGTATTTCTCTTTTCTTCTTCCTTTTCAAGGATATTTGCGTTACATTTCCTTACAGCAACGACACCCAACAGCCAGAATTCATTGTTATAACTGATAATGCGGCACAGGGGGCATTGTTGTAATCGGGTTATTTTACCATAGAAAACATACAAAAGTTGACGGTGCAGCAGCTTCTCATTTTTATAACCGATATATTGTTAAAACCAGTATCATTATAAATGGGTTCGACTGTAAATGGATCCGTTTAGCTCATATAATAGCAACAACATAAAAGCTAAATCTCTTAAAAGACATTGTCTCGGCATGGTACAAATCTCGGCATACATTTTATTTTCGAGGTGCAGTGCCCAAACAACTTTCCATAGTTGTGTTAATGGTTCTAAGAGTCAGGTTGATTGGTAAGCATATAAATATAATCCTCTCATCTGTGCTTTACCAGAACCACAACAAAAAGGGGGGAAGTGGTCGATTGGACTGCATAAGTGAGGCGCGCACAGTGATTACACAACAAAGAAAAAGATTACCACACGAATATTTTCATAAATATGTTGTCCCCATGTTGATCTTTAACTTTTCTCGACGCCTTGAGATGGCGGTGCTGCGTGATGTTTGTTTGCATGTGGTTGTTCATTTCAGTTCAGTGCTGTTTACAAACCTTAACGAAACCTACAGCCGCACGTGAGTCAGCACCGGTGTTATGCTTTTCTTGCTTACTACTGTGTGTAATCACCCTATTACTCAAAAGATGCATAGGAATCATATTGACCAATTGGGCATGCTCTATATTTTACATCTTCTGCGCACTTTCTTTGTCGAATTGCCAACCGCTGCACCTGCCTTTCATGACCTAAAGGTCTGTGTAGACTTCGTCTGTTTATCTTTTGAAAATATAGAACAGGCTGGAGTCAAGAAATCGATAAAAGCACATTTTTGCATTGTCGCAACTTATTTCAATTTTTTAAATGAAGCTAGACCATGCATACTGCCGTCACCAGCGACATCAAATGCTCATTTTCAACCCTGTATCATTCAGAAAAGTCATGGTCTGTAGCGTAGGTGAAGGCAAAGTAAAATTACAAGGTAACCAGCATAGCTTTATAGGAAGCGTATTAGATTTATAAAGGTGAACCTAGCCGCCTCTGATAATAAATACCGCGATCGTGAAGAGAAAACTAGGTAGTTGACGGCAATAAAATACTGTATGAAAAATAAGGCGAAACCATCGCTCGCGATCAGCTCCAGGGAAAAGAAGTACGTTTTTTTCTTCAAAATTTTCCTGTTTGTGTGGGAAAGCATAGAAAAAGAAGAAAAAAGGGTAGAAGTAGTAAGGCGGAAAAGTTATCGTTCGTCTCTTGGTGCTAGGACCCCAATAACATGAAGTGTACTTCCTTTCTCATATGCCAACGCAAATTAGGTTTTCCCCATTGCTGAAACGCATAGACAAGACAGGCTCGTGCAGGTAAAGGAAGAGCGTATTTTTCGATTCATCTTTTTTTTTTTGTAGAAAGTCATCTCAACTTTTTCACCGGATTTTAAAATAAAAAAAGAGACATGATCTCGTCTTCAGAGCCTTGCTATACTGCCTAAGTTTTATAGATAGCCGTCTTTTTTTTTAACGGGGAGGTAAAGCTGTCGCACGTTCTGTCGCTTTAAAATATTAAGGTGAGAACATTATGCATGGCTAGCTGTGTGACGTCGGTAAAAAAAAATCGATGCAAGCTAGCCCAAGCAGCTCATGTAGCTTTAAAGCTCTTTTTTTGTTAGTTTCTTTGCTTTCTTTGCTCACCAGTATTCTTAACCCTCTATTGCATCACGTCCCATATTTGGCACATACCGATTAACATTTTTTATAGCGGGCGCAAGAGGACCAGTGGAGAATGTGACACAGTTATAGTAATCTTTATCTTTACGTGCACTAAATATTAAAAAAAAAGCGCTGCCATCCCTAGAGCAGTATGAAATCTAGACATGAAATAGATTTCACGGTGCACGTGCAAGCTCGGATCATGAACAACAGTGACTGCTATATTTTTTCTTGCAACCATTTTCTCGTTGCAGAAGCAAGAAAAAATTATTTTGGCATATCTCGTGGCTTTGAAAATTCGTGCTCATTAAGGCTCTTCTCAATTCCTTTTTCTACTGCGGTATATAGTCGGAAATCGGTATGTGCCATATTTGGCACAGTATGCATGGGAGTGATGAAATGTGCAATATGATGCCATCATTGTTTTTTTGCACAGTGCAAATACAAACAAAAAGAAATCCTCTGAGATCATGCAGCACAGCTCGTTTTTGCCAGATTTCAGTTGTGGTGGTAGGTTTTGAGATGCTTCACGAAAATATCGAGTCTCAGCAGCAGTACCTGGCAATTTTTTGTTACATTATTGGCGTGGGTGCACGAAAAAATCATGTGAAGTCTAACCAGTGCACGGCGATATTTAGCTTTTACGATTTGTCGGCAACTGACGCTCACAACCACAAGTCAGCGGTTGGAAATTTGGGCAGAAAAGTACAGCAAGGCGGCCCCATGCGAAGAGTCAAACGTGTAAGCGGCCATCTTGCACGTAGATGTCGGCAGTCAGATGCACTAACCAAAATGTTCAATTATGCCTGAACACAGGAAGCAATTACTTTGCTTTATTCCACAAATCAAGCTAAAAAGACCGCAATCAGTGAGATTTTGTTTTCAGCCATGACAGCAATTTTGCTCGCCCACTTGCATAGTGTGCCATATTTGGCACAAACCTTTATCTTCATTCATACAGTCACAATAAATCTGAAAATTTTTGTACATGTTATTCTTCATGTAGTTAATGATAAAAAATGATCGAATAATTTTTCAATTTATTTTCTCATAATTCTTGCAATAGAGGGTTAAGATCAGCCACCGCAAGCAGTGACAGACTCTATAGTGTCCGTGAATTCTACGAGTATAGTGGTAGACATCGCTTCCTCTGTAGGGATCGCAATTACTCAACATAACCATTAGTTAACACTTAGTCAAACTAGGCAACTTGCTAGGATATTTCATTTGCTTTCAAATAGATAGTGTCTTATCTACGGCAGCTGCGTCTTGTATGGGTATATTGGCAACACGTCTAAAAGGAAAATCTGGCGGTAACAAAAAATACGCAAACTCAATGTCACGCATCTGAGTGGCACTGTGCGGGAAAAAAATTAGTATTCTAGTTTGGATAGAACATATTTTTCTACATAATATCAAATGATGCTATATGTAGTCGATTTTCATGAGATCAATGTATCTAAATAATGTTCCAATTAAGGCTACATCAGTGCAGATTATATTTTACTGCTTTGAAAATCCCTTGCAAAAAAAAATGCTGTTGCGAAAATCTTCAAGACTATACGCTTCCAAGAGAAGTTCGATGTCTCTTGGCTAAGTATGAGGAGAACACGGGCGAAAGGGTATGCTTTCACCAGACACTCGTTAATTAAATTCGATGTTATCAGTCCATTATATCGCACCATTTTAAATTTATTGAAGACAAATTTCTTGTGTCCTGCCAACATATGAATAAGTGCGTAATTTTGAACTACATTGCAAGGCCTTCAAGTAGCTGTGTTCTCCCACGTTTGCTTTTCTGGCTCACGCTGCTTGGAAAATATACATTCAATATACATACCAGGTCATGCAAGTATTGTATTAATACGGCCGCACTATCGCATATTATCTGGCAGTGCCCAGCACTAATTGGCAAAACTGGGGCGCGGCCTCCAATCAGGACCTTCGGGCGCGTTGGAGGTCCGCGCTTCTCACATCAGGACTCGACCACCAGCACTGGGCGATCCAGCACGCCAAGGAAGTTGCTGAGAGACAATATGTTTCGGCCATCTCCCAGGCGGGAACGTAGTTCGACATCTGAAGAAGGTTATTTGGACACATTGGTACAAAGGCTTCATGGCTGTCCCGGGGCACAGTATTGGCCATTCGATAGATAGATAGATAGATAGATAGATAGATAGATAGATAGATAGATAGATAGATAGATAGATAGATAGATAGATAGATAGATAGATAGATAGATAGATAGATAGATAGATAGATAGATAGATAGATAGATAGATAGATAGATAGATAGATAGATACGCTCAAGGTGCCTTTTCTTCGCTTAGAAGTGCGTCGTATTTAAAAAAAAACAGCGCATGTGTTCTCTTTCCCTTCGACTTAATCCTGTTTTCGCGGTGTTTCCGTGCAGTTCACCATTGCCTCTCTAAGAAGCCTAACGCTCCTATTTATTCCTTTAATAGAACTTGCTCTGTCCCAAAGAAACGGGATATTATTCCACATGCTACAATACCTGCGAATAATTTAATGCAGAATGTCTGTTTTATTCATGCACCTCTTACTGTCAAACTCCCCCCATCCCTTTCTCCAGTGTATGGTCAAATACTGCTTATTGTTAATTGAAGAACATTCCTCCTTTTCCCTCTCTCCTTTTTTTTCCTTCCTTTTGCTTCTTTCAATACACTCGATCTGGCTGACCGTCGTTGTTAATGCAAGTTCAGAATACAGATGACTAAGCTTTGCGACACCAGTAAACTAATTAATAGGGCTCAGAAGAGGGACGCTTAGATTATTTAATGTGCCATACATTAGCCGTCAAATTGTGAGTTCTTCATGTCAGGCGTTTGGAAAACACTATTTGAAAAACAATATATGCCACACGTATTATTGAGTTCACCGAAGGTGTCGGCATAGGTCGGCAAAACTTGTGGAGCTCACTCAGACTCACTCATGAAATAAATTTTTCGCTTAGGTCTCACTCGGACTCAGACTCGCGAAACTTTTTCCTGAGCCGGAATCACTCGGACTCACACTCACGAAAATTTTCTTCAACCGGACTCACTCAGACTCAAACTCACCACTACATTACTCACCCGGACTCACTCAGACTCAGACTCACGGCTTGATCTGAGTCTGAGTGAGTCCGAGTGAGTCGACTCATGAGTACGTTAGCCTAGAATTAGGGTTTCCGACCATGGTGTCAATGCTCTTTAACACCGATATCTCACGTAATCTGTGTTTTTCTTCGGGCCTTTTGATACAGAAGCTTCGAATACGAGTTATGAGTGGTCGCAAACAAGTAAGGTCATTTGTCTTGAAAGAGATGACCACGTACACTATATTTAGCAAGAACTTCTCTGGAAGAAGTGGCGGGGGGCAGGGGCAAGGCACTCCCTAATGTAATTCGCGCCTCTGACCAATAAATATTGAAATGGTGCATGAACGACACTGCTTTGGAATACGTGTCAGCAGACGTGAGTATAAACGTGAATCCAGGTCAGGCTGATAGTAATGCTGAAGATGAGTAGATATGGCTATAGGTCGGCAAAAGAAAGTGGAACTCACTCAGACTCACTCAGGAAATATATCTTGCGCTTCGGACTCACTCGCACTCAGACTCACCAAAATTTTCTTGATCCGAGCTCATTCGGACTCACACTCACAAAAATTTTCTTCAACCAGATTCACTCAGACTCAAATTCTCCAACACATTACTCACCCGGACTCACTCAGACTCAGACTCATAGCTCGATCTGAGTCTGAGTGAGTCCGAGTGAGTCCGAGTGAGTCGACTCATGAGTGAGTTCGCCGACCTATGGGTGTCGGAGAAAGTCCCGAGAATGAATGTCCTGAGAAATGCACTTAATGAATGTCCCGTGAACTATCTTACTTCTGGAAAAGGCAGCGTGTTCAATAATTCTCAGAGCGATAGCTCCACTCCTCCAGGTATAGACTAAGAAAACGCCCAACTGCGTGAATCTGACCTTCAAGCTCAACCACGCTGCCACTCCCTGAAAGTTTCGCCAGGCGATAAGAAATTGAAGCTGGCAACCTAGCGTCAGTTGCAATCAAGGCTGGGAAAGAAACGTGCCTCTCCAAAAAAAAAGCAGAGTTCTTAGCTCTAGGGGCCGTTGTTTCAAATTCAATTGTGACCTTCTTCGTGAAGCGCGCGGCAGCGGAACAGGCGTGAATCCGCTCGCTTCTTTATCAAGGTCATTGCTTCTTTTACTACACAGAAGGCATTTTCTTATTGGGCTTCCGCATGAATAGCCACGGTATGGATTCCTGTAACCGCTACCCCGGCTTCTTCGGCTTTTGTTTTGGATAGCCTTCCCAGTGTTTGTTTATGAAGTAGACCATTTAAACCTATGCTTGCACAACTTTCTCTGAAATGGAGTGCGAGTAAATGGCTTTGTACTACGCCTTGTGAAAAAGCTGAGTGCATACCTTCATTATGTCATCCTTAAGAGATGGGTAGAATTGTATCACGGGACGAAACAAAGAATACTTAGCTTCCGAAATTAAAATGGCAATTTTTGCAGAATCTCAGAACTTTGGAAGAGGCTAAATTTTGCGTTTGGTGAGGCAAACTTTGATACGTTCTTCAATTTAGTCACTTGCGCATCGCCTACGACTTCAAGTTACTCAATTTAGACCAGGAGTTGTACAGCGAAAGCAAGTACCCAATAGTATCTAAGTAACCACATTTTTAATTGCTAATATTTTTTATTTACGTTGTCACACACGGATAGATGGAGTTGAAAGTGTAAAAGAAGCACTTGCACTTTGACTAATGTAGTTGTCGTGACCGGGAATCGCCAGTGTCTTCAGCAGCGTAAGCTCAACAAATATGCAGAGGTGTATCCATATCTGGGTAGGGGTATGCAATGGGGTTCCACTTCTTCCGAAAATTTCTATGTGTATGTTTGTATGCACACGAGCGCATTCTAACACACACACGGGCATATAAGGCTAATAATGAAGCAGGGGGCCGCACAAACATTTGGGGGGCGCGCACCATCAGATAACGGCCTTATTGTGTTACTTGTGCTCCGTTGAAATATACCTAACGCGCTCGTCACTTAAGATGACTGTGTGAACGAAATTTAATTTCATGACGATGATATGGCTGGATTATCCTTGCATGCTCCAGCGCTTGCCTAAGAAAGGCATCGAGGAGTGACAGAAAGTGAAAACAGCTGCGGTGAGCGACTATGGTAGCACGAATGAAGCAACAGCGGAGCAAACAGGAAAGGTGGAAGTGGGCCTTGGTGGCCTTCCGAACGCTTGAGCGTTAGGCCACTAATCACGGTTGTGATTGTCCAGATTATGTTCCTTGGCTGCATTCATTTCTGTGGTCTATCCCAAGTGAATCAACTGAGCCTTTAACAAGTTATCACAGCATTTTGATCGTAGAACTTATTTATTCACAAAAACAACACACTCTTCTTCCAATATGACTGACGTTACTGGTCCTTCAACGTTGCTTCACTTGTGACGATTCCAGTTATTGTGCTTGTAAGACAAACGATTGACATTGCCGCAAGATGTCCTTGATCACGCATCATATGTTTTGTGTGAGAGATGTCTGATCTTGGTACACGTGTGATCCATTTCTATCAAACATTCAGTCAGTTCTAACTTATTACGCTCCAGCCAACGGATGCCATGCGGAGCAATGGAATCACACAAAAAAAAAAAGTCACAGTTTCACCGCAAGGGTGAAGCAATGAATGCGATAGCAAAATATTGTAATGTTATACGAAGTGAGGCTGGCAGCTAACTCTTTTTGGGTCCGATCTCACGCAACTCTAGAAAACGCTTGTTTAAGAGAATTCTCTTCGCGTTGAAAGCGCAGCACGTAGAAGGGTACGCCGGCCCGGCCGCCGAGAAGGGGAGATAAAGCGCGCGCCCGCGCCCGCGCTCGTAAAATCGAACGTCGCCCCCCCCCCCCGCTTGCTGTCGGCCGCCGAGAAGGGGAGATAACGCGGGCGCCCCCGCTCGTAAAATCGAAGGTCGCTCGAGGGACCCCCCCCCCCTCGCGTCTTTTCTCGCTCACGAACGACGGGCGGGCCCGGTTATACATATACATATACGGCAAATGACGCCGACGCCGACGGCGAAAACCAGCCGCGAGTGTCCATATAATTGCTATCGCAATAATAATTAAAACAAGACAGTGCCAACCCTTGCGTACAGCGTTTGCGAAAAGGCCCCGCGAGCGCATGCGGAGAGTGGTCACGCTTTCAATTTTTTAGATGCGAAGCATCTTATGCTCGGGGCTATGTCCGTCCCTCCCGCGTCCGGCGTGTGGCGTCCCGCGTCCGGCCACTTTCATGAAGTAGGGAAGCACCCATTATGCGAACCAGAACACTGTAGTAATATGAAGGCCGTCAACAACTACCACAGTCATCAGAGTCATGGCCGAGAGCACAGAGTCTGCTTAGCAATGGCTAGTCAGGTGGTGTCTGTCGCCCAGGTTGACCCCATTCCTTCATCTTGATTACATGTGTTTGGAGGGGGCTTAGTCCGTCCCGCGTCCCACACCACCACAGCGCATGCGCGTCCCCTGCCCTCTCTCTCTCCTCTCCTACGCTCACCCCCTTTCTCTCCTCTAGGAATCCTCTACTCTACGGGAGCGGCCCCCGCGTCCCACACCCCCCCAAAGCGCATGCGCGTCCCCTCCCGCTATCCTCTCCCTACGCTCACCCCCCTTTCTCTACTCTAGGAATCATCTACTCTACGGAAAGGCGCCCGCGTCCCACATCCCCACAGCGCATGCGCGTCCTCTCCCTCTCTCTCCTCTCGGAATCCTCTACTCTACGGAGCGGCTCTGGTGTCCTACATCCCCACAGCGCATGCGCGTCCTCTCCCCCCTCTCTCCTCTACTCTACGGAGCGGCTCCCGCGTCCCACACCCCCCACAGCGCATGCACGTCCCCTACCCCTCTCTCTCCTCTAGGAATCCTCTACGGAGCGGCGTGCACGACAGGTGGTGCGACAGCTGCATACTCCGCTGGGGGGTGCCACGGTAGTTCCGCGGGATGAAAATGACAGAGCGCGCGCGCCTCATTCTCTCTCCTGTGCAGGGCCGCGATGAGCGCCCGGACCGCTGCCGTGAAACGAGAGCGGCGACGTTCCTCCCACTCAAGCTAATTATCTCCCCACTGCTTCGCATCTACACATGGTTCCCTTTAGCGGGAGATGGAGAAGTTTTTCTTTTTATTACAATAGCAATTAAATGGGCATCGAGGCGCATTTCTGCCAAAGCCATCATGTTCCGCGTCAAGTCTCAATCGATGACATCGCCCAGGGTGTCCCGCGTTTTATGCTCGAGTGAAAGCACGTCAAGGCTTGCGGCAGGCGTGGCTCAAGTAGAGATGAAACCTGCCGGCCGGCTCGGTCACTCGAAGGAGCGTCAAGGTGTGTAATATGGTGGGCTGCATCATCACTCGGGCAGGTCCTGCGAACTTTGATCGAATGGGCGTGGCCGCAAGCACTATTTCGACAGATATCATCAAACGATTCATACATTTGTGCGTGCTGTCTACTGCTCTGAAGCGATAGACAGCTTGAATGTTGTTTCGCTCACTCTAGCAGCCAGGATTTCTCTTACGTTCTCTTATGTCACCATCTTTAGCATATTCCTGATTGAATTCAAAATAACTCAGCTGCTCACCTTACTCCGTATAACATTACACTTTGTGCATACCGCGTTCATCGCTTCACCCTTCCGGCGAAACCGTTACTTTTTAATCTCGATGTCCATTCACAATGTAAATCTCTTTTCAAACATCCAAATTGTGTCATGGTGAAGTGGGCCAGAAGGTGCGGCCGAACACCTATTCTTTAACCGCGCACATGTTTAAGGCGGTCGTAATCTGTCGAACACGAACAAAAAACACCATGCCGCGATCATTTCACCACGTGTTGCCTAGCAACCAGCCGCACAGCTGTGCGCCTTTCATCGCTGCTCCGTCACGAGCGCGCCTGCCTGGACACTGCGCGCAACCGCGCGGCGGCGGCAGAGGGTACGGCATGGCCAACAGATCATGCGCTTGTTCCTACTGTATAAAGCCGAAACGTGGTGGTGGCGCCAGACGCAGACATGGGGAGGCCAAAGAAGGTTCGCACTGCCGATGAGGAAGCCGCTTACCGGGAATCGTGGCTCGCTGCCAAGCGAAACTACTGTATTCGACTTGTTTGAAGTAGTCCACGATGTAGTGCGGCCGAAATGGCGAGGTGCGACTGTGCTGAACTCGTCTAGCACTTGACATTACTTGGCACTGTTTCTTATAGTTTAGCATCACTCGGCATCAATTCGTATGGCCAGGACCAGCTGGGAACCGATCAGCTCCGATGTGCCATTAGACTTCCGCCACTGGTGCAACCTACGCAAGGGTTTGTTTTATTTGAAATAGTGTCACATTACGAATATTTTAATTACCTCCTTTCCGACATCCATTGACGTAGTTCGAGGCGCAGTTGAAGTGCGGCTAAGTACGGCTAAATCTATGTTTTATTGGAAGCTAGTATCCTATAATTCTTGCCAAAGGAAATATATTCAGCCGACCTAAACTGCACTGCTAAGACCGTACAGGTTTGCATCAAAACGGCAAAACGACGCGAAGAAGATGCGTCAGAGCATATCTAGCTTCCATTCGTTGAATAATCTAATGAATTACAAGCGTTCTCGTTGCGCTAGTTGGAATAGGCGCCTGCCGCACCTCAGAAACTTCCCTCTCCTTCCATAACGACGACTAAGGCCCTTGCGCTTTTCTTCAAAAATGTTCATTGCCAGTTTCTTACCTCTTCTGTATGAAAATGCATCTGCGTTCTTTCTAAATGTTGATCTGTTTTATTCAATTGACTGAAAGCGTGTGATCGCAATGCTGACATGTTGAACTGAAATTGCAAATTTCTTCTGAAGTTCATTATTATTCGGAATACAGTTCGTAATGGAAATACGCGCAAAAGTATACGAAGGGCCAATATTCGTTATAGGCATTTAACGAAAGAGCAATATATTCAACTCAACTTTTCTTCTAATGACATAGATATATATTCTAGCTGCAGTAAAAATATGTTGCTCAATACTTAATTCCAGCATTTCTTTGCGCATTTTTGGGCTCCTGGAAGAACCTACAGACTTGCGTGGTTTCAACAATAGGACTCCTCCACCCACATAAAAGATACTTAACTTGCGTACACCAATTAGAAGTAGTATACAAAATAGGCTCACTCGCAAAATGAGACTAATTAAGGTTCACTTACACTTTTTATAAATAGTGTACAGTATGTTCCCGCAGCCATGTTTACTCAATGACGCTGATGTTGAGTGGCTCAAGCGATGCCGCAGGATTGATTCATGGTGTTATGCAAAAAATAGAGCTCATAAGATTCTGTTTTGCTGGCGAGTAAAAATAGCAGTTTCGCCAAAATTAAAACAGAGTTCCTACTCCCGCGTCGCAAATTAAAGTTTGTGCTTTCGATTTAATTGAGTTAAACTTATTCGGTATGACGACAACCGACTTTCGCTTAGACAGGGCTGACTTTGGCTTGCGAGTACAAAGGCTGATTCACGTGTACTCTCGACATCTCTGTGTCATTCGAGCTCAGGCTCATTTTCTTTGCTGACTTCCGGAAGTCAGATAGGAGGTTCGCTCTGTCCTATCTAACTTCTTTTCTGAAATGTTCCGCGCACAAAGAAAGGTTTTTCCTTTTAGAATGCAATACCAACCAGCCCAAGTAGTCACCCTGTTCCCGAATCGAACAAGGCAACGCCGACAGTCGGCTGCGACATGCTAAGCACGTCGCTCCACTGTCTCCCGTTGTGTGCGTGTGTGTGTTTGCGTGTTTTACGGGGCGAAGCTCCTCTTAGTCTAACCTTGTCAGGCGTAACGCGTAACCCCCTAGTATCGCCTGCCATCTCGGAGGCCATGATAAGAGATGACCATTTCTCTTCTCATTTCCTAGATGGCGTTACTCTGCCGCTACCGAATTGCCGCTACCCTCCGATTGGTCGCTGCGCGCGCTTTGCCCGAGTGCGCGGCGATCGAGTGCCTCTCAGTCCCCTGGATCGTCGCCGTACGTGTCGAATCGTTGGTGGGGCATGGACGAAGCGAAGCAGCGGGCGCGGAGGGCCGCCGCTTCTCGGGCTCGCCTTTCGGGGTCCGCTGTCTCGCTGCTCGGGGTGCACGTTGGCGCCGCTAAATATGTACTTCTCCGACCACAAGTGCGTAATATATAAAGGTAACTTGAAATCTCAATAAAAGTTTTCTTCACCGTACCTCACGTGTTTGCATGATGATTTTATCGGGCGAACTTCTCGGAGGGTTAACGGCATCAACCATAACCTCTCAAGCTTCGCCCACCTCACCATCATTCACCTCGTGGATATGCTGTGATTTTTTCTTTTTCACGTTCTAAACATCGAACCATAAAAAAGGGAAAGTACAGTTGCGCTCTTCCTGTACATGCTTACCTTTCTTTTTCCCGTATGCCTGTAGTTGCACCAGTAGGATGTTTCCAGAAAACGTAGTGTTTAGCCACCTGTCTTTGTTTTCTATATGAGAATGCACTTGATGCGGCAGTGTTTCTGCAATCACGTGCCGAAACCAAGATCTGAATTACGACGCACGTCATAGCTTGAAACATCAGACTAACATTGACAACCAGGGGCTATTTCACGTGCAAGGCATACGTACTATTGCTTTATCCGCTCTGCATCAGCGTCATTGAGACCACACGTAGACGAAAAAATAGCGCTGAATGAACCGGGACACGCGAAGAGGACACACAACAGAGACGCTAGTGTTGTGTGTCCTCTTCTCGTGTCCCTGTTCATTCAAGAAGCGTGTGTTGTGGGGCTAGTTGGTATGAAGTATTATTCAAGCCTAAACTGCGCTTGAGATGGGACACCAGAGGCGTTCGTCCTGTCTGCATCTTCTCTGGTGTCCCTTCTCAAGCGCAGTTTAAGTTTTAATAGCCTGTCCATTCAGCGCTATTTCTTTCTTTTTTTTTTGTCCTTGTTGACAGTATGTGCCAACAAGCCCAGATTTCAACCACGCTGAGTCCACACGGCTGCGGTATTATACAAGACGTCATTTTTGAAAAGTGTGAGTGGGGACCGCCGTTACGTAATCGCAGTGGTTCACGTGCAGCTGGAGTATCCGAGCTTACCCAGGGGCCCCGCGACTCAGTCACCGCACTCAACAACTCCCCCGTATACCACAGCACGTGTCGCTAGGGGCATAAAGACAGTATCAAGCAAAGTACTGATAGATGATGAGCGGGGTGACTAACTGTTCTGGTGCAGTAGCGTAGCCAGAATTTTTTTTCGGGGGGGTTCAGCTATACTTCATGTATATTCGTATGTGTGTTCGAAAGTATGCGTATTTTAAGGGGGGGGGATTTGCTGAACCCCCCCCATCACCCATCCCTGCCCCCTGGTTATGCCAGTGATGTGGCGGTATCATCAATTCCCAAAGATAATGCTACTTGTTACTATGTTGCGGTAGGTTTCTGTACGTTAACTCTATCAAAAACTTTCCGGTGTTCGGGCATATTAGTCGATTAACTACAAATTCAGACTTTTCACCTTTTACGCACGTGCGATCATGTAGTGTGTGAATCCGTAAGTTATATAGAACAATCCCCTGTTACTCGGTGAAGCGCATAGTAACATATCCTGCTGTTCTTTCAGTTTATTTACGACATGAAATCTGTAGGTACGTTTCCAGCTGCACAAAACAGCAACCAATACTCATATAACGGCACTGTTTCGTTCCTGAAAGCGTGTATGAGATTTATACTTCCATGGCTCACCGATTTCAAAATTATGATTACTTCCAGCCCAAGTGAACCAGTATGAATTACTTCCAAATAGTGTACGCTAACATATGTCAATGTTAAGTTGAATAGATAAATTAGGATTGACAAACGAGAGGCAGCTTTTAATCGTGAAAGTATCCGAACATAATAATAATAATAATAATAATAATATCTGGGGTTTTACGTCCCAAAACCACGATATGATTATGAGAGACGCCGTAGTGGAGGGCTCCGGAGATTTTGACCATCTGGTGTTCTTTAACGTGCACTGACATCGCACAGTACACGGGCCTCTACCATTTCGCCTCCATCGAAATGCGACCGCCACGGCCGGGATCGAACCCGCGACCTTCGGGTCAGCAGCCGAGCACCGTAGCCACTGTTCCACCGAAGCGGTATCCAAACATGGCGGCCATGGTGACGACAACAGAAGGCATCATCACGCGTGAGCCACATTTCACTTGACCTTAGAGAATTTATAGTTAATTGTTCCTGTTATCAATTTATCGCTGCGCAAGACGTTCATGTCCTAAAGTCCTATTCCAAGCTTACTGAGCACAGTAAGATGACACTACCTTAAAGGGACCCTGAAACGGTTATTTGAAGCTTTGTCAGCGTTTAGACTAGAGCATCATCGAACCATTGGCACCACAAATTTAGCGGCACGCCGTGTACCAAGGCGGCTACGGACAATTATATCATACCCTCCTTCTCACCCCTGCCTTGCCTCCTCAACTCATGAGACACGCTGGCATCGCTGGCGATCGCAGAGCTCACGTGAGCACACTCGACGATTTGAGCTTCGCCCAGTGATCACCTCCGAGATTGCACGCCGACAGGTTGCGTGCATCTCGGAGACCATAGCCCAGTGCGCCCGGCAGCACGCACGCCGTCTGGCAACAGACACATCGCGGAGTGGTTGACATCTGCTCCGACAGGTGCCGCCACCCTGCCAGCCAATTTTTCGTGCGTGCACCCCGCAGCCCCAGTGACGTCGCCGGCAGCCCCAATGACGTCGTGCCCACACTGCATGTCGTACTCGCAAGGGGCGGTTGAAAACGCGTTGGGCTGAGCCGCCGTGATCTGCAGCGATTCGCAGCTTTATAGCGTTGTAATAAATTACACAGTGTAAGCAGAGAGCTTAAATTAGTCTGTAAATGAGCCTTAGGACTTGGTCTACTGGCCCAATGTGTTTGTACAAAATCGTCAAAACCGTTTCAGGGTCCCTTTAAGACAGCCGGTGCGATGACATCGGTGCCAAAAGTCCACAATCGGTCTCCATGGCGTGTTGAACGTTTTTCGAGTATTTTGTAAATTAAAATAATAGTGATTAGACCGGTTAACTGGCACCAAATGATAACATATGGCCGCGTTGTGGCGATACGAAGACTTATTTTTGTCCAACTTTAAAATGGTGCCACTTGTTTGTTGTCATAAATATTACGGGCATCAGTATTTTTTACCAATAGTGATGGTCGCGGCATCTATGGTGCCCGACCGCTCACCCGAAGTTCGCTGAACAGAATCCCGGCCGCGCCGGCCGCACTTATATGGAGCTTAACCGCTAGAGGCTCATGGAGTTAGTTTTAGGTGCACGTTAAAGAACACCACATGGTCTAAACTTCCGAAGCCCTCCACTACGGCATCCCTCATAATCGTGTCGCGATTTTGGGACCTAAAACACGGACAATTATTATTACTCCTTCCCCTACCCCTTAGAGAAAAAAAAAGAGAAAAATACATAATAGCATGCAATATTTCCTGACGTTCGCGAGGACGGTGTGATTCGTTTTCCTGTGGCGTCATCGCCATACGTAATTTTCATCCTACTCTAGCGGTCGCGTTACCCTTTTTTGTAATTCCTCTCCCTTTCACTATTCGTAAGGTCACTGTGTGTCGGAGTAGATTGTAACAACTTCCGTAAACCACCGCAGAAGCTGCCATCCAATTATCCAGTTATCTGCCGCGAAGTCCCACGCACCTTAATTCGCCGGGGCGTGACTCAGCTCTTCACCCTCCTGAACTTCCATTTGCAACGGTGATTTATATTCTCGTGACAGCGACAAGGGGGTACAAACCCTCCGCCAAGAGGAACCGACTACCGCAGAATTCTCGCCGCTAGAGAAACAAGAAAAAGATGAGAAAAAAAAAACAAAAAAAACACCAGCACAATTACCCAACGCGCGCCGGAGGAGCGTGGCGAAGCGTAATGTGCCTCCAGTGAGGAGGAGGGGGGGTTTCGCCTCCGTGCTCCTCATTGGACCGCAGCTCGACGGAACGCTACGGTATGATTTCAAGCCTGAGCTTTAATTTCGCGGAAAGTTGGGTTGCTGATCAAGCGATAGCGTTATCTTTCGCAAAACACGCGTTTGCACAGAAACGCACTCACGTCACTCTTTCTTGCGCTGGTACGTTCCCTGATTGCAAGAAAGCGCCACTGCTGCTCTTTTTAATTATTGCGGAACCAGTGTGCTAGCCGAAATAGCAATGGGTCTGTTTATCTCCCTACATTTAGGTGTCGCTTCTATCTCGGTGAATATTTGGTGTCAGAGATTGGGAAATACGCGGCAATATATTGCAGAAAATTAAACAGAATTTTTAATGAGGTTTGTTAGCAGTTTAACTTTCTACATGACTTAAGATGGAACAGTTATGTTTACAACACATTCAGTAGTTAAAATATACACAAAAACAAGAGGCTGCCAGTGGCTACCCATCCAAGTTGCCACTAACATTGGACTACAAAGCATTCTGCGTGAGGCAAGAATTGTAAATTGAAGTTATAGAATAATTTACTTATTCTTTGTTTGGATGAATCTACTTGGTATAGTTGGAGCCTTCAAACATCGATCGTGTTTTCGTTTCCTCTGCATGATTTTCCCATCAAAACGTGAAACAATGAGTTGTATAAGTATGGAATACCAACTAGCCCCAATCAAGCAGACGTCAATGTCATAAAACAAGAAAGTACGATTGTCTGGTAAAATTTTACTGCACTATGAAAACATGATCACGTTGGCCACAAATTTATTTAGGTTGTTTTGCATACATACATGTTGTTTAACAGGATAAATAGGGGATCATTGGGAGAGACCTTGGTGCTGTAGCGAACATTATATAGTAGGCTGAAGAAAAAGAAGACGCTGATAAAGATGATATTTTTTTTTTTGCTATCAAAAACAATACTGATTTTGACTAAAAAAGTCAAACGAAGCCAGGTTCATTCAATCTGAGCGAAAACAGGTGCTCAGAGCAGAAAGCGTCAGTCGGGCGCATATTAGCGAATACAAAAGTCAGGCGGACTATCAAACCGCAGTGTCTGAGAGAGAGAAAGAATGAATATAGGAAAGGTAGGGAGGTTAACTAGACTACATCCAGTTTTTTTGCTTGAGCGCAGTGCTTCTGATGCGAGATTAAGCGTTGCATTTCAGGCAGCTAGATGTGACGACGTGGTCGCTAAATATTTAATTCACTCTTATGTCCTAAACAGCCACACGTCGTACACTTTACATAACGCACATAATAACATCAATCGCATATTAACGATTTACATTAACACTTTACATAACGCGCATAATAACATCAATTATATTAACGCGATAGCGTTAAAGAGCTCGTTTCGCAGAAATTCCGGCGTCGGCATCGGTGTTGGCGTCGGCGTCGTCGGCGTCGTTGGTTGTGAGCGAAAAATCATCATCTTGTACGTGACCGAAAAATCGAGAAAGATGCAAATAAAATAAACAATAAAAAGATTCCGGGTCCGAATGAGGATCGAACCCAGGTCGTCTGCGTGGCAAGCAGGTGTTCCACCGCACAGCCAAGCTTCGCCTTGGGATTACATATAAAATTACTTCATCTGCTTGGAGATGCAGTAAAAATAACTCTTGATTTACCAACACACGCGTCCTGTATACAGGCGTCACAATACAACATGTAATATCGCAGTAATATTGCGTGGTACAAGCGTACATTGCCAGCAGGCGTCAGAAGATGTGAATATCATAACGACATTGTGGTTAAAAGCCGTTCACCCGTTACAGAAGGCACACACGTTACTGCGCGCATTCCTTTAAGACCACGTAGTGGGTTCATAGCAAGTTCGAAAACATTTCCCGCATTTCCCGCGCGTTATTGCTCGGGGTTTAATGCACGTTACCCATTACATAGTATGTACCAAGTGATTGAAGTACGCACTAGGGACAGGGTATCGCTATCGTGTTCAACTCTCAAAGGCGAAGCTTAAGGGTCCCCCCAATCTTTTTTCTTCGACCATTGCCATAGATCGACAAAGGCAGTCAATCGCTTCATATTCAATGTGTAATGTTCATTACGCAAAGTTTTGACGATGATGAACGTGAAAAAGTCGGGGCTGCACAAAGACATGTTCGGAGCGGAATATTTGGAATGGGTCGTAGCATCGACAAAGTATTTTCAGGACGACTGTACAGAGTCCAGAATAGAGGCACACTGTGAACACATAAATAACAGACCAGTAGATAGACGACACCTGTATCTAAGCTTTGGGGAGCCAGACGTGATAACAATAGAAAGCATGGTACTTCGAAAATTGAACGCGCGGCCATACTGACCATGAAAAAAAAACCGTATTAACGAGTAAGCCATATTTCATACGGACTCGCCGGACGTCAAAATGACGTAAAATGATGTTCCTATAATGTTCAGTTGATAAACAGAATCATAAACTGAACTCTCATTGTTTAAGACCTACCCTGTGCTTCACATTGTCGTCGTATCGATTGCCGTGATTACGAATCCACTTTTCCAAATAGTACCATGAATCGATTCCTATGCAATTTTTTCTCACTACTGATAGTTCGCTCAGGCCGAATGAGGTATGCTTTATCTTCGTTTGCCTGCGCGCCTGTTCTAATTGCCGTATTTGTTAGTTTTGTGCTCCTACTACATTCTTCTATTGATGAACTGTTTAAATATTCTACAGTTTTACAATAAGGTATGCAAAGCTTTGCGTTAGCGTTTGTTGGCACTGTTGGCACGAATTTTGCTTAAAAAAAAGCAAGATGCGTAACCTTCCCACTTCACAGTTGAACAGGATAGCATAATCTTGACTCGTTCGCATTGCCTCATCATTGACCTCTCATTTTTTTGGTGACTTGTACAACTCTTGTGTACTTTTTGAATATGACAATTTTATCAGTGCAATATGTAGTCAATTTTCTTTAATGTTTATTCGTTACATTTTTCTGCGTGTTATTGAAGGCGTCCACTATGTACCATTTATGTGTTATAAATGTTTTTTCACCGCATAGCTTTGTTCCCATACACTCCATGTAATATCGTAGAATATCTGCAGTCATACATTTTCACTTTTTCAATGCAAGCGTATCTCATGCGTATTTTGGCTGCCCTCCTGCAATGGTCACCATTGGTACTGGCAGTATGTAAAAATAAATAAAAATAAATAAATAAATATATCTCTTCAAGGTTCACACCTCAACCGAGCCGCGGGGAAAGCAACTTCTGTGTGAGTGAGGACGGTCGTTTTAAACTATCCTTGGATGCCTAGTGAAAATAGAGTTGCTAAATGCCTACTGCAACATAATTTCTCCTTTTGCCAAAGAGCCTAGGAACCTTAACGCGTCCATAATGCAGTACGCGCACCTGCGCAAATGCTAACTTTGTTGGCGCTGTGCCTAAAAATGATCGTTTATGCCTTTGCTATCGACGGAAATGTAAGCCGCCCACTAGCTGCGGAAGTAACATGGCGTGAAGACTATCATGAAGGTAACATTTCAACTAGTGCAGGTAAAACTCTATTTTATATGTTGGATGTAATCACTTGCGGTGCTTTAACTATACGTCATTTTGAAGGCGTTTGCAACTCTTGATTCTTAGACGAGAGCGAGGTGCCATATGGCCAGTGGAATGCGGGTTACTTTTCTGTGCCCTAACATGTCCTTAAAATTCCTATTGCTGAAATGCACGAACTATGTTAATTCGAAAAACGCATTTCTTAGGCGCTCGTTACTTGCCAGCATTAGATTATACTCTTGGCGGATATTATTGATGTTTGGGAGCACTTTCGAGTATCTTGTTATACATGCTCGCGGCTGCTTGGGTTGTGCAATGGGGGGCCTTTTAGCTAGTGTTGATTTCCTATCTAGATGGCATGCTTCGTTGGAGACCTTGTTTAGAGCGTCTTGCGGACCATTTCTTTCAACTAATGTTTCCTTTAGGTTGTTTAAGTGGGGAACGTAGTCACAATCGCCGCTACATGTCCTTCTTAAAAGCCTTGCCTGTCCAACAAATATCCCTCGTTTGCAGTGTCGCGGGTGATGACTAGTATTATCTAAGTATTGTTGGCTGTCTGTTGGCCTGTTGGTTTTCTTTAAAGCGTCGTCTTTAGTTTTCCTGCTTTAATAGACACTCTGGCGTGTAGGTAGATAAGTTCATTGGGAGAATGGTGGATGGTAATGTGATTACTATAGTGAAACCTGTTACAGTGATCAATGAGTGCGTTTATTGCGCAGTTGCCCTGTTCCCATATAGTGAATATGTCGTCTATGTAACGGAGATAGGTTGAAGGCTTTACTAGAGATGGCTTCAACAGGTCTGATTGTAAGTGCTCCATAAAAATGTTGGCGTATGTTGGCACAAAAGGGGTTCCCATATTTGTGCCAAGAGTTTGCAGGTAGTCAGACGAATCGAATTCAAAATAATGAAGCGTCAGAACTAATTGCAGTAGCGACAAGTAATCTTCAGCATTAGCTTACCTCTCGCTCATTGGTAACTATTTCAGCTACCACAAGGGTTAAA
Source organism: Rhipicephalus appendiculatus (assembly GCA_030522465.1). Classification (NCBI taxonomy): domain Eukaryota; kingdom Metazoa; phylum Arthropoda; class Arachnida; order Ixodida; family Ixodidae; genus Rhipicephalus; species Rhipicephalus appendiculatus. The sequence continues at coordinate 305,997 of JALIZH010017723.1, forward strand.
TCATGATGTTTGGTGTTACACGCCAGGGTGCCGATGTGCCATTAGGCGTCAACATGGGTGCAACCACGTCAAATGGTGCTATAGCTTTCTAACCCCAATACACATTGCGCAAGCACTCATACATCAAGGTACAATAAACAATGAGTTATACTTCTCTAAACACATCGTTCACTTTCGCGGTATACCAATTCCTATGACGGAGGGATCAGTCATGTTTTTGTGTTTTTTTTTTGTTACTCAACTGGTTCTCACGATGGGCTGCTTATCAAATAGTGTGAGCTGCGCAACACTGAGATTGAATGTCAGACCTGAAAACGTGCCGTTCAATCGGCTAAATCAGGTGAGTTTCCAAGATAAGAGAAAGCCGTTGATCCATTGTTGCGGTAAAAAAATGAGGCTGATGTGATTCAGGGCACTGCACGTTTAGACATCGTCATACAGGGCCGCATCTAGCACCTTTGAATGCTCAATATATTTACCTGGGCTGCTTAACCTCCTTACCTATACTTTCTTATCGCGTCGAACAAAAGCATGCACTGTACCCGACGAAAGAACTTTCTGTGGAAGTGCCACCACATCTGCCTAGCCGGAGCTTTTTAAAAATTGTTACTCTACGCGAAGTAGTCATATTGCAGGTGGTTTTCTTTTTTCCTGCGTGCACAGCTCGCCTCTCTGTAAGCTCTGTTCTATTTATGCAAATGGTTTCAAATGAGCCCCTTCGTTATATGGTAGTATCTGCGAAAGGTTTCTGGTAGTAATATGTTTATACTGGTGAATGTCTAGCCCCATCCCGTTGTCCTTGAATAGCTTTAGAACAGTTATCGGGAACGCCGCAGACCTGCCTTTGTTGACAAGTACAAGGATATTGTTGACATATACTTAAACGTTCCTAGTATCGCAACAACTAACGAAGCATCGAGTTCCCGGTCTATTATACTTAAATACACGAGTATGGTACTGCAGAACCTACACGAACTGCTGATTGCTGCTATCCACTTGGGATGTCAAGGTAATATAATGCGTGTCCCTCACACTATGGCTCGTTAGGTTTTTGTTGCAATAAATCTGGTCGCCGATTATAAAATTTAATCCATTACCGAGCATGCAGCAAGGCTTTGCATTGAAGTATTAGAGTGCAACATGATGCCGAACTTTTCGGTAAAGATTGACTTATGTGTTTTAAGCGCTCTGTTTGCGCATTGCAAAAGCAAACAAAAAAAAAGTCACATTTTCACCGCAAGAGTGAAGCAATGAATGCGATAGCAACAAATGGTTATGTTATACGAAGTGAGGCTGGCAGCTAACTCTTCTAGATCCGATCTCACGCAGCTCCACAAAACGCTCGTTTAAGAGAATACAGCCACTCCAGGGACACTATTTGTACATTTTCTTCGCGTTGAGAGCACAGCACGTAGAATGATATACAAGTTGGTCGCTGACGGATGCCGAGATAGCGAGATAAGGCACGCGCCATCTCCGAACGCGCTCGTAAAATCGTAAAATGAAAGGTTGCAGTAGCTTCTAGAAAGAGGGGACCCCCCCCCTCACGTCTTTTAACGCTCGTTAAAGCCGGTTGGGTGTTTCCTCTCTGCTTGAGCATTCGACGGCCGGTCGGTCAGGCGGGGGAATTTTATCCCATGCGCCTCGAAGTGACAGAGACGGGCCGGATCGTTTGATCTGCGCTTCAGCCGCGTTCGTCGCCTCCGCTCACGCGCTGTTACCCGTGGTTAGAACGTACGATGCGCTGGGGCATCTTATCAATTTGGACTTTATAAGCGACGTGACGGCGACTGCTACGGCATCGGAAAAATCTGTCGAGACTTTCCATATAATTGATATCACAATAAAACTGGCAGATCCCACGCGTTGTGCGATTCAATTGCATGCGAAGCAGGCCGCGAGGAGCAGGCTATGCCGCATTTTTTAGATGTGCAGCATCTTATGGCGAAGCTTAATCCGGTGGTGGTGTGCGGCGTGGCCTCCCTTACTGCGCATGCGCAGACCCTTTAAAAAATAAAAAAAACCTCCTCTCCCCCTCTCTCTCCTCTAGGCATCCCTTCCCGCGGCAACCACACCCTCACTGCGCATGCGCCTCCCCTCCTCTCTCCCCTCCTATGCTCCCCCCCTCTCTCCTCTGGGCATCCCTGCGAGGGCTCCCACTGCGCATGCGCGTCCCCCCTCTCTCACCCCTCCTACGCTCCCCCCCTCTCTCCTCTAGGCATCCCTGCCCACAGCGTCCACACCCCACTGCGCATGCGCGTCCCCCCCCTCTCTCTCTCCTCTCCTACGCTCCCCCCCTCTCTCGCCTCGTGACGCCGACGCAGGCAGCGTCTGCTAGCGAGTTTCTTGGTTGAAAAAACCGACTGCTCGCGCTGCACAACCGTTCACTGTGCATCCCGTATATATGGCAATGGATCTTGACCTCCAAGGTGGTGCCGGTGGGAGATTTCTCCTGTGAGTTGTTGAACAATAAAAATTCGCAGCGTGCGCGTTAACTAAAAGCGCACTGCGGGCCTCTGTGTCCAGTCGGAGTCTTCTGTCTCTCATTGCCCATTAGCAGCGATTGGCATGTTCCAGTAGGAAACACCGCTCCATCACTGCGTGCTTTGCGCCTCCTCAGTTTTCTCTCCTGCGCAACGCTGCGATAGCGCCAGCGTCAACGCCACGCCAGTGTAAGCGTTAGCGCCCGCTGCTTCACATCTACACATGGTTCCCTTTAGCGGGAGATGGTGTAATTTTTTTTTATTTGTGCCAAGCATTTTACGAGGTGTATCGACGTAATTGCCTAAACTCAATTTTAATTTCGACACATCACATATAAAGTGATAAGAACAACAGAAGAACATCGAAACTGATTGTTGCATCACCAATCCGTCAATACCTACACGTGCCAAACTACGAGTCCCGCATCCATCCTTGCGAGAAGCTGATCTACTTCTGCAGTAGTTCCTTGAGGAAAAAAAATTGTGTAACCTACAAAAAACACCAATTTTTCCCGCGGTACATAAAGAGTTAATGAATGCTGATTCAGTATTTCAGTATGAGTAGAAAGTAATGACCAGGATACACATTTCCAGCTCAGTAAAATCCTCTGTTCGCAATCAGCGAACATATGTTCTGTATATTACTTTCTGCGTCACTCTAATTTTTCTCTGTTTCTTCTTTTTATTTTTCTCTACATTTCTCTATATCTCTCTGTAGCCGCTGTTTCGCCTTCTTCCTTTTCAAACGAAAGCGTTTTATGCTGCAGTCCACCGTGCACTGACCTATTCCTGTAACGGATATGACGTTGTAAAATACATACTAATAGATCGCAAAGAAATAACCAGAAGAAAAAATTCCCTCGTCGGGAGTCGAACTTAAAATCCCTGGCTGCGCATCGCGCGGCGCGAACCGACTCGGCCACAAAGCGTACATCCTTGAGCTGGCTAACGGTGAGCCATTTATATACACCATTTACCGTTGGCGGTACTCAGAGATCGGTAACTTCAGCGTGTTCTTGTTATCACTGGCGAGATGGCGCGAAGGGTGCGGTGGGCGCGCTTTAAAGGTGGTCGCCCCGCGTGTTGCAATGCACGCGCGCCTCAACAGGGCGTGGTCGCTCGTGCGCGCGCGCTTATCTCGTAATCGGGTGGTGTGTACGTCTTGGGCAAGTGTGCGTTACAGATAGCACGGAGGTCACTTCGCTATCTGTAAGTCGGCGTTTGTTGTTTAACCGTTGCGGTAGTTGACATAGTTAACATACACCCGGATATAAGATACGCTGAATTCGTGCGCAAAGATTACATGGACATGCGCATAATAAACACTTACTGTTCGCGCTCCCCAGTGTGTGCGCTCCCCAGTGGTAGGGTAACCTACGCCTGCGATTATGCATATAGAACACAGCGCTTCAGGAACCTGAGGGCCAGAATTCATAGCTCGAACCGTAAACGCGGAAAGGTGTCCTGCTTGCCGCTTGCGTGTGTCGCACTGGAGCGAAAGATGAAATTACCGAAGCACTCACTTTCGGCGCTCCTTAGTGTCATGATGTAGTGCTTCACTTTACTGATCCCAGAAGGCCACGCCGCCCAACGCCAACCAACGACACAGTGAAAGGGACAAGGTGTGAGAGATAAAGGTGCGTTTTTGAAGCCGTGAACGTTAGTAGCGCGGTAGGTGGAGGGCCCCGTACCCATCGTCGCGGATCGAGAGGTCGCGGGTTCGACTTCCAGGTCATCGAAATCAAGGGAACATTTACTTCTCGTTTTTCTTTCTCGTCTTTATTTCACTCGAGTACATTTACGTGACGGAAACACGTCTCTACAGTTTTTCGTGGACCAGGGCGCAACACAATTTCGTGTGACTAGTTGTTACGTGACTTTTTGTGACGTGACTAGATGTTGCGTGAAGTTACGTTATATCACGTGACTAGTTAAGTGGTTTTAGTCCACTAAAGGCTTCAATAATCTGAGTCGCGCCAATTCGGCAGCCACACACCCTTTCACCTCACAGAGCAGTTTCATATGTGTAGCTCATGAACATAATTATTTAGACAGAGAGACAACCACATTCGGACCGGGCCACGTGTTTGAGGTGCCTGAAATAAAACTGTAAAGAAAATATTGACGAAACATGCGCGCTATTACCTACAGTGTAACTAGCAAAGCGAAGGAAGCGAAATTGAAACGTACAAACCCAAAAAAGTGAGAGAGTATACGCAAGCCAACGTAGATTGAGGTTTTTGTAGGGGAGAAAATGAACACAGGGACCAAAATCTCGGGCGCCTGATGGTGATTGGTTATAGGGGAGGTTCTAAAAAAAGGCTCCCTGGCTCTTGGAAATGACCCAGAGATGACATCATGACACACGGTGAGCGCGTGCCCATTATAAGGGGAGACCAAATCTGCCCTGTTGCCCGTTGGAGACTTGCTCCAGTCCACGTGTTGAGGGGCGGAGGGAAACCATGAGCTCACCCCTCATCCCTTGCCCCTCCCACCGCATCCCCCCCCTAAGGAAGGTCAACCTCCCCCCTAACGAAAAGGGAGAGTGGTAGTAGAAGCATGCGGGGGGTGGTCACCGTGGCTCTGCATGGGTCGGTCCGTGTTCGCGCGTTCCGATGAGCCGCGGCCGACAATGGGACTCAGATCAGTCACCTCTGAGGCTCCCCTCTGTGAAAAGCGATTTTCGGCGTCATCGCCCTCTTTATAAGCAGCCCACCGTTCGCCTTTTTCTCTACTTGTGCTTGGTGCCGCGACAAAACCTATACAGCCGGTCAGTAGAGTTTCCGGGACTGAAAACGTTTATTTCGTGCATGGTGTCCGGCATTCAGGTGGCTTTCTTTGGTATTCAGTCGTATTCTACGTCATGGTATTGCCCTTTTTATATGTAATTTTACCGCGGAATTTCGCCCCACAGCAGACTTTTCTTTTTATCCACACACAGAGATTCGCTTCTGGTAGACAAAGAACGCCTAAGATAGGATGACTCAGGAAACAGGCGTCTTTGTTTTCCTTATTTACTGCGCGCTCGAGATACGGGCGATGTCAAAGCGTGTACGTAGCATGAAAAATCGCCAACTTAAAAACACAGATTCTGTGCCGTTCAAAGACAGTTTGAGCAGACTCAAACCACTTCGACTGGTATTTCTTTGCAAAATTCACTATGCAAAATAACTACTAGACTTTGTCTTTCGTGCATTGTCGTTTATTCTGGGATAGGACATTCTGGCAAATAAACAAAAATCAAAGCATTAATTTGAAAGCTGAGGCAATAATAATAAATAACATTGATGAAACACCTCCAGCGTACCAAAAATGAAAAAAAAAATTGCCTATGACTAGCGTAGCGGTATCCTCCGGAGCACATCCCCCATCGAATTTGAAGTATCTTCACTGACTGGCGACATCACACTGCTATTATTGCGATAGCAATTATATGGACACTCGCGGCTGGTTTTCGCCGTCCTCGTCGTCCGCCGTCATTTGCCGTCATTTGCCGTATATGTATATATATAACCGGCCCCGCCCGTCGTTCGTGAGCGTGAAAAGACGCGAGGGGGGGGGGGGGGGGTCCCGTCCCTCGAGCGACCTTCGATTTTACGAGCGCGGGCGCGCGCGTTATCTCCCCTTCTCGGCGGGGGGGGCCGGTGTACCCTTCTACGTGCTGCGCTCTCAACGCGAAGAGAATTCTCTTAAACAAGCGTTTTCTAGAGTTGCGTGAGATCGGATCCAAAAAGAGTTAGCTGCCAGCCTCACTTCGTGTAACATTACAATTTTTTGCTATCGCATTCATTGCTTCACGCTTGCGGTGAAACTGTGACATTTTTCATTACTTGACTTTGCTCTGGAGTAGTTTTCCCACCATTCCGCAGTTTTTTATACAGCCTTCGCGACGTTAAGTCTGGGAAGCTGCTTCAAAATTAAAATTCACTTTAGAACTCTGTTGTTGTAGATTGAATCTGCGCCACCCTTTTCATTGCAAGTAGTGGACGTGAGAGACGAATCAGGTTCACTTAATCACCCTGTCATTCCACGGCGGGCAAGTCACTGCAGCGCTCTTATATAAGGTGGTCGCTGGCGGAATGAATGACCCGGCGGTGACTAAGCAAGCGGTGGTTTGTGTGTGGTCAGGGTCCCTTTCCATCCAAATGCTGGTGCGTATAAGTTGTGCCATTTTTTATCGCCTTACGGTTCCCTCGTGGTGCAAGGTCGGGGCGCCCACCGTATTCGGTGCAGCTGGACGGGCACGCTCCTATACTGACTTTACGAAAACACCAAAACGCATAGGACAGGGGAAAGCCCCAACAGTTTTATGTGACATCGAAGCGGAGGGAGGTGCGGAGGGCACACAAGTCGTTCCGTTTTTTTTTTTTTTTTTTTTTTTTTTTTTTTTTTTTTTTTTTTTTTTGAAGGTTGCAGGAGAATGAAGCGGGTTTTAGGCGTGGGCTGTTGCTTCGCCCTTTCCGACGCTTATCCACGCATACATATGAGGCAGGGACACAGCGTCCCTCTCCTGCACTTTTGCTTTCTTGCGCGCCTAGTGTTCTGCAATTGCATTTCTCTTTTCCCCGAGCGTATAACCGTAGGTGCAGTTGTTCGGTTGCGCAAGGCCACGAATCTAGACCACAACCCCAGCTCGCCACGTTCCTACAGAGGGTGTTGGCACGCGCCACGTGGTATACGTGCATGAATATGGGCCTTTTGTGAGTCTGGTTAAGGCTGTATGTGCACGCGCATGACAATTGTAACACTTGAAAGAACGGAAAAGAAAGACAGAATAGCCTCGGGCTTCGTGTAGGGAGCGAGGCAGAAAATGGACCTAGGTTCCAGACCGGTGCGTCCTCGACAGATAGATCGTCAGCGCACCAAAGATGACAAAGTGCGGAAAAAATAAATAACGCAGGCTGACGACGGAACTGGAATGTCCGATGAAACAAGGTCCTTTTTCTTCGCCTCTTTTCAACGCTAACACGGCATTGCGAGAAAGTAAAAAAATTGGCAGATCCCATGTACCATGGGAATCGATGTTATACGGAGCATGCGAATGCAAGGTGACTGGGTTGTAATTTTTTATTGTGCGAAACGTTACGAAATGACGCTAAGGATATGTACAAATGTATCTAGAAACATATGTTGAACAGTCGCATGTGTTTCATGTAAGCAAGTGTTAACTGCTCCGTAACGATGCCAACAGAAACATCGGTATTACCAACACCAGAAGCGGTAAGCTGATATGTAGCACTTGTGGTTGCGAGGATGGTGGCCCTGGATAGTGCTTCGCAGACCAACTATAGTGGAAGGCGCTTAGTATACAATTGACGTTAACCCGGCCGACATGACGCCTGCCTCATTAGAGTACATATGTAATGTTTATAAAATTAGTTAGCCAGCACTGCAACCACAACTGATGTTTCACCATCATTACGCCTGCATAGGGTCTTTTTCCAAAGCAGTTTTGAAACCTGGCGTCGCTCTGGGGTAGAAAGCGTGATTGCCACGCAGAATGCGCGGGTTTGATTCCTGCTGGTACCCTGATATTTATTATTTGCATTCGTCGGGGCAACGCGGCCGATGCGCTTTTCTTACCGCTCTCGCATTTAAATTACTAATGTCTGTCCTCGCCGTTCCTGAGTAGATATAAATTGTCAAACACCTCTGGCGCATACCCGTGTACCGCGGCCCATGGTTTACGGGTATGAGCCACACGTGTCTGAAGAAATGAGTTTGACGACGTATATGACGGGATTATCACGTTATTCATGTCATGACCAGCTACACCTATTTGTGAAACTCTCTTACCCTCCCATGCTAATTTTGATCAACCCCAAGTTAAGGAGGCGATCACGAGAGCACCAATACGCAGGCGGCTAGATAGATAGATAGATAGCTAGATAGATAGATACGTAGATAGAAACGCAAAAGTGCTTACAGCACGCAAAGAAATGCTTCGCATTTAAAAAAAAAAAAACAAGGACGAATTCGGGAAGAGTGCCTGTCATAACTGTCCGTACACGCAAGGCCACTCCCGCCCGTGAGTCAGCGGGTATAAAGCCCGCAGTTCTGGTGCGGGACGCCATATTCGTTTTGAGTTGTCGTATGCCTTACGGGATAAAGTGGAGAGTTGGATCAAAGAATGAGAGACGACATGTTTCACTTCAGGCGCTGAAGGGGTGGCGGGACGGGTTGAATGTACCTCAGTAGTGACATGTCCTAGTTATCCAACACTTTAGTGCCCCTGAACGTCACTCGCGTTCTTGCTTTGTATTGTGTAATGGCACAAAACGAAGATGCTGGATCAGCTGTCACCTAGTAATCAAATGGTGCTGACAACTCCCCAACCTGTTCGCAAAACGCAACTCTTCGAGTAGGTTAGTATCTCTTCCCAGTTTTTATTTTTATGGCAATGATAAATATGCTAGCTGCTAGAAAATGTGACCCCTTTAATTCAATATCTAGGAACCTTAGGAAACAAATAATGGACGGCAGCATTTCAAACGACTACAGCTTGTCATGAAAGGCTAATATTGAGATTACGCATAACAACAAATTTTTCTGTAACTGTCAGTCGTTTGTTATGTTCAGGCACGCTAGAAAGAAGGAGCACATTGTAGTGGAGACAGGCAGAAAAGAAAATAATAATAACAGTCTACGTTTTAAAGTTCGGAGGCTGATATTCTGTCTGTACTGTGGCGCCAAACCTCAAATTCAATTCACAATTCTGTTCTAACCAACAAGAAAAATAAAGTGTAGTGAAGCTTCTACATCTGTGATCAACAATGCAAACATTGATTTGCTACACTTATAAGTATACTTATAAGTGTAGTTTTGTGTCGATGCTTCCAGGTTTTGTATTACGCCATTTGATTTTGAATAACTGCACTGACCAAGCGTGTGCGGGCTTCGGTGGTCTGGAAAGCAGTGTGTTGGCTGAGTTCGAGCACGCCAGAAATTAGAGATATTTGCGGGCCATTTGACTGGAATGTTGAAATTATATTATTAGATTTAGGGACATGAAACACCTCATTTAGAAAGGAAGCTCCACATTCCTATCGTAAGGTATTTATTGCTTAATCGTGAAAATATCACCCGAAGGACCACCGTTCGCCTGTTAGCAGCAATACTGCCGCTGTCATCGCGAACCTACATGATCATAATTGCATTTTCACATAAGGGGCCCTTTCTACCATAATTAGCATGTGCGTCTCAATTACCCGCTGGGGACAATCTCCTAAAAGTTGTTATAGCGTCAAAGCTCTCTGTACAAGAACTGGCCCCATCATTGACCGCTTTCACCGCGCACCTTTTGACGCCCCCTAAGCAACCTCCGATTTTTTTAAAAACATTTCAAGTAAATAAGCCTATCGTGTTCAGAATGCCGTCACGATCAACGATGCTGCACGTGATAGCGCTACGAGCAGCAGGCGCCCCATAAATTCCAATAAACAATCTCGTCCCGTCTCCGGGCGTTTCCCGGCTTCGTCGGTGAGGTGCGCGACGTCGACATATTGTACCCGTGATGCTGTCAACAATCGATGCTGCAATAAATAGGTCGAACAAGAGCCTAAGACTTCCGGTTAGTCGGCAAGCAGCTACCCGCGCTCTCTGCTGTTTTTCGTCGTGTTGCCCGCGTATACGCGCTTGCAAATCGGCAACTGCGGCCCGTAACGCAACTGCCAAATCGCTAGCTTACCAACACAGGGGCCGTACCGGCACGATTCGTATACGAGCAAGGGCCGGCGCGGCAACAACAGCGGGTAGCCGAGGAGCGCGGAGTTGACGAAGTCGCGGTAACCGTAAGAGCGCTTCGGCGATCACGCATTGACATGGGATTGGGAGCGGCACGCGGCGAGGAGGGCAAATCGGTTTTGGAAGAGGAGACCAGCCGACCATCGGGGGAGGATATCGAAGGAAAAAGCGAAACGAGCCATCACCGCGTTTTGATAATAAAACGCGCGTAACTCCGCTAGTACGGAACCATTTCGAAAAATTCTCACGGCTACGTGTTCGTTGTAGACTCGTGCACAGCTACAACACGTACCACACCTAAATTTCGACCTCTGGGTGGTTTAGGGGCCTTTCAAGCGCCCGTTCCTGCAATGAGCGTCGTACCTACTTGGCCCCCACCATACCCGTCTTTCTCGCGCACTTCGAGCCATTTGGCGCTCTTCTTTTGTCGAGACCGGCTTGATTCCTCAGAAACCTTCACCACCAAAACTAAAAAAAATATGAATTAATAAAAATAAAAAGCAACAGGAAAAAGAAATGAATGAGAAAATACAATAAATAAAACTAAAGCGTTTATAGAACTACATTTTGCGCCATAGAAGCCGAAAATAAAAAAAGGAAATAAAATAATAGTAACTGCAAAACTGACAAGAAATAAACATGAACAGAAATCAAGAAAAATATTTAAAGAAGATTACGAACTAACAATAAAGTGTAATCTGTAACTGTATGTATATACACACCTCTTTTAATTTATTTGCCTAATTGCGTAGCCAACGTAAGTCACACAGTCGTGAGGCATTCTCATAAGATAACTCGAACGTGAAAGCCACCTTCTCCTTCTTCGGTGATCACATGATGTTGACGGAATCAAATATGATGTCATCATGGCGCCATCTTTAATCACATAAAGTTTGTGCCACTCGTGTGAAAGCCGGCGTCGTTCACGCCGCCGACAGTCATGTTCCAGGCTTCGAGAGGCATCTATGGTTTTCGCGCTAAAATACGCGTAGAGCTTGGCGCACATTTTGCATTCGGTAATATACAAATAATCAGTGATTTCTGGTACAGTCTATCTTGCACCAGCATGATGCCTCAGCAAGCAAAGTTGCTCATTGGTTATTACTAGCTATTTCAAGTGTTCCATATCCACTACTACTGCAACTTCCCCGACTCTCGGGTCTCTCGATTATCCATCCAGTCCTTCGTGTCTCCAGGCGGGCCACCCAGTGAAAAAAGAAGGCGTGCGTGGCTTGCTCAGTCGTCACTCTATCTCACTTCCTTTTCGACGCAGGAGGCAAACTGGCCTTCACGCCCCACTGAAGGTAAGCCATTGCGGCTGCTGAGTCACGCGGCTCCTCAGCGTATGTTTCCGGCGCAAACGAGGCTTACACATACCGCCACGTTCTTTCCCCGAACAAGAAAGAGCTTCCCACTTTTTCCATGAGATGGAGTGCTGTTAGTTGGGAAGAAACACAAGATGCACCATGTGCACTACAGAGAGAAAAGCGAAGAAACAGGGAAAAAAAGCCGCCAACACCCTTTCTCCTAATTGAGATAAAGCCTACATGTAATGCTTGCGTACAGATTCGCTGTGTTCCTTGAGTACGGCATCTAGTATATCATCTTTCACAATGTGGAAGTGCCATCGGTGACAAGGTTGCGACACTGGTTATTATTATTATTTTTTTTGCTCCTTCGTCACTTTACGCAATTGAGCATGCGTGCTGACCATGCATTGAACGGTTGATTGCTTGTAGAGAAGACAATTTAAAACTGGAAGAAATATTATGAAATGGTAAACACGGGGGGGAGAGAGATATATTCAAATTCACCGGACAATTCACCCTAGTAATTGCTCTTCGATAAAAAAAAACAATTACAATAAGGAAATGTGAAATATAGGAACACTCCAATCGTTGCACAAGGGGTGCCTGATAGAAGTGCAACAAATTTGCACTCAAATATTCGACTGACTTCACCTACTGTACAGACATACGACCGTGTATAGTGCGCAGTGTAGTCGGGTTGAAATCCGTCACCGGTGCCACATGTCAGTTCACGACTGAATACGATTGCGCAGTCCACTGAAATCTTCCGATGTGCTACGATAACGAAGCCGCCAGAATGCCAGCTACGTAACGCATCGCTGTGAGTACTTAACCCAAGCGAACACTTGACGTAGCGTTTAAAGCGGCGGTCGAGCGGCGCAGCACGTACTGCGGACTCTTCATACGTGCAAGAGGCGACGCGCTGAGAGAGCCGCTAGCACGCCACTGCTTCCTCGATCCCCAGTGAGCTGTGAGGTTTCCCAGGCGACAGCATCGGAATAAGTGACCGCTCTCTGAGACCGCGCGGATCGTCCCCCCTTTCTCAGACTGATGCCTCCTTTCCTGAATGCTCCCTGAGGATCAGCGTTTCCAGGCCACAAAGTGAAGCTCTTTCCCGCTCAAAGGAACGCGCTGCTGTCGCTACGTCGCAGCTGCCTTTGCTCGAAGGAGCGCATGCACATTGGCCAACCCTCTCAGCTCGAGCACGTTCTCCCTCAAAGAAACCCTATACTCCCTATGTAAGAGAACCTGTGATCTCCCCCCTTGACCCTTTCAGCCCCCTTCTTTTTTATTAGCTCCTATTTCCAATCCTACCTTGCTGCGTGTTTTCTCTTCTCAGTAGAGGCTGCAGTTTTTGTATATTTTATCCCGGTTCCCTACTGCTGTGTAAATCCTCGTTCAGCCATTGTTTCTGTTTTTCGGTTTTGTAGCATCCCCGATTTCAGAAAGGGAGCCATCGTAGTCATCACCGGTGAGATTTCTTTTGTTTCCTTGAGTGTCGTTTGGCTGGGGTGCAAACCGGTTGTTCGAGATTTAATGTTTTATTTGCTGGCCCTACTATTTTTTTCTTCGCAGGGGCAGCGTATAGGACCGCTGCCAAGTGGTGTTTAGGTGAATATTTCTTTGGGAAGATTGGGAGCGGTCTATTGCCTCGATGTTCTCTGACCGGCAGCTTTTGTGCTACGAGGTTCATTTCTAAAGATAAAAGTAATTCATTTGCGTAATGCATATGACTGAGAGGGCACCGCGTAACTGGTAGCATATTGAACCGTGTTACGCAGGTTCTAACAGAGATCTGCCTGTAATTCTCTTCACCAGGGGCGCAGTCAGATTTTTTTTTTCGCGGGGATTAAGGGGGTGATGGTGCGTGCGTGCGTTTCGATTTGTGTCTTTATATGCACGCATACGAAATCATGTGCGTCAATATAGGCGCATGCGAAATTCAAAAATCTTGGGGGGCTTTGAACCTCGCATATACCCGCCTGGCTGCACAAATGCTCTTCACGGTATATTCGGTTTATTTTGTTTCAGAATCACTTCTTGCTATATTTGCAGAAGGCTTCCGCTAGCATTGCATAACCATGTTTTCGAAATTGCAGGCCCGTATAAGTGAAGCAATGTATGAATGTGACATTTTCGTGCAGCTGAAGTCCAATCGGGAGTCCAAGGAAAGTACGCTCGATGTTCAGCTTGGCCTAAATTCAGATTTTTTTTTCAGAAATCTTGTAATATGTGATGTTGTGCAACGACTGCTTACTTATTAATATTGCGTTATGCAAGAGAATTTAGCCCTTTTACTGGCCTTAGGAAAATTATTTGAGAACTAATTTTTTCACGTCTCTTCATTGAACTTCTCGAGGATTGTATAATTTTCATTCTGTGTTCCTTAAAGGCTCTAAACAGGTGTATTACATAAATGGTGGGGTTTCTAAAAATGGAAAACATTGTTAGGGTGAGATAAACGAAGGCATTTCTTCCGTCAGGGCAGATTTGGAGGTGACGGTAGCGATGTCGCAGAGAAGACCGTTCCAGGCTACAACTACACGACGGACAAAAGACGAAAATGTGAGAATGTGTACTTTATGGCCAGCGACATTTAAACAATAACCTGTGCAATGTGATATCCTTGCTGGTGGTGAGGTGTATGGTGCGAGGGCGACTGGACTGTAATAAAATCTAAGAAAGAATAATTTAATACCGCAACGATTAGCATGTCATACGTCATTGATGTACAGATATCGAATGATCGTATTGGTTCAATTATATCTTCAGCCATAAGTAACTAATACAAGCGCGACCGAGCGTTCCAGTTATGCATGAACTGCGTGAAATGTAACCTGGATATTGAGGGGCTACCTTTAGCGCACAGCAAATTCACTTGATGAGATTATGGCGCCCACGTTGTGACTACTGCGCGCACCACGTTTGAATCGCATTAGTTAAATTCGCCCTTCAAAAAAAATTACTGTGATGCGCTTATTAGCACTCGCCGTAAATGTTTTCAAAGAATCTTCGAATGTTCCTAAACTTCACCACCACTTAATACAAAAACGCCACGACATTGACCTTCAGTGGATACCTGGACATTGTGGTATCAGCGGAAATGATTCCGCAGATAATGCTGCTCGCCAATCACATCAGGAAGAAAACATCGTCCCAATTCCGCTTTCAAGAACAGACGCTGCGAGGAAGATTCGTCACCTGGCCCGCAGTCTCACACTGACTGAGTGGAACGCGCCAAACATACAACAGACCAGACTGCATCAACTTAACCCTTCACTGCGACTCCAGCCTCCATCCGGCCTTCATCGTCGCGAAGCTTCGCTTCTCTATCGCCTTTGGTTGGGAGTTGCTTTCACGAAAGCATATACAACGTTAATCGGAGTGACTGACAGTGCGGCATGCGATGTTTGCGGCACCGACGAAAATATCGAACACCTGCTGTGCCACTGTCCTCGTTTTGCCTCAGAGAGACAAGTACTTGCCAACGCATTGCGGCGACTGGATGATCGACCACTTTCTGTGCAGGTGCTATTACAGCATCGTCCACATCTCTCGACAGCCCACAAGGCAGTGAAAGCCCTCTTGTGCTTTTTGAGGACGACGGGCTTGTGTGAACGCCTCTAACTTGCGGTGCAGTTCCACAGGCTGCACTGAATTTCACTGCCTCTCTCTCTTTTCCTTCTCTTCCCTCCTCTCTCTCATCTTTCTATTCCCCTTCCCTAATCCCCCCAGTGTAGGGTAGCCAACCGGAAGTCTTTCTGGCTAACCTCCCTGCCTTCTCCCTTCCTGTTTGCTTCCTTCCTCCTTCCTCCTAAAAAATACAAGTTGCTTGGAGTGAAGATCTTGTTGAAACAGGAGGCATGTTATTGATGGTGAGTGCACAAAGTTTATTTTTACTGGGTTAACGCAGAGTTTCTTAAATTATCGTACTAACCCATTAAGTACAGCAGCAATGCTTGAGTAATTGAAGAATAAATCTCGTTTCCGTTTTCGCAGCAACCTTAATAGCCTATTCGAAGTTACGCGTTTTAGCAATGATTCGGACATAACGAACAGTGCGAGAACACAACATCGTTGTTGTCTGGTATTTTGTGTTTGTTTTGCCTGTTTTTATCTTTCCTGCCGTTGAATGCGACAAATCGGAGGAAGTTTTCAAGCTTACTGTCGCTTTTCACTCCTCGTCCAATGCAATATCGGTTGAGCTAATCCGACGTTTTTTGCTTTTTTTTTTTCTAAATGCACCGCAATCATCCAAAAAGTGCAAATTAAGTAGCCCAAATTTTTCCTTTTATTAGTCCATGTCGCATGACATGCACTGTGCTAGGAGTAGAATATGCTGATTATCCTTCAACGTGTCCTCCCAAGACCTGCTGTTATAATGCTCGTCAAAAAAAAAAAATAAAATAAAAAACTGCGGCACATTGACCGTCAATTGTTCCTTACGAAGTATAATAACTCAGTTCTCGGTTCATCACATAAAGCTTGGTGGCAATTAAATAACAGGTCCTCCCAAATCAAAGTAAGCCGAGCTTTATTGTTTGTTAATCCTCGCTTAGCTTCATGAAAGAGATCCAATGAATTTCATAAATCAAGCGAAACAATTTTCCACACGTGCGCTCACATTGCCACTAGGGAGTTCGCTCTAAAGTGCTTCATGGCGAGGCGTTTTCTTCCTTAAAAGACAAACAAGTTTTTGCGCATATGAATACAAAAAAGCGCAAACGTCCGGAGGGTATAGACCGGAGGGAACCACGCTCGAAGACGAATGGGGCTGTCTTCGGTACAAAAGGCTTAATGCCCTCAGGGAGACCGGAACACGAAGGGAACCAAAATGCTAGAAACCTTCTGTAAACCACCCGTGATCGACTTCTCTCCCAGCACCGTGTCAAAATCAGGCGTTAACTACGAATAAAGGAAATAATGGCACACAAAGAAAAAACGAGAGCGGCGGGCACGCAGCTTGTGTAACTATTATGGATGGTGGCGCGCTTGGATTGAGAGGGTGAGGAGGAAAGAGCACAAAAGAATGGGTTCTTTATTTTTTTTATCAGTTTGCTTGGAGCTGAAACATGCAGTGTTGGCAGGCGCAGACAGGGCCCCGTCGCAGCGGCGATGTGTTTAATGGACACTTTTATTACCCCGATGTGTCCCGTGCTGCAGGGGGCACGGCATTCAACAGAGCCCGCTTGCATCATCAAACACGTTGACATTCCATGCGAACCCACTGAGCAAATTGAAGCGTCTTTGCCCGATTGAAGCTCCCGTCGCAACTATTAGTCGAAAATAGATGCTCGGGCAAACTCTATGCATATAGACGCGTGAGAACATTTGAGTTTGCGCCGTTCAGGCACAAGCCGCAGCATTGTGTCATACCTGTCGAGTGGCAAGCCTTAGCTGCCACGTGCCTGGTTTAGATAGGCACGGGAGGCAGGTCTCGGAAGAAAGCCATTTACCGCTTCACATTATTTATAGAACAGAAATCTCTACCAGAGTCCACCACTTGTTCTACTCCGCGCGATGAATGCATTGTAAAGTGTCAGCTCAGTAGCACTTTATGTTTCAGTCCTCAGAGCACTGACACAATATTTTAAAAGCTAAATAACTTGTCAGATTGATTTGCGTGGACACACAAACATCATCTACAAAATATTAGCGGCAAATATAACACAGCAGATATTTGAAATCAATTTCATTATGTATTCCGCACAACTGAGCGTCAAAACGCAGAACTTCACCACATCTATAGATCATTGGCTAGTATGTAAACAAATGACAAACGTACATCACGAGTATCGAATATTTTCGACTTGTGATGCAATCTTCGTCATTTCTAGATGGTAAATATTATGCACGTCACTGTGTCGTGGGGTCACGTAGCCTGATGCTTACCTTCAAACCTCCCTATATAGAACCGCCTTCCTCTTTGCTCCGCGAAATGGAAACCGCGACATGGCACTCTGTGATGTTTTCCCTAGTATTAACCATTGAGTTCCGAAGCAAACTAATGTAACCAACCAGCATAAGTTGGTCAGAGGCTATTTGTAGAACTTTTTAAGAGGACGCCAAATTTTTTATGTCAGAAGTCCTTTAAAAACAGTGCGTTTCGCAATAAAGCCTGCAGGTGAGGCACGGTGTGAAATAGAGACACTGAAGTCTGCTAACATGATGATTTGAAATACGCTCCCTCTGTTTCCATGTTATATGATCATCCGCTTTCGCTGTAGCAAATTTCTATGCTAAGGTGGAGCTGCTTGTGATTTTCTGTGGTAGTAAAATCAAGAAGCGGAGTTTCCAGAATACATGCGAAGTGTTCTAACACAACTATGCCGTGCGTTTCCGTGCACACATTCGGTAAATCTGCAGCGTTCACCATAGCAGCAGGGTTGAATACATGGTGCACTTGAAATTCTTGCTTTTCTGGATGGTACGTCCACTGCTAATATTCATGTCATTAGTGTACACTCCTACGGTAGCGTTGAGCATTTCATCGGCTCTACGAGGATCATGCAAACAAAGGCAAACAAAGTTTTGCGAAGTTTTCGTGACATATAGTAAGAGGCACAACGCCAGAACGAAAACATACTGAGGAGAAGAATGCATGGTTTTGAGAACACTCTTCTATGTTCGCGATCTGACTGCGATGTACGTTGATTTGCGAAGTTAACCTAAACAAAACAACGTTAGAAAGGTGGATAAAATGTGCCTCGTCCTTTCGCTATCATTTTTTTCTCTTTTATCTGCGCCAAAAGCGTTCGGTATCAAGTCGCCGAAACGGCCCTTATTCCGAAGAAAACAGTGAAGATATTACCATCGTACACACGCCTTCATGCCGTCCTCTTACACCCAGTTCTTCTTTCGCTAAACTTTACGCCATTTGGCTGAGACTGCTAAAAATAAGGCGAGAAAAGTACAGAACTCACCTCGCTGAGTTCTGCACATAAGTATTTCTCTGCTCTTTCACATAAACTTTTCTTGATAGTCAGCGCTTGTGTCGCGTTGCTTAGTCCAGTCCCTATCGAAGTGTGCGCTATTCCGCTCACCTCCTGCTAAAAATCTGTTTACCAAAGCAGCGCTGACGGATAAATCTAATAAAGAGCCCTACATGAAGCCCTCTCGGAGTTTTAAAGTATTTTTTCATATCGCAGATGGATCGCCCATCCCTTTCTTTATGAACCACGTCGTTCAGTGTTCATCTCTCGCCGTTCGGCAACCAGTGGTGGTCGATTTCTCCATTCGCGCTTTCTTATCTCTCCGTGAGTGCTAATGGCCCACGTTGACAGAACCATGTATGGGTTAATGGGCCTGTCGAAGAAATAACCACAAGTTAAACTCGCAAGAGGAGAGACAAGTCATAGGAAATTTAAATAACACGAAGAAAAAGTTTCTTCATAATGATCTTCCGCTTTAGAACGAGAACATTCCGACCTGCGACCTCTGCCGAGCAGTGAAAAGAAGGAGAGATAAGACACTGCAATTGTGAACTTCGTCCTTTCATGAACGAGTGTGCCTGCAATTTTACCTCTGCTGAAAAGAAGAAAAGCTTTTGCCGCGAGTAGAGGCATATTGAGTTCAGCATTGGGGATTTATCTGCGAAGCAGAGATGTTCGAAAGCACAATAAAAGGGGTTACATGCGCCCTGTCTAGTTGCTATAAAAGAAATAGTTCTTTAAACGAGGCTGATGAAGGCAGGCGGTCGGAGTGCAGATGCTATAGATACAGTTGTCGTGGTGCTACTCCATTGTACCTAAATTGAATTTTGGCCCAATGAAAACCAGCAATATAGTACCGACACTTTCATGTCGTGGTGAGAAGAGGCGATTTGGATGTCTGCGATATCGACAATGCTTTCCCTTCCCGTGAAAGCAGCACAAGTTAGAGAAGCGGTGGCCCAAGTGGCCTGAAGCACGCCGGCCATTTGCCAAGTTGTTGGGCGACGACGCAGGTCTCAGGTAAGTAAATTTTTCTGTTGGCCTCGGAAAAATCGGCCCGGGTTGTGAAAATGACGTTTTTAGAGCTGCGAATCTAGGTTGCCTAAGACACGAAAATTTCGCATTTAATGCATACTACAGCGCAATTAATTACAATTTTAAGTGAAAAGTAGGAGCCATGAACGTCTAATGTATCATGTCTATATCTTCATGAAGCGTTTTTCAAACGACAAAAGCCTTGTCATCTATTGCTTTCGAATCACCCTTGCGAAAAGTGGCCCTTTGTAGGTGCGCGAGTATGTGCTCTCTTGTGTGTTATATGCGTGAAAACTAAAAATTTCGGATAAGATCTTGACATCCCATCTCCGTCCTCTGGACCAGATTTGTTTCCTAGTTGTACCAAAGGTAGAGTAGAGTCGAGCACTACCATGCTTTGAGGCAGCACCTCAGCTCTCAGTGTTGTAGTAATCACGTGAAGCGAGGCATGATTACATGGTCATGAAATCTAGCCAGCAACCGTTTCGTATATCTTTGACTTACCTAGCTGGCTTCGTTCATTCGACCGCATCTATTATGTATGAGAAAAAATAAACACGCTTTCACGTTGCAAAGAAAAACTTGAAAAGTGTCATTCGGGCGTGAGCCTGGATACTATTAATTATAATCTTTTAATGTGGACTTGTTTAATCACGTCTGCACGGCAAGAACATTCGGTTGCCGCTGAAAAAAATATCATCATCAGCCTGTCTACGCCCACTGCAGGACAAAGGCCTCTCCCATGTTTCGCCAATCAACCCGGTCCTGTGCTTTCTGCTGCCACGTTATACCTGCAAACTTCTTAATCTCATCTACCCACCTAATTTTCTGTCTCCCCCCTCACGCGTTTGCCATCTCTTGGAATCCAGTCAGTTACCCTTAATGACCAGCGGTTATCCTGCCGACGTGCTACGTGCCCGGCCCATATCCATTTCTTCTTCTTGATTTCAACTATGATATCCTTAACCCCCGTTTGTTCCCTGACCCACTCTGCTCTCTTCCTGTCTCTTAAGGTTACACCTATCATTTTCCTTTCCATCGCTCGCTGCGTCGTCCTCAGTTTAAGTTGAACCCTCTTTGTAAGTCTCCAGGTTTCTGCTCCGTAGGTAAGTACCGGTAAGATGCAGCTGTTATATACCTTCCGCTTGAGGGATATACCTCCCACATGAAAAAAAATATCAGCGTGCTATAAATATTTTTTTATTTACCGAGCCCTACCATTACACTACATTTTCCAATAAGTACTCTGATTTGTTCCTATGCAACAATTACATTCATATTGTGAAAATATACTCAAAATATGTAAGTAAACGACACTCACCCCCGCAATAACAGAGGGATTACATATAAAAATCGCACTGGGAGAAAGTAGGTCAACCAGTGGTCTCCCATATTAGATGGCTCCGCGGATCATTCTATAGAAACAAGTGCGTGAAGTTGCAGCATTCGTGAAAGCTTTGAAATTTTGCAGGTATAATGCACGCGGAAAGCGCTTTATCACGGCGGCGGTGGCGCACCACAGTCTGTCCTTATAAATATAACTGAGAAATAAGCAGTCTCACATTCGTTAGTTAATTACACAATACCAGAAAAAAATACCATGATTATCATGAACCATACCCAGGAATTCGGGACATCGCTTTTAGTTCACCGTTTTTCACACCACGTGGCGTACAGACCTTCAACTTTCAAAATTGGCGCCGTGACACAGGCCGCGCGGCAGACAAAACGACAATACATACATAAAAAAAAATATCGACTATCGCCACCGAGAGCGAACCGTGATCGCTGACTGATAAGAGCTAGGCGTACGGCAGGCGGTCGGCTGGATGCTCGAAAGTGAATCAGCAGTTCTTTTTCAACGAATGCGTGTACACAACTCATTTGGCTGTGCTTGAAAAACACTGAATATCGAAAGCGCGTGCGGCCCTTCCTCTCGTCCTTTTCAATATATTTCGTCTGATTTTCCGGTCGTCGGCCCCCCACCGGTATCTTGGAGAAAGTAAGGACGTCCTTTCGTCGCTGCCGTTTTCTTCATCTAAAAACGCTAATTTCAAGGAAATACCAGCCTACGAGATGGCGATGGTTTGACAATATGCAGAAACAAACATGACGTCCCTGATATTTGTTGGCGTCACTTTACAAATGAATTATTTTGCGCTATAGCGTGAAGGAAACAGGCCGTGCCGTATTCACTGCCAGTGACAATATTTTTTTTGAGCTCGAGGAGGAGCAGAAATAAAGGCCAAAATTGATGACAAGCGCGAGATTGCTCAATTACCTTCTGGAATTAAGAATTTTGAATAAGGCGCTTTAATTTAAACAACGCTCTTTACGTTTCTAGCACACATAATAAAATAAGACCGAAATAATATTTTCATTATGTACATGGTATACAGCTCGTCTTCGCCTCTTGGCTAACTGTTCGTGAAAGCGTAATAAAACCAATTATATTCATATATACGACCATCCGCCGCGGTGTTGTGGCGGTTACAGTGCTCGGGTTCCGACCTGAAAGTTGCGTGTTTGATCCCAGCGGCGGCGGTCGCATTTCGATGGAGGCAAAATGCTATATGTGCGATCACAGTGCACGCTAAAGAACACCAGATGATCGTAATTTCCGGAGTCCTCCATAAAGGCGTCCCTCGTAATCATATCGTGGTTTTGTGATGTAAAACCCCCGATAATATTTGGATGTACACGACCGTAAAACCCGCCTGTTCATTGCACTGTCTATGCGGTCTGCACAACGGCAGCAGGTCTTGGTTTGAGACCCGGCTATTTCGGCCAGTTTCATTTAGAGCCAGGGACGCGTTCAAGCGAGATTGAAGTTAGCGCTCGTCTGGTTTCCTTGCTGCTACTTGCGTCATTGTTTCTTTGCGCGTACTTAGATTATTACATAGTAATGTTTCTTAAAAGGTCCCTCGCTAGGACCCAATTATTACTTTTATGACGCGCTTATCGGTGAGTCTTTAAAGCAGGGGTCTCAAACTCACTTCCATCAGCGGGCCGCATTCACGCAATTTAGCCCCGCAAGGGCCGGGGCAGAGAAGATGGTACAGCGGTGGCAAGTTGTCAGCAAGCGTTGCCATTTGAAAATATAAAGAAAACGTTTCAATATCTCATATACAGGTCGTTTCTGAACATGTGTATACGTATCTCCAAAATGACTAGAATCTAAATATACCCCATAAAATGTACGGGGGGGATGACTGTCGCTGTAGCTCATTTGGTAGAGCATCGGACGCGTTATCAAAGGTCGCAGGTTCGGTCCCTGCCAGCGGCAAGTTATCTTTTCGTCCTCTATTCTTTCTTCATATTTACATTAAAATTACTACTATTAGCATCTTCTGTACTTTCCATGGCATCAATGTCTGTAAGTTCTGATTAATATTGTGTCTAACAAAGCAAATCGAGCCCTTAAATTTCCACTTCTTTCCTGAGTTTCGGTATGGTAATTTTAAGTTGTTTGGATGAAGACAAATTGCAGAAATTAGGGTCTCATTAGCTATTCTTACAATATCCGTATTATGAATCCCACGAAAGCATAACCTGGTGTTATGTGCATGGATTGTAAATTTAGCCTTGTTATCACTGCTTGCGATCTTGTCAATGAACATTATAAACAGAAAATTCAGAGCCATTCTACTCTGTGAACTTGTGCGACCAACGTAGCTGTGTGGTACGGCACCGCGATATCGTTGCACGGAATGCCATCACCATCACGGACAAGAAGCACAGCGCCATCGTTTTCAGTCCCCCCTCCTTCCCTTATGCCGAGGAAAGGCTCGCCGAAACCTCGCTTTGTCCCCGGCGAAACGATCGGCAGCGTTGTCGCCGTCGTCGATTGCACTCGGCATCTCAGGCGCGTTCTTTCTCGCTGCTGTCGGCGTCTTTCCTCGTAAGCTCCTTGTTCTTCGGGCGTACCACTGCCGCTAAATGAAGGTGAAAATGTCGGAGTGAGAATGACCCTCGCAGACGCACGTCTGATTCACTGCGACAGTAGAGGTATGCGACAAACACACGTCCAGTTGCATGGCAGGCCTACGGGACACCTGGCCCCTCTCTCGACAGCGCCCTTCGCACCTCACCCAGCACTCTCCCCTTGTACTCAGATTCAATTTTTTTCGAAGAGACTTTTTTGTACACACCCTCTAAACGCACGCACTATTTGGCCAGAAGCCAGCGTATAACAGCTCCGCAAAAAAATTTGAATATGCTTACCCGGTGCGCACCACATTTAACCTGTTTTAAATCTGGGCATTCCATCGGCAAACATTATAGTCCGAGTTCGGCGTTGTAAATTAAAAGATAACGAAACTTGTACCATACCTCTAATATGTCCAGTTCTCATATTTTAAAGAAAACATGCGGTTTACAAGGCAAAGTACTTGTGAGAAGCCCTAAGAATAAGACGACTGCCTTTTTTTTTTTTTTTTTTACTGTAAAAGTTATCTAATTTAAGGCCTTGGTGGGGAAGAGGAGCAAGTTCATTCGAGTCATTTTAATAGAAACCACATTGAGCGCGCTGTATAAGAATATGGATGACTACGAATATACATACTAGGTGTCGTTTTCTGCCCTCCTACTTTTGACAGAGGGGGAAAGGGAAAAGTGGGCAAATGTCTCCTTGCTGCTCCCTCTCCTGTCCTTCCAAGTAAATAACCCTATGCAAATGGCGTAAATGTCAATTTTATTTCGAGATATGTGGACGATTATAACGTTAACCTACCCCGCTTCGCTTCCGCATCGGTCGCTAGCTGCTTATGATTGGTCAAATTTTTGTGGGTCATGCCCACAGCACCTGCTTCTAATGCGAAGCAACAAATGCAGCGAAAATGACCCATCGTGTAATAGCGACTTATGCATGACTACGTATAACGTTAGCGAATAAATTAATTTCAATACTGCAAATTTTTGTCCATCGGTATTCCGCAATTGGTAAAAATTCGTAATGTGCTCTAAGATCGCCTGCTTCTCACGCGACATCCCAAATCTGCGAAAACTCGCCGCTGATAGCCGAACGGTGTCTAATTCTGAGCAGTATTCATGATGGCAGCGTGCCAGTCAATTTACCAGCGGCTACTGACGAGATGGATTGATATGTGTATAATAAATACACTCAGTTGTAGTGTAATTATGTACCATTCGTCCACGTGGACAACTCTCTGTGAATGCTTCTTTGCCGAGAATGAGGGAGAGAGGGAAATAAACAATATTCGGAACAGGTGACAACCTTCGCAGGTGGGGGGCAGTTTTCTTAGGTCAGAATACTGTGGACCATGACCATCTTCCAGGAGCGTTCGAGTAGCGGGGCAAGCTTGGAGGCTGGGCTTCCCACAGTGTTCGAGTCGACTGCTTTCTTCGTCACCCTGTTGCAAGCTGCCATGATCGCCGCAAGCTACCACATGATAAGCAAGGCGAAGCATATGCTAATAAGCGACAAAAGCAAGAACCTACTTTAGCTATCCCTGCTCTGTTTAACAAAAACACTCAATACTTCTACAGACTCATCGACTCACTGGAATATAGAACAGGGGCGATGCTATTCAATTTGAATAACGCGAATAGTCATACAACTCTGCTGCATTGGCAGGAGGCGCTTGCGGTCCTTTGTAATCCAGTGTAATGGATGCCGCAGCTGAGAAGTCGGTTCTCGTAGGTTGGTCAGAGAAGTTTCCAATCCATTCCATGTACTTGAGGTGCCTGAACGGTGCGGGTTGTTGCGGGCCCGTGTAATCCAGCTTGGGTGGAGCCGCGACCTCTGATCATGACCCTCCCCACCTCCTCGAGGTACGCCACGGGCAACGTGTGAGTGGCCGCGGAGCTCACACGGCTAAGAGGGAGGGAGGAAGGCGGGGAGAAGTCCGACTACCTCCCAAGGGTTCCCCGCCTGCATAGCGTTGTTGCTGTGTTAGGTGGCGGCAAACCGGTTTGAGAGTCCGGCTACGGCTGGATCATACCCTCAACCGGCTATGGCTTGGCTATTTTGATTCAAAGGAAATCACTAAGAACGTCACCGCCGAGTGGCGGTGGCCCCAAGTCTTGCTGGTGCCCGGCGAGCGTCTGGATGCAGAACTGGGCGAGTAGGGGGGGTCACTTCGCGCCGCGGCCCCGTCAAATAAGAAGTGCACCCCGCCGCGGTCGCTGGAATACATCCCCCCGAAGTGCCAGATTGCCCCCCGCCACAAGGTGCCCCAATGTCGGGAGGCATGGTGTTGTTGGCCATCGTCGTATCCGCCGGGCACCGGGACTCACAGGTCCTTCTGCCATAACAGATGATAACACCTACAACATCAGCAAACGAACTACAGGAAGATCATTTGATCAGTCCATAAAATGTTTATATGCTCCCACCCATATTTTCGTCACCAGTGTTGTAAACGTCAAGTCAGGTACAACATGATGAAATTGGGACAGAATGCTCAAACGTCACGAAACCCTGTTTAGCGCTAACCTCCTTTGAAATGCTGTAGTGCAAGGCGCGAAAGCGTAGCGTATACGCAGTTCGCATCAGAGACAGCCTACAGTGCGTCTTCGGAAGACAGTGACGACAATCTTCGCAGCACAAATGTAGGATATGTGTAGCGTAAAATTTCTTGATATATTTACGTGATTGCTGTGTTGAAGGAAAACACTGGGTATCGCACCCTTAGTATATACGCTCATGTATAATGCCCTGCCAATATGAGATTAGAAAACGTATCGGCCAATTGACAGAGCTGTTTTGTACTTAGCTTATCCATTATTGCTTTATTAACCATAAAAGTGTTACACGTATATTTCTCTATGTAAAAATCCGTTTGATACTTTTGTCCCTAGCATATTACTGAATGAATTATAACGTTACGGCTTTCGTGGGACGTGCGTCCATTTCTTCAAAAGTTACCCATTACAAGGGGAACAGACAGTGGAAATAAGTTATACCCAGACTGAGTTTTACGAAATAACTACAGCTGTACCCCAAGGCTCAGCTCCTGGACCAATATCGTTCCCATTAAATACTAACCACTTTTTCCATTCAGTAAAGAAAAAAATAAACATGGCTGATCCCTCCATCATAGGATTCGGTATAACAGGAAAGTAAAACGTGTCCTTCCAGAAGTACTTTAATGCTTACTGTACATTGATGTAAGAGAGCTTGCACTATGTGTAGTGCTCTTTCGCAGCTATAGCACCGTTTAACGTGGATGCATCCGCGTTGACGCTTGGTGGTACATCTTTATCCCTTCGACTTAAGTTCATGATCAGTGTTAAACAAACCCTTGTGGTAGCTGTAGTAGCTAACGGTGAGAGTGTAAACAGAAAAGGCTGTGTGACAGCCCCAAGAACGTCACTGAATGAACGCAGGATAAGGTCGAAATGCCGCTGCACGTTAAAGAGTTATTGAACGCCACGGCTGGACTAAAGGCAAACGTAACGCACGTCATGTGTCTCCGGTAGCCCGGCCACAATTTTTCTCCAGACAGGGATCTTTCCAAACCTCGTACTCTAAAGCAAGTGGCACCCAGAAGTTTTGCGGTCACAGTGGAAATGTTGCAGTTAAGCAGCAAATTTGGCCCACATGGTGTGGACATGTCCGAGTCAATACGATGGTTCACACACTCTAGAACCCTGGGAGGCTCTGCTCCGTAGCCAAGACCCCAACGTCCAGCAACACTCCTCAGTCAAGCCCTTGATGATGCCGTGTCTCAAGGGATTCCTGCAGACGGCTAGGAGCGTCGGGCAATGCCTGATGTGGCTGACTGATTCTTTTAATAAAAATGTTTGTGTCTTTCTCGGCGAGCGTAAGTGGGAGCGCGGTATCACAGCGAGGCGAAGCAGGCGCGCGTCACAGAACTTTTGGTACGGATGGATACTTTTGGTGTGGATTTTTAGTATAGATAGATGCTATGAGCGACGCCGACGCTTGGGCTAAGGTCGCCACCTCGTGGTGTGTTCAGACGCTGAAACAATTGCGACGGACGCGCAGCAACGACGCATTGCAGGACCTGATTGCGGAGGCCATAGTCATGACGCACTACTTCTATTTACCACTACCAGAAAGCGCCACAACCCCGCCGACCAAAAGCACTGTGAAAGGAAAGTGAGAAATATAAAAGGCCCGTTTGTAAAGACTCTGGAGTGTGTGACCGTGGCGCGGTGCAATACAGAAAATAAAAATTACCGTGGCGCATTTGATATCGTGCCCGGCATCAGTTGTTGCGAACCGAGAGGTCGCGTGTTCGACTCCCATTGACAGAACTTTTTCTTTAACATCTGATCGTGTACATTTTCTCAGCGTCATTTCCGTGACGCACATACGTCACTGAAATGTTGGTGGACCCCGGCATAAAACGCTTTCTTGTTAAAAAAAATTAAGGCGGCTTCGCCCTATTGGTGCCAGGCCTGAAGGGAGTGTGAACTGCGGAGTTGGGCAGCCTTCTTTGTTTCTCTCTCGTTTTCTGTTTCCTTGCTCCTCTCTTTCTTTCTTGTTCATTTTTCCAGTTTTTTCTGTGTTTTTTTCTCTTTATTTGTATTTTTCATCCAATTTTTTCCCTTTCTTTCTCTCACTGTCTATTTCTCGCTTGCTTCCTCTTTCAATTTTTATATGTGGCTTGTGTTGTATTTCCCCAGCCATAATAGTAATGTCCGCACTTTAGGCGCTCGAAGAACAAGAGAAAGAAGGCCCTCCTTGCGCGAGCGCGCGCTCAGTATATGGCAGCTGGCTATGTTATATGTGGCTCTGCCTGCGTTTATACGCGTATAATAATCAAAGCGCTCGAGGAACAAGAGGAAGAAGACGCGTTAAAATCATCATCTTGGCGCTCGAAGAACAAGAGGAAGCAAACTTCTCTTTGGCGCGCAGCGCGCGCTCAGTATGCTGCAGCTGGCTATGCTCTATGGGGTTCTGCCTGAGTTACGCCAAGCGACAACGACAGCATACGACAGCCTGCCACCCTAAAGTGCACCGCACTTAAAAGTTCGAGTATTTGTGTATGCTGAAGACGGAACTCTGACATGCATCGCAGACTTTCCGGTTCAAAACCTAATTTGTGCGAATAATGAGTGCAAGGACATCCACAAATCGTTCTGTTCAAAAAAGCTAGCGCCAAATACAGAAAGAAAAGTGGGTGCGGTTAACTCTTGTAAAATATATTTATCGCGAGCGAAACGTGGGTTTGGTTTTGTTTCCCAAAGATTATAGACGCAGTGTTTCGTTAAAGTTAGGCTTCTTCTTCGGCTTGTAATTGTTCGTGTTGATTAACCACGGCGGGGGCTGCAGTAGCTCTGACCTCGGCACGCGTCGGCGCTTGCCAAGCGTCTCCGTAACGTGCTACTTTGGCCTCTCTTGGCTGCGATGTTTTTGAGCGGGCAACTTCGACTTTGCTTAAGATTTCACATCCTGCCTCATAGCTATGTGTAATGGATGAGTGGATTAAGCCTGTCGCTTCCGCTCAAGCGCATGCACGGACGATCCCAACCCACGTGCCATACATTGCAGGACCAAGCGCTGGCGAAGCAGCTTTGAACATTCGCCTGGTCATGTGGTACCGCAGCAGTGAGGCTCCGAGCCAGCGCCGCTATGGTGGCTAGCCACCATATAATGGCTATGGTGGCTAGCCACCATAGCGCAGCTGCGAGGCCTCTGGCCAGCGGACCACGTGGTGTGACGTCACGCCTGCCACGCTAGCGCTCCGGCGGCTCAAGGTCAATGAGACGCGACGAATGAACTTGGAACATATAGCGTCAGAGAGTTTACGCTCTAAAAATCAAATATATTGTTTTTAATTCCCCGCATAAAGCTGTAGAAGAGAATTCCCGTTCTCTTGCACGAATCAAACCAGCGCTAGAACGTGTAAAGTTCATAAAATGCCCAGCCATCTTCTTTGACAAATATGTTAACAGAAAACTTCTTATCCACGGGGTCTGCAAGAAACTTAACATGACTTGCTTCCTCATGTACAAATGCCGCGACATTATCGACGAACAAACAATACGAATTCATTATTGCAACGTATTTCAGAATCGCTGACCATGATGGTTTACGCAAGAAATTCCGCTTTGATATAAGGCGAATAGACTCCGTCAAATAGCTTCAGCTGTATTCCATAGTACGAATACTACAACTGCGATTGCTCGAAACTTGTATACTTTTGTGTCTTTTAATTCCACACAATCGACGCTATACTTCGGTTTCATACGTTTCAGGCAGCACAAGAGTCGCAAAAGATACACCTTTCCTATGCATAGCTGCAGAGGCAAAAATATTCATAATATCTCCATAAACATTTAGCTTAAGAAACCAACTTTATAAACCTGTTATCTGTGTTTTTCTGTTTATTGACTGGATACTTTATATCTAAACGAGAAAGGCGCTTAGAAGCATTTTAGTATTGTACCATACCATGAAACCAGTTATTTTTTGCAGGATAACTTTGGTGCAGATAGAAAGTAACAAAAACAAGAACCGAAACTAAATGACCCACATTTTGTCGTATGCCATCTGGTGAAAGGCTTCCAGACTAAGCGAGAAAAAAAAAAGACACAGCAGCCGGAATCGAACCAGCGAACTCGCGGTTGCGTTATCAGCGATTTTGATCTCTCGTCGTTCAACGCGCTCGGCTATCGCTTCAACGCGTTTCTGCGGACGAAAACCCAGTTTATATATCTACCACAATGAATTCCGCGACCTTCTTATGAAAACTGCTGTTTTGGAACAACTTTTTCGCCATTTGAAGAGTTGCTGCTGCAACAGGGTGATAGCTGAGTCATTGAAGTTGATAAATCCCCGGGAACTTACCAATCGATGCTACTGTTTCGTCGCAAATCGCATTTTTGTGGCCAGAAAACCCTCCTAAATTTGACCGTTTCCATAGGCTCCCATACTTAAAACTTCGCCCGCAATTTGGAACGGGTTTTTGAACGTAAATAATGTTGCTGCTTCCATGACATGTCGGGATGGTTACGCAGAGCCTATTTCCTCTGGAACTTAGAGAAAGATGACTTCTATCATTAGTTATTCGCGAAAAACGACGCGCTCCCATAGAAAAAGCGCATGTTTTCCAAGGGCGACCGCTAGAGGCGCTGTTCGGCGATGTCCCTAATTCCTGGACATGATTATCAGAAAGCCTTAGAAAGAAATGAATACGAACTGACAATAAGCTGAATAAGCCTCGAAGCTTCGACTTCTAAGGTTCTGCAGAATGAAAATGGTACGATATTTTCATCCATTATGTATCTTCTAATGCAGTGCTCGCATAAGTAGAATAAATAAACATCATTATTGTATTATTGCCTATGTCTTGCTTGCACAAATGTCACATGATTGTTTTGTTATGAAAGGTACTTGAACAAATGTATAGAAAAAGACGTTTGGAATAGTATTACAGAATAACAGACATCTGCTATTAGTTTGTAAAGGTTCGAATGTTTGTAAAACCAATTTTGTATGTTTGATTCTTGCTTTCTTACGTGACATGACCTTCTTTCGATCTGTATACTACAATTCCTCGCAACTGTTTTCTGGGTTGTAGTTCAGATGCATAAACCACAATTAAATTTTTTAAGTGTGGAGCACTTTAGGGGGCCTGGCTGTCGTAGGCTGTGATCATATGCTGACGTCGTTAGGCGTAATGCAGGCAAACCGACATGTAGCAGCACGGCCATTTGGACACGCTCTCGCGCCACTGAGAAGTCTTCTTTCTCTTGTTCTACGAGCGCCTTGTTGATGATATCAACGCAGGCAAAGCGACATACCAAATAGCCATTTGAGCGCGTGCTCTCACCAAAGAGAAGTATTCTTCTGTTCATCGAGCCCCTTGATGATGATAGAAACGCAGGTAAAACCGCATATAGCATAGTCATCTGAGTGTGCGCTCGCGCCGAAGAGCAGTCTTCTTCCTCTTGTTGTCGTCTTGATGCGTTATGTTTCCTTGTGTTGCCTTGATGATGATAATAAGTATGGAGCATTTTAGGTGCCCGGGCTGTC
Organism: Rhipicephalus appendiculatus; assembly: GCA_030522465.1. NCBI lineage: Eukaryota > Metazoa > Arthropoda > Arachnida > Ixodida > Ixodidae > Rhipicephalus > Rhipicephalus appendiculatus. The sequence goes on from JALIZH010017723.1 coordinate 337,471, forward strand.
GCATGCTGTCGTCGCTTGGCGTAACGCAACAAAACCACATATAAAATTTGAAAAAGAGGAAACCAGGGACAAATAGAAAGATAAAGAAAAGAAAAAAATAGGAAGAGAAATAAGAATAAATAGAAACAAGGAGAAAAAGACACAAAACTGGAAAAGAAAAAAAAGAGAGAGAGGGGAGGAGAGAAAAAAGAAGCGAAAAGGCTGCCCAGCTCCTCACTTCTCTCGGGCTTGGTACCAGTGGTGTGAAGCTACCTTAATTTTTTTCTTTTTGCATGTGAATTTTTTTGCATGTGTAATTTTTTATCATTTTGCTACCCAGCACCTCCACCAATTTGTTAAGGTGTTTATTTGCCGGCACTCAGCGATAATGCGTCAGCGACAGCCAAGGCCAGGCTCGGACTCTCAGCGCGAGCTGCTCTTTCTCTTCGAAGAGGGCGACCCATTAGAAGGCGCTGGAGAGGACGACCCACTGTACAGTTCCAAAGCTTCGCTACAACATAAATATATCTGAAACCTATTTATTAGATGTGAAGCATCTTATGGCGAAGCTTAATCCGGTGGTGGTGGTGTGCGGCGTGGCCTCCCTTACTGCGCATGCGCAAACCCTTAAAAAAAAATAAAAAACCTCCTTTCTCCCTCTCTCTCCCTAAGCATCCCTCCCCGCGGCAACCACACCCTCACTGTGCATGCGCCTCCCCTCCTCTCTCCCCTCCTACGCTACCCCCCCTCTCTCCTCTAGGCATCCCTGCCCGCGGCGTCCACTCCCACTGCGCATGCGCGTCCCCCCCCTCTCTCTCCTCTCCTACGCTCCCCCCTCTCTCACCTCGCGCTGCACAACTGCTCGCGCTGCACAACCGTTCACTGGCCACTCCGTATATATGACAATGGATTTTGACGTGCAAGGTGGTGCCGGTAGGAGATTTCTCCTGCGCGTTGTTGAACAATAAAAATTCGCAGCGTGCGCGTTAACTAAAAGCGGACTGCGGGTCTCTGTGTCCAGTCGGAATCTTCTGTCTCTCATTGCCCATTAGCAGCGATTGGTATGTTCCAGTAGGAAACACCGCTCGATCACTGCGTGCTTTGCGCCTCCCCAGTTTTCTCTCCTGCGCAACGCTGCGATGAGCGCCAGCGTCAACGCCGCCGCCAGTGTAAGCGTTAGCGCCCGCTGCTTCACATCTACACATGGTTCCCTTTAGCGGGAGATGGTGTAATTTTTTTACCTCTACCCTAGCAAGGTCTGACGTAATCAAATGCAATAATAAAATGTAATAAACACTACATACAAAATAATGATCTGCATGCCTGTTCACACAAACACACACACACACACACACACACACTTGTGGAAACACCAAACCGCATACGCACACACAAATTTGTATCCACAACCAAAAATAAGCGTAAAATACGTTCTCGTGCACCGCTTGCCACAGAGTTTGCTAAAAGTGCAATCAGGAGCATATTTAAGGCTTCTCGAAAAAAAAAAGGGAACATTCCGTACTAAACTTAGTGTGGCACGACAAGTAAACGGCAATTGCCAGGTAATCATGATTGACTTGAAACTTTATTCTCTTGCTTTTTCTGCCCTTGTCTATCACCTGTCTCTTCCCACGGCGATATTACTACCCATCCCAAATAGCCAGGTAGCCAGGTACACAACAGGAACTCTGCGCAGATGCCCTCGGATACACAACGCAGACTGACGCCAAGGCGCAGGGTTCGCTGGATGGAGAATGATCCGCCCAATAAAGCGAGACCGGCTTGCGGGAAGGAAACAATGCCTGGATGTGTAGCGAGCAATCCACCGAGTGGAAACCACTCCAGCCGTTATACATCTACTGCGAGTTCGGGCATTATTTATTGCTTCGCCGTTGTTTCACCCACGAAGAAGCAGTTGTAACATCCAGCACCAGTGCGTGGCGGAGGAAAAGAAGCAACGCCACCGGGATCAGTCGTGGTATTACTTACATTCTCACTGTTTGGTTCCCTCATTTCGTTGGGTTTGTTTTGCTCCACGTGGACTGCGCTTTCCGGGATCGCTGCGTGGGATCCCGGCTTCGGCCAAAGCAGTCTGGGCCGTGTTTGCTTCGGCTGCAGCTTTGTGTTTATGCGGAGCCGTTAGTATATGCGCTTTAGTCGCTCTCCTGGGGCACGATGCTTGAGGCCGCTATTTGCTATCATGCGTCTTCATATGCGGTGCTCGGGAAGCGAACCTGTAGACGAAAAAAAGACCGATCAAAGGTGCCTGGTAACGAGGAACATTCCGCATAAATGAGGAGAGAACATGCGATTGATGATACACGTAATAGCATGAGTCTATTACCATATTGGCTTGCGAAGTGCAGGTGGCATTCAGTAATGGAGGCCTTACAACTAGCCACAGTAAGGCTAACAACTCCTCAGCTACGCGTTATCTTTTTCCAATTTATCGCTTGCGGCTCTGCCAAACTAAAGAAAAGAAACGAAAGGCAACAAAACCGTTTCACATTGGCAACTGGAGGCTAGAAGCAGGCTCTTTTGCATATTTCTCAGACGAGGTGAATAGTTCAGCTTTATAATAAATAGGCGTTTTTTTTTTTTAGAAATAAGAAGATATATTTATAATATTGTTATGTTATTCTGAACAATGAAAAAGTCGCAGGTCTCATTAGCAGCATTTATCCCGAATTCTTTTGCATTGGCGGAGCGCACTCGCGTCCGAACGCATACCGCAGTTCCTTCGGGAAGTAGTCAGCGCTCCGCCGCGGTGATCTGCTTGTGTTAATCACCGTTTGTCGGCACGTGCCGATCGGGTAGAATATATGGTCTCTGGAGTAAATTCTAGTGGCCGTATTCAAAACACACCCTTCTCCCGTAACCTAGACCCCGTTTTGATGGAGATTTAGCGATCCTGGCTTCATGGCTATAATGGATTAATGGCGCGATAAAAGGTGTCTGTTGATGATGGTAATGACGGATCGTGGCTGAGCCCTTTGTTATCAATGGTCAACATTACAACACCCATCATTTATGCAATATCACCCATCACTCATCGTTATGCAATATCAACCTTACCCAAAACTCAACATGTGTATGCATGCCATCGCTGCACATGTGAATCCTCGGGGATAGTAGACCGCTGTTGATGCTGATAAGTCGTAAATCAGCCCTTCGAATGGGTTGGCAGCATTAAAGCGTCCATCTGTTGCACAAAGAACAATGCGTGCGTCTTGGTTAAAAAGCACGCTGCTGATATACAGTGTCAGCACAATAGCAGGTGACCCCCCGTGAATCCTCGCTGATTGAAGGCTGCTGTCACGATAATGATGAAATTGGTTTTCGTCTTTGTTGTGGGCAGGTAGCTTTGTAACATCCGCTTTAAACTTGGACTGTTCATTTGTAGCTATAGTTCAAGAAACCTTTCATGTGATTTCTAGTGTTAAGGCTTGGGCGTGTTGGTACACAGTGCAATGAAGGGAAAACAGCGCTGAAATTTTGACAAACACAAAGGAAGAGAGACAAACGACAGGCGCTGTCTGTCGTTCGTCTGTCTTCCCTTCTCTTCGTCAAAATGTCCGCGCTGTTTTCCCTTTGTTTCATATGAACAGATGATAAAAACATACCGGCAAAAATATAGGAATCTGAAAAGACTGCGACAGAACAACCGGCACCTTAGTTGGGTACATGCTTTTGCGGCATTAAAACCGCGTCTGATGTCAACAGGCGATGAACTCAGTGCTTCGCAATGCTCGACGGGATGCAACGAAGTGAGGTGTCCATGTTAGCTAGCCTCTTTGTGGGATCAATAGCAGCCTCGAGACTGATTCCTATTGATCCCCGCAGACGGGCGCTGGCGGAGGTTAAGAGCCGTCCTGTCAAGGAGACACACCAAATGTTCATCCCTGTTTCTCTTCAATCAGTTCTGGGTGTGTGGGAGCTTCAAGTCAGGAAGAGCCATCGGTGACTTCATCGCTGGCCCGTTTGCACTTCGAGAAGTGTTTGCCAGCTGTCAATGCACTCAGAGTGGAAATATTGGTTCTATGCCCCCCACACTTCCATCACACTGGTCACCCCGATAAACTCTGCCGATCTATATGAAAAGCTCGGAAGCCGTACTTCTTTAGGCAGGTGGCAGCGCACTATGCTTACCTTATTGTACACGTATGGGCCGTCGGCCATTCAGGGGCAATTTCGCAACCTTGGGAGAGATAAGCAAAAAATATTTCGCACCATTTTTACCTTCATGATCTTGAATGTCTACGATACCATCAGGACACGAGATTCATCCTGTACCTACATTTATCAGCATCACTATGATGTGCCTAAGAAACCGAATAAACAAAAGAGGGTAAACGGGTAGAGACCTCTTCATGATTTTTTTATGAGCGTGAGCAGGTTCGACGTCGACTTTAAATTATTGCTGAGCAATCAACGATCCAGAAAAGAGACATAGTAGCTGAACTGAAAACTTACTATTGCTATTAAGCAGAAAAATGTGCAGATCAGAAATATCTTTCCAATATTGCGAGTTCAAGTACTCGTAACGGTACCGTACACTAAGTCATATTTATTCGTCACCTACGATTTATTTTATTCGTTTATTTATTTGTACATACTGCAGCCGAACGTTTGGCTATAACAGGAGTAGAAAAAGAAAAACGCTTTTTACACTCACAATGTAACAGTGCAAGGGCAATAACGAATTCATCTAACAGGCATTCGCGTGCATACCCTGGGAAAGCATTCCAATCCTGAATTGAAAGAGGAAAAGAACTGTACAAAAACAAGTCTGTACGAGAATAATACGGAAGGATATTTAGCGCATGTTATTAGAGAGTTTTAGTACTGCGAAATGGCGCTACGTACGCACCACGCAAGCGCCTTGCGTTACGTGGCGTCGCTTTCCATGATATTACTTTTAGTGCACGGTTATACCCGCGTACGTAAGGAACATGTGCCGTGTTGCGCCGCTTAGTAGATCCAAATAGACGTACGTGTCCTTGACGGCAAATTTGAGCGAATACAAATGTGGTAGCCGGATTATGGCCATATTTTTTAGCTACATTAAAGCTGCAGTACGGTACCGCAGCTGTAGCTACTCCAAGCGGACGGTGGAGGTAAGTGCGACTACGATTGCCAAACGTTCGCGCTTTTTCACCTGCCGTACGGTATGTGCGGCGATCTCTCCTCGACAATGCCGGAATCAAGTATCCTTTGGAACCCCTACTGCCTGGCGTACCTCAATTGGGAGGACATGCACCATCCACTAACCAGAGGGAGCTGCGTTCCTCGCAGTCCGAAGTTCGTACATAGACGCGCGCAGGCGTCCCCTTCTTAACCGGCCAGAAATACGTACGTTACGTACGCACCCACGCATCGCATGCGTGCGCCCGTAGCAGCCACGTACGTAACGCGATACGTGCGCGTGGCGGAGTGCGCATGCGCACTACACAAAACGGGGCGTCCTTACGTACGCAGCGCCGCCATGTACGCAACGTACGCAGTGCTAAAACTATCTATTAGACACTTTTAGTTGGGCGTACGCAACAAGCCTACGTACGCAGCACGATACGATGCGTACGCTGCAAGCGAAGCGCTCAGCAACACTTTTAGTTTACCGTATCGACCATACCGGGATGCGTTTCGTCCAACTAGACGTGTCATACGTGAAATGAAACAGATTTCGAGCACTTTCGAGTGCTTCTTAGCGCCATCCTGCGGTAGCGGCCGTTATAACGGCCACTGGCATCCAAGACAAGCTGAATCATTGGATCCATGTTTTTACGTTGTGTGCCATCTTGCACTTTGGCTGCTCTTTCATTCGAGATCTAGCGAGAGTGTCACGTAGCTAGCGCTACGTCTCGTTACGTTTGCGTGCGCCGGATTTTTTTTTTTTCGGGCGTACGCACGCATCCGTGGAATAGATACGTTACGTACAGCGCATGCGCACTTCTCTCCCGTAGCTATGCTGCGTACGTAGGCTCGTTACGTACGCTAAACTAAAAGTGTCTATTTTCGAGTATCCAACGGGGCTCAAAATGAAACGTAGTTCTGCAAACAGCAACGAGACGAATTTAGATAATTATGCAGGTATTTCAGGCAATGTATATCGCGACGTCTCTGGATTGGGACCAGATATATGTTTAAGAAGTTAAAAGATGCTGAGAAATATCCATAATGGCAACGACGGATAAACCTAACAGATTTTTTCCCACTGACTTTAACAACTCTATGTCCTTTTATAATCGGGGTTTCATAGCGCCGACGCATACTGAAGTGCGGGCGTATTAGATTTCTGTGTTTTTGTGTGGAACGTACCGTGCGCTGCAGATAACCTAGATGTTGAAGGGCTCCCAAATAATTGCACTGGTTAACTCTGTTTACGGTTTGAGTGCTGTGAAATGATACTGAGAACGGCGCCTCGGAAATGCTAAAAGGAATTGTACTAAAGTTGATGGTCGTCTGCCATTGTTTGCACCAAGTGCAAAACCTTTCAGAGCAACTGATAAAAACGACATTGTCTGATTCACATTATATCAAACGATATGTGATGCGGTCATCGTCCTATAAACGTATTCTCGAGAAAACAACAAAAGGAAAGTCATTTATATAAACCAACAATAGAAACACGAACGAACACGGAGCCTTGCAACACTCCCACTGTCGGATCATTTACTACAAAGTACGTACTGTGACCTTTGGGAGAGAAAACTAGAGAAGCAGTTTACAATGGAGAAGTTTATGCAACCTAGGACAATGCGAGGATACACTAACTTATGTTCGATCTCGTGACGTTTCATTGCAATGCAGAAAATAACTCATTCACCAAAAACACAAGGAATGCGTCTTTTATAGCAATTAGGATTAATGGTACTTGTGTTTAAACATTTGGTGGGCGTTAAAAAGACGCATCGAGGGCAAAATAATAATAATGTGGGTAACAACGTAAGATTAGGTTTGTGCCAGATAGTTTCTTCTGAGGCGTTTAGTTTTCTATTCTTCATTTGCGTAAAATCATGTTTTCTAATGTATATGCGCCGATTAGTGTCCAGGAAGTAAATCACAGAGGTAGTACAAGAAATATGACAATAACAACCACAGTCTGCGAACTGACAACTGCAAAGTGACAAAAAAAATATTACTCTTTCGGATAGCCTTTTCTACGACAACTTTTCGCAGTACATAAGTGTCGGAGTATATTGCTTGCGTTTGAATTTCGGAGTCAAAGTTCGTAAGGGAAAAGATGACCATGTAGTTATGGTTATCTGAACCCTCAAAAGACCTACATGCAATGGATGGCTTCCCTTTCCTAGGCGACTGCGCGCACATGAGCCCCATGGGCTCAAGTCATCGTGCGCACATGATCAATGTTCGCCGTTCAACCATGCACCTACAGTGCCCTCGCTCTTTTGCTAGCGTCCGTGCTGCAAAAGAAAGGGTCGGCTTTGAATCTAGCCAACGCGACAGCGATTCAAAGAAAGCAACTCCTCCCTTACGCATCTTGTGGGACCACACGCCCCCCCGGTACTTAATTTACAGCAATTTTTACAGCAAGTATTTTTGTTGCTTAGTTTCTCTACTACAGCAAAAACGTGGACACTGTGGTCTGAAGAGGCTTACCGCTATGTTACAGCACTTTCACCAGTTTAACAAATCACCAGTGCCTTGTAACGCAGGTGGGAAGACAGGGTCAGATTAAGTCACACAGAACAACGAACACTATCCAATTCCAACTCATCCAATAGGCAACCTTTTTACTGTGTAAGGTTCATCGAAGTACGGCTGTCAATCTGCAGACCTACACAAGCGGGGTCGCCAGTCTTACTCACCGCAGCTGCGGCGGTGCCAGCCACGGCACGTGCCGTTATGGGCCATAAAGAGAGGGAATGCAGACGAAGTCTTTGACTTATGGGCGAGCGTCATCCGATCCCCTCAGCCCACTCAGGCGTGGCACGCGCGCCTCTCGATTTCGCCACACCCTGCACTACCCTGCATACAGATACACAAGCTTCGGAGCTACCCCGCCTTCCCCATTTCTAGCTAAGAAGAACGCGGCATTTTCGCGTGCTCCCTATTACACCGGTTAACCGCTTCGGCGAAGCCTCGGGTAGGGTGGTGGGACGCACACAAGTCGTCAATTCGCACCCGTACGGATATATTTAACAGTAATTTGCTCCTTCCTCTCCCTTTGCTCACGCTCTATCTACAAAGCCAATTTGAAAACGGACGCCTTGTCTGAGTCACCGTCAGGCACTCGAACTCTCACGTTTGGTTACCGAAACCGACTGCATAGGAGCGGCTTTTTGTTTGCCTATGCGCCTCTGATTGTCAATGAAGCCTTAGTGGCAATGTCTCGCTGTGATAATCTTAGGCCCCTGTGAAACGTGACTTGCACGCCTAACGTCCCGGACGCCTCGTGTTCTGCGTTCTATTGAAGCGTTCCTGAAGCACGCATACAATAAAGCGATCGTCTTCCTGCCTGCGCCTTTAGGTGCTCGTTGTGATCTCAACACAGCACGAGTTGATAGGAGGTTGCTTCTGACAAAGGTTCATTGAAATATGATCTTAGCCACCGCAGAGCCACCATACATCCAGAAAAAAAAAATAGCCACCACACATCCAAAAAAGAAAGAAATGAAGATTTGCTCCTGTAGTGCCGATCTATATAGCAATACTTCGGCGCTGAAATGTAGTGCCCGTGTGTGGTCAGGTTGATAGGCGGTTGGAGTCTTAGTCACCGGGGTGCTTCGCAGCCAGCCTCAACACGTTATATTATAAGCCCCGAACACTCCAGGGTAATGCTGATAGATGGGTGGGCGAAACAGTTCTGCAAGCGCGGCTATGGCACGACCAGCAGCGGCTCGTCAAGAGCGAATATCCGTGGTGTCGTAGCTTGTACCGCGCTCTTGCTATCGTCGAAATTTACGCACACACGCATGCGCAAACACACTGGGAAAAGCAAGGGCGTCGGCGGAGTATCCGACTAAATCTTGCATAAAGGACAAAGTGGCGCGTTAAATCTGGAGAAGTTCTTAGAGCATCAATGCGAGGGGAATGCGAACGAGGACTAATGAACTTTTCAGTGCGTAGCACTTTAATAATAATATCTTGGGTTTTACGTCTAAAAACCACTATATGATTATGAGAGACGCCGTAGTGGAGTGCTCCGGAAATTTTGACCATCTGGTGTTCTTTAACGTGCACTGACATCGCACAGTACGCGGGCCTCTACCATTTCGCCTCCACCGAAATGAGACCGCCGCGGCCGGGATCGAACCCGCGACCTTCGGGTCAGCAGCCGAGCACCTTAGCCACTGATCCACCGTGGCGGACAGTGCGTATCACTTTGGGCTCTGGCTTGTTGTCCATCCGTAGACTTCATTTGGTGAGAGTATGCTCAAAATAGGGCGGTAAATGCCGGCCGAAAACAAAGCCGACAATGCTTAAAACCGGATAAAATAAATACATACGTTCTGAAATAATATAATAAACAGAAATAACCTAGAATTAATCACAATAATTAACTGACAATTGCTGGAAACGCTTCGAAAACATGCCCATGACACCTGCGCCGCGAGACAGAGGGCGCCATTGCCCCGCCAGGCGCATGATTGCGCCTCCTATCAGCGCTGCTCCGGTGCCATCGTCGCTACGTCTGAAGGGGGGAAACAACCTGACAGAACTCGCTGGAGACGACATGTATCTCTAATGCCATAACAAGCAAGAAGTCAATAAAGCGCAGAAAAAGTAGGTCGCATGTCGCAAACCGAGTTTGCGAATCTCCCAAAAAAAGATTCTACTCGTGCCAGAGAAGTCCTACATGCTTAGCTCAAACACTGACGTCATCGGTGGTGTCGTAAACGGAGCAGTGGGAACTTTACGAATGCTAATTGCTGGGTGCCCGTTCAACGCACTTCTTCAGATTTCATTGTACTGGCGCTGCATCGATTAGCCTCGAGATCGAACACAGTCGGCACCTGGCGGCGAGCTAACGAAACCCTGTAGTGTGGATGGCTCCTTGAGTCGTCTGCTAGCCACAACGTGTTTGCATGTGTGCGAATGTGATGCGCGTCCTCGAAGGGTGGCTTATTCCGTTGTGTAAGCCCAGTATGAAATGCTTGTGTAAGCCCAGTATGAATCCTACACGATATACACAAGGTTTTCGCCTTCCGAGGCTTATCTGTACTCTGTTAAGTGAGTGCATGCACATGTTGGTTTGGCGCTAGGTGTGATCGTCGTACCGGCCATTCGCCAAGATCATTTCAATGTGGGTGCCGCTTTGTCGTCGAGGCACGTCACATGGTGCATTTGGCGTCGTCCTAAACAAAAGAAGTACTAAATATCGACGTGTGAATGCAGAATTTTAGTGACCCCATCTCTTGAAGCGTCGGCGATTTCGAAATCATTGTGCTACTAAAAAGCATGAACTAGCATCTGCAAAGGCCGGTTAAAATTTTAAAAAGGAAAAAAAATCGCGGATGGGTATATGTGCCAGCAGAAAAGCAGAGTGCGCAAAGTTCTACTACAACCTATTATGCAGAAATACAGGCATTTTTTTTTAGCAGCCGCGTGAACAAGACGTAGAAGACGTAGAACAACTATAGAAGCCTGGAATTTGTTACCCGGAAGTGTTCGTTCTCTACCACTTCAAGAATTTATGGAAGCCTGTTCATGAATGTTGATTTGTTGTTGTTGTTGTTGTTGTTGTTGTTTTCTTTTCCCACTCCTGCAATAGCCTCATTGAGGCTGCAGTATGTAAAAATAAATAAAATAAATAAATAAACTATTGCTTCAGTCGCGCGACAACAATGCTACTGTAGTATAGGCAAACGCAAGCTAAACACGTACAAATAAAACAGGAAAAAGCATCAAGCACAGTGCGAAAACACTCGACTGTTGCGGAAATCCAGAACACCATTCATTGGCAGATTGCGCTTATCTCACACGTAACAGCAACTTTAGACCCAACTTCGTGCAGCAATCTGGCAATGGAAAGCTTATATACAACCATTAGGCTGCCACCAACAGCCCTTTATTTGCCGAATATCGGCTCAAACCGCTCAAAACGAAGCGCCGCTGTGTGCATTTGTATACGCGCAGCCGACCGTGTATTCACACTACCGCCGCGACGATGCTGCCTCCGACAGGTCGATCTCGCCGCCAATAGGCACCGTGCATACGTAAGGATTCGCCACAGTCGCGCGCTGCCTCCAGCGCCAAAGCGGCCACGGCAGCAGATTCGGTGTGATGCGGGAGCAGACGACGCAAGCGGCGGCAAGCCACTGTGCCATGATTTGGTGCTTCGCGCGAGGCATTTTCGTTCCCGTTTGCCTTCAAAACACATTAAATTGTTAGCAGCCGTGGGAGAACCGTAGTGTTAGCACGTGTGTTTTTTTTTTTTTTTTGTCAGACTTCAGGCGAACGCGACCTCATCAAATTCTTGGCGAAAACGACAACCGAGATCACGAGCCCGTTGAGCGAAACTGCACGCGTGTAGCGCGGGCCGCATCGCTCACTAAACGATCAAAGCTTATCACCCTCGGGCCTAGTAATGCGGCAGAAAACTCGGCGGCAGCTTGAAACAGATGAAAGCAGCGATTGCACTGTCACGGCCGCTGCAGGGGTGCTATCGCGGAGAGATGCGTTATGCTATACTATTCTTATCGTCCAACACTTGCGGCTGGCTGATCGCGTTGATAACGTGGACAGATCGTCACTCTGACCACTGGCCAAGCGCGAAAAGCACGGAAAGCATTGGCATCGGAAAAGGCGTCGTTCCGCGATTGCACCCCTGTGCGAGCGGCTCAGAACATCCCGCAAAATCTGCGCTTGTTGCTGCTAGAGACGCCTTCGTGAGTTACGTCTGCACGGAGCCTATAGCTCAATATTTAGCACTACACCAATAGCCACAGAAGATTTTTCAGCGAGAACGACAAAAGGGAACACCTATGTAACTCCAGGCGCTATATTAACGTGATGTGATATGTTGCGACTATCGAGGCTCGAATACCGACATAGAAATCATAACGGGCGTTATTGCGTTAGCAGGAGCAGTGGGCGCGCGTGTCAACGCTACGCGCACCTACTGCTCTGCCATTTCCCCCCTTCTCCCTCTCCCCTTAAGGGCGATGTGCAGATACCGCCTAACTGTCACCTTTGGTATGCAATGAAGTGGATCTGCAGATGCCTTCACGAAGGTTCATTCCCAGGATTTAGAGACATTCGTACGTGGCGCCATCTCTCGGCGGCAGCAACCGCATCCTGCCATAACTGAATGGGAAATAGGCGAAAAAAATCATATCTTTTGAAATAAGCTAGTTATCACAAACGACGCCGGGATCTATACAGCGAGACCTACTGGAACACTGTGGCGAAATTTCAGTATCCCACTACAAAACCTGTGGCTTCCCTAGACAATTGAACACCCCCATTGGAAATACATGGGACCCATTGTTAAATATTAAACACTCTGGGAAGCCACGCGGTTTGTAGTGCGACACTGCAATTTTGACAGAATGTTTAATTAAGTCTCTGCTTTGTAGAACCGGGAGTCGTTTTTGATAACTAGCTTTTATCATGAGATATGATATTTTTCGCCTACTTCCCATTCAGTTACGGCAGGCCGCCGCTGTCACCGACAAGAGAGGGCGCTACGTGCAAATGTCCCCAAATCTTGGTCATGTTTTCGTCACCAAGCAGAGGGCAAAAAAAGGGGCGATTGCCAGCGTTTCGCATCTGTGAAGCAGCTTCTGCAATAGTGTGTAATGATGTGCAATGATCGCAATAATTTGATTAGAGGAGACTGACTTTGGAAAGCACAATGTCTAAACTTGACGCATTAGAGAAACGTGACCACACTTACGCGCCCGCCCCGTCTCGCAGAGATCACGCATCGATGGTCCTCGGGTTCATCCAATGTAAGCTGCGCGTTACGCAAGGCGGGAATTCGTGCAGCCGTTCTGCGGTCACGCGGAGCCCTCTCTGCATTCCTCTGAATAGCGTAGCACATGGCGAGCAAAGGCAAACCATAGATATAATGGCGTGCTTCCCGCATCGGCCGCTGTTTGATCGTACGAAGACCAACCTGAAATTCCATTACGCCTTCTCTGCGCTTTCAACGCCATCTCTTTCTCCATCTTTGGCGCGGAACACATGTGCGGGCCGTGCATGTTCCTCCTGTGAGGAATACGTGCATCTCGCTGTTCTCGGGAGGTACACTCCCATTTCGGGGCACGCGCAGATTCGGTGCTGAAATGCAGGACACCAAATTGCGTCATCTTCCTCTCTTCTCAAACTGCTTGGGATTCAGTTCGCGCAGCACGGCCACGTCCACGCGCTGGGGGCGATCTCCCGACCTCCCGTTATTTTGCCGCATGAATGAGGCATGACGCGAAGGAGTTGCAGGTATGGAAAACAAATTGCACTTCAGCGAGTAGCCGCTACACGCGGATTTCGATAATTTTACTTTCTGTTCCGGCTGCAGTGGCCGTTCATAAACAAAGAGCAAGTCTGTGATAAATTAAAGCAAATGTTTTCTTGCCCCTCTGTCAACTTAAATGCAGTTCGGTGTATTTATCACGTGTAGTCGCAATAGAATTTCTGGACAAGACACCTCAAGAAATGGAGGTCTCGACTAAGGGACAAACGTGATGGCTAACGCTCGACATCGTAACGCTCGTTCGCAGTTATTTTAACACCTACGAGGTAGTACAACCACTTATGCGGCTTAATGCAACCTGTGACGCTACAGTGTGCCAGTTACCTGAGTAGGCTGACAGCTTTAGCAGATCAGTGTCATAACACTTTAGAACGTTGATGAGTTTGTTTGTTTGTCACCTACGAGGAGCTGGCTCATACCCATAATGGGGATTGGCCACACTGACTGATACAAAGGAAAAAATGAAGGCTGTGCAACGTAAAAAAAAAAAGAAGAGGAAAAAATGCAATGTAAGTGAAAAGTCCCAGAGGTAAAAGGATTATAAAAAAAAAACTATAAATAAAGATAGGAAAAAAGATTTTTTTTTTCCATCGGTCGGCAACACTAGCAGCGTAACCTTACGGTAGCTTGTAAGAACTTATGTAGCATAGTAAGAACAGCACTGCGGCTTGTGCCAAACTGCCCGGATCCAAATGATAACAGGTTGGAAGTAGTCAGTGTTAACCCTAGTTTACCAGTCGGGATTTTAAGAAATATTCGGCGGAGTGAGGCGAAACGGCGGCATGAGAGAAGAAAGTGCTCTATTGTTTCTGGTTCATTGCAAATTGCAGAGAGGTTAGTTAATGAGAAGCCAGATTTGGTGAAGGTAATAATTTAGCCGGGGAACTCTACAGCGAAAGCTAGTGAGGGTCACTTCGCATTGGCGTTAAAGGCATTTAGTGGTGTTCCATGAAAACTGCAAGTGCTTGAACTCATCAGATTGTATGAGAGCTGTTTGACTGTTTTTTAAAAATAACAAGCGCTTGAATCTTTCTCCTGTAATGAGAGGAAAATGAGGAACTATATATTAAGAACCAGGGCCATTTAAAGACGCCGTAGCGAGCGAGTCAGCTGCTTCATTTAGGAAAATTCCAGCATGCCCTGGGACCCACAAGAACCGAACTTCTGATAGGCTACGTGGAACTAGAGTCAAAAATATCCTGTGAGGATGCGACTGCTTGGTGGACGTTAAATGAACACAAACGGATAATGCATCGGTAATAATAACAACTTTTGATTTCTGCGCATTTAGTTTTCTAATTGCCAAACTGATGGCCAGAAATTCTGCCAGAAATATTGGGGTGAAATCGGGCAGTCGCAGCGCAAAAGACCAATTAAGCTGATGGGAAAAGATGCCGACTCCGGCCTTCTGCAGATTCTGCGTTGCGTCCGTAGAAATAACTAAGTGGCCAGGAAATTGACCGAGATGATCCTGAACAAGGCCTTCGAGAAAACGCTTTGGAAGTAACTTAGCATTTTTGGGAAAAATATCATCGAAAACTAAATTAAGCTGCAGTGAACACTGGTTTTGGGAAGTTAGGTTCGTCAGGGGCTCGCGTAGGTCTGATAGCAGAGACTCAACAAAAAGGACTTGTGGCCTCCGGAAACGTCGCCACGGGTGAATAAAGAAAGAATCAGGAAATGAACACTGTCTGCGAACGGGAGAGAGGTGCATCGTAAAGCTTTAAGAATGTCTGCACAGTAAGCTGTTTAAATCTTGCCTCAAGTTCCATGATTCGAGCTTTCAAATATAGCACGTTATTAGCCACACATTTCGGTAGCCCGAGACACAGACGCAGCGCCTGCCTTTCCAGCAATATTAGAGGTCTTAATTTGTAAGCAGCACTTCCGCAAAAAATTGACGGCAGATCCACGAGGTGAATGATGATGAGATTGGGCGAAGCTCCTGGAAGTAATCATCGGTCAAACCGTGAAATTTCTTCCGTTAATTCGCCCGATAAAAATGACGTGAAACGATTGATTAAATGTTTTATCAAACTTTTATTGCTGGTTTCCGTTGTCCTTTCATTATGACCGCTTTGTGGTCGGTGAAATGTAAGCTAAGTGGTTCTTGCACTGGTTGCAGCGGCATCCTTATCCATACGAGCACACACTGACGGCAACGAGCATCGTCAACTACAAACCTGCATCGCGATATGGTTTTGATTATAAAACCATTGCTTTAGAAAACACCTGGCGTCTTTCGTTAAGCAGCTGGCGTCTTTTCGTTTTGCTTTAGAAACATCTGGCGTCTTTTCGTTTTGCTTTTAGAAAACATCTGGCGTCTTTCGTTGGTTTATTTCATCAATCAACGGCGTTTTGAACAAAATTTTTATTGTTTAATCACGCACAGGAGAAATGCCAATGGCTGCTAATGCGGAATGAGAGACAGAAGAATTCGGCTTTTAGTTAACGCGCACGCTGCGAATTTTTTATTGTTCAAGAACGCACAGGAGAAATCTCCCACCGGCACCACCTTGGAGGTCAAAGCGTAAGACTGGTTACGCACTACGACTACGACTACGATGAGGGACGAACGGGTGCCGCTTTAAGGAGCTTCGCCCCTAAAAAGAACACAACCGAATTCTAAAATGGGGCGTACGTAAAGTTTATACACCATAAGTAAAGTTGCTTTACGCATCCCTGAATTTTTATTGCAAAACCGGCGCAACAATCCCATGGCGCGTTCTGCTTTACGAGTGTTTGTTCAATTTGCTGTTGCCGATTCAGGTTGTCTGTGTAAACAATGCCAAGATATTTTAATGCTGTTACTTGCGGAATTTGTTCATTAGGATAATGAAGTGAAACAAAAAAGGGGATCTGATACTGGGAATACAAGTACAGCGAATTTGCGGACATTCAGCGAAAAAGAAAGTCCGTCCAGCCATTCCTCAAGCGCAGCCAAATAAGATTGCAAAATTTGTTATAAAGTATAGATATCTTGGGATGACGATAAAAATGCGATGTCGTCGGCATAAACATAAAGGTGAACATCTTGAGGAACTGGGATTGATGATAATAAAATATTAAATAAAAGTGGCGAAAGAAATGATTCTTGCTGAACACCTGTAGTTTGCTTATACGATCCAGACGTGACCCCTTCATGACAACAAAAGAATTGTCTCTCGGACAGGAACTCCTGGACCCAGGATACGATGTAATTTGGCACATCACAGCTCACTAATCTAGAGATCAATATACCGTGTTCAATGCTATCATAGGCTTTTGCAATATCTAATGTAACTAATGCAGAAATATGACCAGAGACTCCTGCAAGACGAATTCGGCTTTCCAAATGAATATGAGCCGACCATATTGAACAACCCTGTCTAAATCCTATTTGTCTCGGAGAAAGGATACCCTGACAAGGAATAAATTCACTTAGCCAGTTATGAATAATTTTTTTCAATTATCTTAACTAAGTTTGAAGCAAGCGAGATGGGCCGAATGTTATCCAGAACATATCCGATACTTTGATTTTTACGTAGCAGAACAACTTTAGCAATTTTCCATGAGGTCGGAATCCATGTGTACTGTAACGAACAATTCACTATATTCAAAAGTTCATCAGGATAGGGATCGAACATTAACTTAACCATAGAGTTTGTGATCTGATCCGGACCAGGAGCCGCTTGATTGACAGTTAACATGACATCCACCAGTTCAGCCATGGTAACTTTCAGAAAGTCCGATGTCGAGCGTTCGATTGTAATGGATCTCAAACACGTCGAAGCAAAACGCGCTGCGAGCCCTTGCGCTATATCTTCTAACAAGTCAGATGCCTCTTTAGGGGATAGCACTACGGACTGCGAGTACGTCAAAAGCTGTGATGATATCTTGTTGCGTAAAAGTTTGTACAGTGCAGCTCTTTTATTCGGTTTCGACAGATACGAATGCAAATCGGACTTGTGCTTATCTTTAGCTATGGCAACGGTTCGCTTAAAAATTGCTGCGTAGAATTTAAAGTCAATCCAGTTTTTCGGTGAATGGTTATGACGAAGGCGTTTCCATGCAGCTTTCCGCCTCCTATAATCCAGCGTACATGCGTCATTCCACCAAGCCGAGGTTGACGTTGTAGTCCCGGATCTAACAGAAAACTCTGCCGGCTGAACAGCAGAGCTTATACATGCTACTAGTGAGTCAGCTCTTTTTTATTCATTACATTCGGTCAGTGACGATATCGCTGAATTTAAAGCAGTTTTATATATTTTATAATTGATGAACCGTCGCTGCCGTATAACAGGAGCCTGATGTGATAACATGATTTCAAAGGTAATCGGAATGTGGTCACTACTCGATCCATTGTCAAATGTATCCCAGGATGAGATGACAAGCTGACCAGCCGAAAAAGTCAGGTCTAATGTTGATGAGCTTCGCCCGCGTAAAAAGGTAATTTGGCCTGAATTATGGCAACGAAAATTATTGACCTGCAGCCAATTCCATAATTGTTTGCCACATCCATCCGTTTTTATCCCCCAAGCAGTGGGGTGCGAGTTGAAATCTCCTGCCAATAGAATCGAATTTGAACTGGAATTTCTTATGACACAGTCTAGGTGATCTTTAATTCTTACGCCATTCGGAAAGTATGCATTGACCATTGTAAATCTAGATGATCCATGCAACAAACGCTCTACTCCTAACATTTCACAGTCAGAACAAATGTGTTCAAAAGTTACAGCAACGCTATCATATGCAGCTTTTCTGGACACCAGCGGTTTAGTTCGCGCGAACGACACCACGTGGCGTATCGACCTTAAAGAATTCAAAAGTCCCGCCGTGACGTATGCAGTGACGCGGCACTAAATAAAACAGACTAAAAAAATGGTACGCACGCCCTGAGACTGTCGCTTCACCTCAGTGCACAGAAAAGAGAGCGCTGTGTGTCGGCGTTATCTCGGCGGCGACTATTGGCAATGAATCGACAGTTCTTCTAGACGTACCGTGCCAGACAGCTCGCAGCATTCCGCACGAAATGTCTGGCCGTGATAGACGCACCCGCGATGCATCAAGAGAATCGTGTTTTTATTATTATTATTATTATTATTATTATTATTATTATTATTATTATTATTATTATTATTATTATTATTATTATTATTATTAGTTTCTGCGCTGCCGTAGCGGTGGGATATTGGAGCAGCATGCTCCTTAAGGAGTTTCTTCTTGAGCTAGCGTGAAAGCATTATACTTGTGTATGAATATGATATTGTGGTTGTATAATAACCAAATTTCTTTGGTGCACTTAGGTGTTGCTCGTTTGCACCTTGCATTACCTCAAAGTAAAACCGG
The DNA here is from genome assembly GCA_030522465.1 of Rhipicephalus appendiculatus. Taxonomy (NCBI): domain Eukaryota; kingdom Metazoa; phylum Arthropoda; class Arachnida; order Ixodida; family Ixodidae; genus Rhipicephalus; species Rhipicephalus appendiculatus. Next base: position 356,216 of record JALIZH010017723.1, read on the forward strand.
ATAAGTTTGAGAACGCTAGGAATGAGAGTAAAATATGGAGTTGAGGATAGTTCTTTTTGTTTTCTTTTCATTTAGCTCCTATCGAAATCTGGCTGCTAACGCCAGCTTGGCGCCATCGAAGCAGGCGGGCAAAAATGATACAGTCGTTGAAATATGATCTTGCAAAAAGAAAATGTGAACTTGGCTAGTTTTTTCTGGTAGGAATGAACGTATACTACAACACATACGACCGACGTGTCGTGTAATAACTAGAGGCCGGATTTTTAGGCACTAAAAATCGCGTTTTAGGCGCCAAAAACAGGCAGGCACAACACAGTTTTAGGCCCCCCAAAATCGTAATTATAGGCCCAATAAATATTTACAAAAACTCAAATTTTCGAAGAAAGATGAGTGCGACCTGTGTTTACGACAGGAAAGCAAACAAATGTTATAGTTTATGATGGCACAAAGGCGTCAGTGGCTTAACTAGCCATGCTATTGTCCGTTTTGCTGCACGGTTTCCAGAACACGGTCTCTTCTTTTATTGTCGAGCATTGGTGAGTTAAGTGTCCGCCGTCGAATAAACACGCTCCTGGGTCTCTTTCTTTTTGGCATGGCTGCGAAGGGCAGCCCAGGAGCCAATAGCCAGACCGTTAAAATGCAAGAAGGGTCTTTTAACCTCGTATTGGCCGGTTCTAATCACGCAGGGTCAATTTATCCTTTGTCTGTGAACACCTTAAAGGGCCCCTTACCAGGTTGGAGCCTTTAGAGCTGACAATAGTAATGCATGCACTGGCGCTAACGATCACGTCTGCCAAGATTTGCAAAGCTACGCGCCGCGGAAAGAGGTGAAATATCAGACTAAACGCCGCTTGCCCTTGATCTCACGGGCGCGCGCATCAATATGGAGGAGGTGACGTACAACATGGAGTGGTCCTGCGTACGTCATAGTAGTACGTGACACTGCGAGAATGATTCGAGGCGATGTGTAATTTGTGCAATCTGTTTGAATAGAAGAATGAAAGTTGTAGATATATGAAAACATACAAACGGAATCTGTGTGCGTTTTTATTTATTTATTTTTACTTCGAATTGAGCGCGATGCGAGACTAATCTGTCTCCATTTCATTTGCGTCCGTGTTCTCGCCGTTGCCGCGTCGTGCCGGCGCCAGCCCTGACAACGCTTGGCGTGCTTTTGATGCATCGTCCCTTACAGCAGTTCCAGCGGTGCGACGCGCTGTGTCGTGGTAAGGATACCTAATCCATGCCAGCCTCTCCAAGCGCATAGAGGGATCCATCCCACAGAAACAGGCAGTACACTATAGAGAGAACGCCGAAACGATACAACATCGCTTGTGTGCACGACCTGGCTTGGACATGTCATGCGCACACAGTGTAACCTTGCGTGCGCATGACGTGTAGATGCGTCTGCGTTGTGTGATCCCCCCCGCTCCGAGTTGCTCCGATACCGAAGAGGACAGGGAAGAAATTTGGCTTGCGAGTGGCAAAGGTTTCAAGCTCACCTACAAGCATCATGCTTTCGCGGCTCGTAATGAACCAGTTAAAAAGTTCTTGCGGTACAAAGCTCTTCAATGGGCACGCAACAACTTCCAGTGCCTAACTAAAATTTCTTATGTGACCTGGTGAAGCGCCCTTTAAGAAGTAAATTACAAACGAAACAAAATCCAACTGCACATCTTATTTTTTTCTTTACTTGCACTCTACATTCCCCTGACGGCACTCCATGCATGGTTTCGCATTCGTTCTCCATCTCCCTGCTGCTGCACAGAGGCGCCTACTGTTTTCTACCCCCCCACCCCACCCAGGTCTTCAAGGAGGTGCTTCACTTTCTTGGGAACACTGGACTGGAAAACCGGCTGTAAAAGCCGCCCACCACGTCCTCGGCCACGGATGCAACTCTCCTCTCCTCTTGCCACCTTTATTTTCCTCTCCCCATTGCACTGTATACGCTGGGACGGGCTCTCATTTAGGGTTGCAGAAATAGCGCCTTTTCCTCTCCTCCTCCTCCCCCTGCTCCAACCGCTCGCACCATGTCAATGCGGTGGCGTAAAGTGGCGGGTGCGTCCCGTTTCACTGCTGCTAGCGCTTGCTTACCGGCAGTTGGTTGAACTAGGGAACTAGGTTGTGGCACCCCATAGTGTTCCAAAACGTCGATTTTGCCCAGTAACATGAATTACGGTCTCAAACTGTACTCAAAAACAAAATTTTAGTTTAAATAGTGCTTATATGGGAGCCGTTCTTGAAAATAGGCATTTATAGGCACTCATAGACATTTAGGCACAAACCCGAAAAACAGGCATTTATAGGCACTATAAAGACACTATAAAAGCCCTCCTTAACCCCTAAATCGTGCTCATATATAAAAGTGGCACGATAGGAACGCAAGGAACAAAAAAGGCATTTGCCTAAAATCCGGTCTCTAGTAATAACCTCTAAATCCACCCTCTGTCCCGCCCCCCCCCAAAAAGGCACCAATATATTTCTTCGTTTTCTTTCTTTTTTCTCCTTTTTTTTCTACAGTCGACCGACTCATATGCTGGAGGTGATTGTCTTGAATCCGTTTGGCGCAGATACATCGAGCGGTTACCCCGTGCCATGATCTCGGTGTCGCACGGACACTTTTGATCGCGATCAGGGCCGGTACGAATCGAGTTCGGCTCGGCGGTTAGCCAAACAGCGATTAAGGCCTGTGTTCATAAACCGACCTTATTTTAGTGGCGATTAGGGCCTAGCCTTGTCGTCGTCTGCGTCTGTTACGGGGAGATTCGTGGATGTGAGACCCCCCCAAAAAAAGGTTAAACAATACTAATATCAATCATAATTGTCACAGAATATAAAGCACCAAGGAGCACAAGCCCTTTATACTAGTCGGCGACTTAAGTTACAAATTATGGACCTTCGGACCTAGCTTTGTCGTCGAAGTTCACTGTCCGCTGTCATGGTGGTAAGAAAACCATTGCTATAGTCGAAACATGAGTGTATGTGAATCAAAAAAGATTTACAATAGGCGAACAACAATTATAATTGTGATGGAACAATATAAAACACCTACAAGCAGAAACCCTTTATACCAGTCGGTGACTTCAACGTAGACATAATGGACCTTAGGGCAGAGCTTTGTCGTGTCACTCAATTCACATTATATGGGGCAACGCTCGGGTAACATATGTGAGACAAAGAAGAGGTTTAATAAAATTGGGGGGGACCCTTAGGGCTCAATCACACCGAAGGCGGGGCGGCCAAAGCGGCCAAGCGGCAGGGCGGAAAGCGGGGAAAACATCCTCTCTATGCGGCGAAAGCGGGCGGAAAACGAGGCGGCAAGTCCGATTGCTCCCGGACCAATTTTTTGCCGCCCGCCCAAGGTCGCCGCTTTGCCGCAGCCAATCAGAACGCGCTGCGGCGGTGGCGCTGGTGTATCTTTGGGAGAAGCAGTGCCACGTGATAGCGACACGCGCGAGACACCCCGCCTCCTCGGCCGCGCGGGCAGCCAAAGGCGGCGTGCGGTCTGAACAGGTGCGCGCACTAGCCGCCTCGCCGCTTCGAAAAGCCCGCTTTCCCGCTTTGCCGCTCCGCCTTCGGTGTGAACCAGCCTTTAATCTTCGCCTTTAAGAGTTGAACGCGATAGCGATATTCTGTCCCTAGTGCGTACTTCAATCACTTAGTGCATACTATGTAATGGGTAGCATGCTTTAAACCAGGAGCAATTATGCGCGGCAATTGTGGGAAACGTTTTCGAACTTGCTATGCACCCACTACGTGGTGCTAAGGGAATACGCGCAGTAAGGTGTGTGCCGTTTGTAATGGGTGGCTGGCTTTAAACTATGAAATCGTTATGATAGTCACATATTCTGACGCCCGATGGCAATGTACGCTTGTACCACGCAATATTCCTGGGATATTACATGTTATATTGCGACGCCTATATAAAAGACGCTTGCGTTTGCGAAACATGAAAGTTACTTTCACTGCATTTCCAAGCAGAGGAAGTTATTTTCACAGTATTCCCAAGCAAAACCTGATGTACGCTTTTAGAGGCACCCTTGAGCATTTTGTTCGCTGGGATCTATATTACGCACATCTCTAATAAATACCATGAAAGAAAAAAAAAAGAAGCATGGCTGTGTGGTAGAACACCTGCTTGCCACGCAGGCAACCCGGGTTCGGTCCTCACTCGGGCCCGAAAATTTTTATTATTTATTTCATTTGCATCTTTCTCGATTTTTCGGTCACGGACAAGATGATGATTTTTCGCTCACAGCCAACGACGCCGACGCCGGAATTTCTGCGAAACGAGCTCTTTAACGCTGTCGCGTTAATACAGTTACATCAGTCATAATTCCTACAGAACGATACAAAACACCAAGAAGCCCAAACCCTTCATACTAGTCGGTGACTTCAACGTAGACGTTATGGACCTTGCGACCTAGCTTCGCCCACTCGTCATCATTCACTTCGTGGAGATGTGTGGATTTTTTTTTGCCCCCCCTTTGCCTTTTCGGCGGCTTACAAACAAACAAATCAACCCAACCTTTCCTTAACCTTACCGCCGCGATAAGGTGGCGTTTCATAAGGTAGCCCGGGAGGTACCTTAAGGCGCCCCTTATGCGGCGCCGTACGGCTGATAAGCAAGCAGCTCTGCAAAGGCGATCGGTTTCGTTGCACTTTTACGAAAAGGTTACACGTAGACACTCGGCGTCCATATGTGCAATTAACGCCGCGAGTGCTCGGGAACAATTAAATTCCACGGAAGAGTTCAGCGACGGTATGTTGCTAAGCAGATCTCACTTTTCGAAGCGAGCACTACTCCCGCATGTCCCCGAGCTGCGAATGGAAACGTTCCCCATTTACGTCGGTTTTTTCGCACCACCACTCCTCTAGCTGTTGGTGGCGCTCCGTTTCTACGGCGCAGTTACTTCCAAATTGTGAATGGTGACTTGGTGTACATACCCTAGGCCACACTTCCCCGCATTGTTAAACGTGTGAAAAAATTGCTGCGGATACAGCCCGTAAGGGAACGTGTTTCACTGAATGAAAGATACATTTTTGTTTCAAACTCGCGGGGCCGTTCCTGGCAACCAACCAGCATGAATAATTCATATTTTAAGGCGCGAAAAAACACAATACACAAGAAAGGACACGGGACAGAGCGAAGTATGAACGTATACCAACTCGCCCAACAAAAAGTTCTCTCACGCATGAATAAGTAAGCAAATACGTAAGCACTCAATAACAAAACATATGTATTACACGCACAAACATCCACGCACTCACACGTGCGCATCAACGCACGGACAGACGAGAAACAAACTAGGAGTGTGCGAATAGTAAAATTTCATCACGAATCGAATTGGAATCGAATAGTGCCCAATAGTGGCCAAAAATATCGAATTCGAGTCGAATATCGAATACCATATTTACACGAAACGTGTATCGCCAGTTACGGCAAGACAAAAGAAAAATAGAGATGCCATGGCCTGCTGGCAGCTTTATTGCGCACTTGTTCGGTTTTTTTTATATAATTTTTTTTCAGCTCTTGTGGGCGCGCAAGCATGTTAGAAGAGCCATCATTCCAGTCAGCAACGCCACTCTTAACATCCTAAAGGTTCACAGAAGGGGTGCGGTAGCTAGTTTTTAAGTGAGGAGCACTTTAGGGGCCTGGGCTGTCGTATGCTGTCGTCTGCTGTCATCGTATGCTCTCGTGGCTTGGCGCAACGCAAGCAAAACTACGAATGGTATAGCCATCTGCAGCATATTGAGCGCTCGCTCGCGCCAAGGAGAAGTCTTCTTCCTCTTGTTCTTCGAGCGCCGGGATGATAAGGGCGGAGGACTTTAGGGGCCCAGGCTGTCGTATTCTGTCGTATGCTGTCGTCGCTTGGCGTAACGCAGGCAAAACCACGTCTAAAAATAGAAAAAAAGAGGAAGCAAGAGAGAAATAGAAAGAGAAAGAAGAAAGGGAAAAATAGCAAAACCAGAAAGAGAAAGAAAGAGAAATAAATAGACAAAGAGAGAGGAATAAATGAATACAAGTAAATAGAGAAAGAAAATGGAGAAAGAAAAAGGAAAAAGAGAATGAGAAAGAAAGGCAGGAGGAAAGAAAGAGAAAACCTAAGTGAAACAATGAGGGCTACCAAACTCCGCACTCCCTTCAGGCTTGGCACCCCTAGTGCGAAGCTGCCTTAATTTTTTCCCTTATAGTCGCGCAATACGGCTCATCTGACAACTGTAATGTTGTGCTACATCGCCATGGGCGCTCCGGACCCAAAAATCCTCGGGCGCCCGTTCACAGCAGCGTTTTAACAGCGTGCCGGAACAATGGCAGTTTGTGAACGAGTGGCGCGGTGCGTCAGTAGCGACTGCGCCGCGTGAACAAATTCTCACATGCGAAGCCAATCACTGAGGGTATCGCGGGCCAAAGTGTTACGGCGCTTGCGGCGTACGGCACCGAACTACGCCAGAAGTCCATGCCTTCGTTGCGGGAGTGGAGTTTCTGAAGGGCTTGATAAGTTTCTGATGTTTTTCTTAGGTGAGGAAATGACATATTCTCCTTTTAAAATCAGCATGCACTCGCTCTTGAACGAGGATATTGGCGCAAGTTTTAACGAAAGGCCGACTGTAACGACGTTAGCGTTTGTTATTGCCACCCACCCTAAGCAAGTTGCACCATTGCCTTTGTCGCGTTTTAGATATTCACGCTGCCGAATTATTCGAAAATATGAATACTAGCTATTCGAAAGTCGAATCAAATTATTCGATTAAGTATTATTCGACTGTAACTCAAAACTCGAATATTCGCACACCCCTACTAATGGGCCGTAAGACAAAAGATATCCTATCTTCACGCTCCATCTGCGGAAAGTCCTTCATTCAAAACGCCGCAACAGCGTGCATTATTTGCTTGCTATAAAACTCGAGAATTCGGTTGTCGAAGAAATGTGTTAGGCTCTTGATCGGGCAATTAAAGCATTTTTAGACGACAGATAACTTTCAGATGCCTATAGGCATATAGGAAGACGGGAAACTTCCGGTTTTTGAGAAGCTGGAAATCAAACAAACAACACCTTGTCTTTTCGAATGGACCAACTAGTCTAGGGTTGAAAGGCATGGAGGTTAAATGCAACTGGAAACGGTCACTGCTTGCAGCTGTTTGTGTGGGAGCTATATATATATTTAGTGCATCAGCGACACGTTAGTCATAAACCTGAGGCGAACAAGCAAGGCGAGCTTTATAGTTTGACGAACCATTCTTGGCATTGGCTCGCGCACACGGTGCGGAGGGCAATCTAGTGAGCATCGAATACTTGCCTCTGAATCTGTGAGCATAACTGTAATGCGAAAAGCGCTTGTTAGTTTTGAAATATTCTTTATCGCTGTTTTCCTCCCCTCTGTTGTACACATTCCTGCTGACACGGGTACCTGTTCCGGGTAAATCAGCAGTAAAGACAACTTGCATGTGTCTATGCCTGAACTTATACATCTTAGTGACCAGTCTTTTAACGGCGTGAAGCGGCATTGCGGCAACAAAGGCAGTATGTCATCGGGTAATATTTCCGATGAAATTACCTATGCTGATCAGAAAAGCCACGTACACTGAAGAAAGAACGTGTTGAAAGGGTGTCGTTTCGTAGCACAAAAATAGTCTTGATATCTTGCATGCCTCTCGATTGTATTATCGCCGCGCGCCCGGCACGTCCAGGTCACGAATCACGTTATTAGCGTGAGACAGTATTCTTGATAGGAAAGTGGCGAGCCCCGATAATTCAAGAAAGGAAACGCAAGCCAGCAGCAAAGCGGCCGGTGGAAGATCTCTCCGTCGTTGCTATGGCAACGGCGTGCAGCCGCGCTTCGTTGCGTTTCCGCGTCTCCTTGCCTATCGTATCGCCGTCTGTTCCGTCCTCTGCCAGTCAGCGGGAAGGGGGGGGGGGGGGGGGCGTGCGTGCGTGCGTTTGTATGTGTGCTTGTATACACTGGGTGTGTTCCAATTCTCACCGTAGACGGCAAAATAGACAGCTAAGTGGACAGCGGCCATCTTAAGTCCCATTCCAAATCTCACGTAGCCGGCAAAATAGACAGTTTCGCGAAGACAGCATCAGAGACAAATACGATGCAGGCTACTTTGCTGTCCAAACAAGATGGCGGCTCAGCGAAATGGCCGGATAGCTCGGATCTCGCCGATATGGTCGTTTGTGCACAAGCAGACGCTTTTTCAGGCGCTCAATGTAAGCTACGTTAAATTTTTCATAGATATGAACGCGAAATAAACTAAAAAGATAATCGTTACGTTTGTTTTTCTTAGCTTTCTCTTCTCGACGCGAGGCGGCGTCACGTCGCGTAGACGTCTTCTAGACGCGTTCCATTTCTCGGACAACATGGGCTCGATTCCCTCGTCCAAGCTGTCAGCGTAGACTGTATGCGTTGATGTCCAGAATTGGAACACAACCACTGTAAGGACTTTGTCATAACAACACATACAAACCTTAACAATTTCGGAAACAGTTCAAGCACCCCCCTCCCCCGGCTACGCCAATGTTTACTGGCGAGGAGCACATCACAGCAGCGCACCATCTCTGACGCCTCAAAGCGGCAAATCCATGTGTGCGTACACCGTTGCCGACACCATTTGCTAATACTTGAAATCGCCGTAGGTCGTTCGTTTTTGCCAATAAAATTGTCATGTGTTCTATGTCTTACGATCGCATATGCAACTGCTTATCTTGGTACCCTCGCTGTGAACAGGAAAGGTGGAAGCGAGGTGAGCCGGTTCGCAGCAGTGGCGTAGCCAAGGAAGGGGGGGGGGGGGGTTGGGGGGGTTCAAACCCAACCCCCCCCCCCCCGAAATTTTTCAGTTTTGCTTGCGTATATATGCACACACACATACAAACGCACGCACGAACATATATAAAGTATGGTTGAACCCCCCCCGACAAAAATTTCTGTCTACGCTACTGGTTCGCAGAGGCAGCCGATTCGGAGACGCAGCCGGTGTCGCATGTAGTTAACCTGCGAAATGCCATCGCTTCACATCCACAAATCTAGAGAGTTCTCTGTAACTAGGCCCTGCTTTGCAGAAATGGCATTTTAATACTTGCAGGCAATCTTTCTCATGCCGTCGTGAGCGTCGATACAGACAAATAAATGCATTAGTGTAACTTCGTCCAGAGAGATCGGAGTGGCGAGGAATTTTGGGGGGATGCTTCAGTGGCGCGACGTCACGCTTCTGCCGCGGTGTAGCTTGATGGGATGTGACTTTTTTTATTTTTTATCCTTTTACGGCGCGCATTTCGGCTGAAATACCGAGGACAACAACGGCGTTCGTCCTCGATGTGTCCTATGTTATAGTAATTAGCGCTCTGTGCTTTCGGATAAATCCGGAAAATCCGATAAACACTCGCCGGTAAAAACTTTGACCATTCGGATTTATCTGATAAATTCCGAGTTTAACGGCCATTATGAACTTGTTCCGTTTTTTATCAAAAGAGCATGTTCTAAGCGGTCATTGACACGTCGGCTGGTTTGGCTGATATAAACTGCCCCTTAGCAATAGTTTTGCCGTGCAATGAGTCATGCTGGGATTTACGGCATCAGGCTGATGGAGCTCTTGGGCTCCTTCGAATCAAGTGTCCGGCGGCACGCTAGATGCCAAGTAGTGAACAACTATATCAGAAATAACTACATGAGGTAGATGCGAGATACATTGTGTGGATAAGCTCTTCTATGACAGAACGCCTCAATTTCATCACCATCGACGAGTCCCCGGAACTTCGCGGACGACCGGCACTAACGGTGCTTGCAACCTTCTGCGACGATGAGCTTCCTGGACGTCGGACCATCATGATATACTCACAAGTAGTTCAGCGGTGCAGCGAAATACCATTTGGCATGTTCATACAAGCCCCTTTTCAGAGGCCGAGAATTATCACTCGAAAGGAGTGCGCTTGCATAAGTGACAACCACCTCGTAAAGTATTCTAGCGTCGATTACAAGAATACGCTTTGCGTATATTATCACAAGCTTTGAGACTGTAATACGGACAAACGTAGATTCTGTATTCAAGTATTTGAACTTAATTGTATGTGTGTTTGTGCGCTAGAACCTTCCAGACAATTGAATTAAGCTCTGTGTGTTCAGATGTTCTCATTTTAGATGCCATTGCATATAAGATTTTGGAGCACTTAGAAAGATGGAAAATTAAACTCCGATTTTCGGACAATTTTGGATTAGCTATAAACGGCGGTAAGCTCCGAATTTCCTCCACAAATAATAATAAACTCCGAAAAACACCCTTCGAACTTAAGGAAAAATAAACTTAAGTAAAATAAAAAAAATTAAGGAAAAATGCACCCCTACCAGCAAAATTTTGATAGCCCTGATAAGGGCTTTTCTCATTCATAAAACGCCAATAGTCCTCTTGAGGGGGCTCAATGCCGGATAGCTCGGAGTGGGGGTCGCTCTCCCCAGTTTAACCTTCACCCACTTAGATAACGTTGGGCTGAATGTAATCACTTTCAAACGTGTCAAGTCTGAACTTTGCTTCAAGGTCCATGACGTGCCTAAGATTCTTCTTCAAGTCTTCTGCTGTAACGTTGCTGATCTTGTCCCTTAACAGGTTTTCGACCGTGGACAGCTCGAAGTCTGCAGTGGCGTAAATCATGGGGGGCGAGGGGGGGGGGATCAGGGGGTCCTGAACCTACCCCCCTGTGTTCAGGCTGGGGAGGGGGGGGGACTAGAGGTGTGCACGGGCTTCGGGCAGCCCGACGTCTTTTCACCTCGGGCTCGGGCTTCCTTGTTTATTTACCGGGCCGGGCTCGGGCCTGGTGAAAAGCCCGAATCAAGCCAGAAATATAAATGATGTGCCGGAATTGTTCTTGTTCATTTGTGTCCTTTCTTTTGAGGGTAGAAGTACACTTTTTCTTGGCGAAGATCTTGGCGATTCCAGCTACAAGCGCCATCAGCGAGCGCAACTTCAGTGCTGCAGGATACATTTTGCAGGAACGACGCACTCGATTGAAGGTCGAATCCATGGACAGCCTTTTGTTTCTGCACAATAATTTGTGAATGGTTTTGCACTCAGGCAGTCTCGACTTTTATCAAGAATTAAAAAAAAAGAAGCTAGAGGGAAGGACGGCACACTTTTTTCTTAATAAATGCATTTTCAATTTCTGTTGCCGTGTGCTTAATCGCGTCGTTGATCGAGTCGGGCCGGGCCGGGCCGGGCCGGGCCTTGGGTATGACACGCCGGGCCGGGCCTGGGAGGCCCGTCCTCTATACATCATCGGGCCGGGTTGGCACGCCTCCGGCAAGCATCGGGCCCGGCCCGGGCCGGGCTGCGAAATTGCGGCCCGTGCACATCTCTAGGGAGGACACTCCTTGCATGTGTCCCCACCTTCCAAAGAGCAGGAGCGGAATCCAAAAGTCAAAGCAGCTGCTTTGAAAATGCACTGTAGATCATAAACCGATGCTTCACAGCGTAAGGAACGAGGACGGCATTGGAAGACACGCACAGCGCTGAACTTACCACTGGTGATATTTCCGAGCTTACAGCAATATATATGCGCTTTTCACCAGGAAAGAAAAAAAAAGAATACAGCAAATGAAGCCAACAAAAAAATGTAGAAAAAAGTCATTAAAGCCAAATGCTGAAACATGATAAAAAGTGCATTAGTGCAGCTTCGCTTGCTTTTTTGAGCAACGAAAGTGAATTTCTCATTATCATCAATATGTGATATCGATGATGGGCTTCCTGTGACTGCAATTTTTTGCATGTCAGGCGTGCAATTGTCACATGACTAAAATCACATAACATCACGCAACATCTAGTCACGTGACTACAACACGTAACAGCACGTAACTAGTCACGTGACTAAAATCACGTAAATTCACACAACTAGTCACGCGACTAAAATCCCGTAACATCACGTAACTATTAACGAGACATGTTTCCGCCAAAAACTTCGGAACAACCGGGTGGCGCGGGTCAAACTTGGCGTCTGCACTGCACTCTCATAAAATTGTACTTTCTCTCTCACGAGGCTAAAATCACATCACGTAACTACTAGTGACGTGACATTTTCCCTCCAGAACCACGTAACACGTGCGTAGTGTGGGGAACCCACCGAAACCTGAGAAGTATTACTAGCAAAACCTTTTCACCTCTAACAAAAGCACGGTATTACTAGCAAACACTTAGAAGAAGCTAGGTCGAACACTCGCTCCGCTGTTGCTTTCAGCCTTGCGCAACTAGTACAAGCTGCGCACATTTTTATTTATAGATGTTCAAAATGACATCTTACTACGGTACGTTTAAGTCGGCTGCGAGTGCGTGCGAAAAGCTGCTGAATCACAGGATTTTCGTTTTGTAACTGGCAGCACCGTGACTTCCCGAAAGCTTTGATCCAGATACGTCATGTCACATGTACCTATCCGATACAGCGCACAGTGCTTTATGATGTTAAAGAAAGAAAGCCTGCTGGTCTTTCTCTGCTTACGTAGGACAGTGGATATGACAACAGATGAATAAGAATCCCAGCTTCAATGCAAGGGCGATGGAATTAGTGCGATAGCAACAAATGACGTAAGGCTGGCAGCTAAAAATTTTAGAGCCAGTCTCGCGTAACTCTACAAAACGCTGCTGTAACAGAACACAGCCACTCCAGGTAGGACAGGGGATTTCGCATAGTTTATTGGCTTTGATAGCGCAGCGCGTAGAAGGTTATACGAGCCGTTCGCTGATGCCTGTCGTGATAGCGATCGCGACCGCGTCCTTAAAGTCAAAGTTCGCAGTTGCTGCTCGAACACCCCTCCACCCTCCACCCCCCCCTCCCCCCGCCTCAACGTCTTTTCATGCTCCTTCAAGATGGGCGGGGTGTTTTCGAGCTCAGGGCCGTACCCAGGAATTTTTTTCGGGGGTTGTTTATATGTAGAACGGCCTAGTTTGGCAACTGATGGTCGATGTGAAGGCGGGTAAATACTTTAGTATCCTCCGCAAAGTTAAAGCATGAAAAAATTTCGGGGGGTGTCAGAACCCGCTCTACACCCCCCTAGTTACGGCCCTGTCCGCGCTGCTTGAGCAGCATTCGACGGCATGCTTTGCACGCGGAGTAATGTTATCGCATGCGCCCTCCGATCGACGGAGATGGGCCGACACGTTTGATCTTTACTTCAGTCATGTTCGTGGCCACCGCTCGCGCACTTTTACCCCCCGAGTAGATCATTTGACACACAGGGGAATGTTGTCCATGTGGACTTTATACGGAACATGACGGCGATGGCGAGAACCTCTCGACACTGTCCCTATAACTGCTATCGCAATAGCACACGGTTGAGATAAAAAACAAGATTCTAGATTTACTGGAATGCTAATTTTTTTTAGCTTGTCCGACGAAGCCCTAGCTATTAAAGTACGTTCAGATCCCGTTGACAGAAGGAGTGTTTTTTCGTCATCTTAATTTCTTCAAATTTACAGCGAAATCTTAACACTGCTGTTGAATAAACAACAAATATTGTTTCCTATTCCTTGCTTGCCTTAACTGTCTGTTGGTTTCATTAGTTGTGTCTAACAAGGTAAAGTACCCCTCGAACTATTCCCCTTCTTTGGTCAAGGTTATCAAAGACACTTGTGTTATCCCTAAAGTAAAAAGCGACTGCAAAAACTTCTAACTTTGTCTTTACATTACTGTGCCTCGCTTCTCTAAGCTTAGTTCGTTTCCTTTACGTTGCTGAATTGTAGGGACCTGAGAAGATCATAACGAAATCATGAAAACGGAGAAATAAGTTTCCACCACAATACGCGTACGAAAGGACGAAAGAGCTTTGTTTACCATAATTTAATCGGGCGTTCCTTTGCTTAGTATCTTTAAAAGAATCAAGTAAGAATTACAAGTGTAGATCTAGGAAAGAAGTGTAAACTTAAGGGCTCGTTTGCTTTGTTAAACACAGTATTAATTTGAATTAATCGAGTGTAGATCTAAACACTCTGATACGGGTGGAGTGTTTAAACACGCACTAAAAAGGCCATAAAATGCAGAGAAAAAGAAAGGACAGCTCAAGATTACAGCGAAAAACCGAAACCAAAACGAAAACTATTTTCTTTTGTTTCGGCGGCGACATCTTGTGGGATGCTGTGGAACTAAGTCTAGGGCTGCAAAAAGAAAAAGAACACTGCAGCTCCGACGCCCGGAATCGAACCCGCGACGGCACAGGGATGCCGCCCGCCGAACGTGAGCGATTAGCTCACTCGGCCATGGATGACGCCTTGTCGCCCGTGATAAGCAAGGGTTTATCAATATACCACAAGCATTTGAAGGACCGCGTTTCAAGAAACTCGTTATGGAACAATGTTGTGCCAGTTGCGGCAAATTAAGAATGGCTTCAATCGAAAGCTGAGTGTCAGAACTGCATGTGATTTACTGACCATTAACATAACGTGCTTAGTTTTACCACAGTGAGCGTTTTCGTCTCGAAAAACAGGCCATATTTTTTGCCGTTTCCATAGACTTCCATTGTACGATCTTTTACTCCTCCGGGAACAAAATTTGAGCTTAGTACAACGTGGTCGCTGCATTCTTCTCGTGCGTTTCGGTTCCCAGAAGCGCTCTGTGGCCTGCGTTTTTCACCATTCGCCGTTTACGCTTAATTATTCACGAAAAACTCGCTCGTTCCATTGAAAACGCGCTAGCTTTGCGCCGCGGCCACCAGGGGCGCTGGTTGTTATGTGTCCAGAAAAGCTGCATATGGGTACATTTTTGACGAGACTAGAGTCAATAACCCACCACCCCTGCCTGGCCGATCTAACCTGCATGTGCGAAAGTTATTAATTCAAAACTTTTGGTTTACTGAGAGCCAAGATTCTTGAAGTAAAATAATATCAGGAGTTGTTTTGTGTATCAGATAAAGAAGATCAGTATAACCGGAGGATACAGAACGGCACTTCCAATGAAGAACTTTAACAGACGCTATGGTGGACTTAAAGGGGTACTGACACAAAAACTTTGGTCTCGCGTTTTTTTGCTGCAATGTGTTGCTAGGGGCCTGTTAGTGATAACACGGCACCTCGTTTGCTGCAGCGCGCGACAGATATTTAATTACAGGCTCCTCATTACCGACCAGTTTCAGTTTCGGTTTCAGAGAGCTCGAAAAACGACAAGCCGCCGGGTGCAACTATCACCACCTAGCGTGCGCAGCTCTCGATCACGTCAGCACACAGAACTGTGACGCACTTCCGCACGGTCTGCATCAAGAAGTCCTTTCGAATAGGAAACGGGACAGCAGTGTCGCCAAACACAAAACTTTCAACGCGTGCGCCGCGGCCACGGACTCGCGACCAGCCGCCGAGAAGTATAGACTGCTGGAACAAACGCGGCAAAAGAAAATGGCCGCTATGACGTCATCATAACTTGTTGCAGCGTGGTCACGTGAGGGAAGTAGGGAGGTCACCGAGGGTCACCTCTGATGGTGTTACCGCGAGGGAGCTACCGCGAGGGAGTCGATCGCTCACGCAAACTTCAAAATTAATTTAAAATACCTTCTAAACTATATTCGCTGTTGATATTTTGCAGATGATGTACACATGTTCACGGGAATCGAACCCGCAGGCTGTCTCGGCCGCGAAATTTTGTGTCAGTACCCCTTTAATATAATTGACTCTACCGCAGAGCGCAATGCGTCCTGCTCGTTGTGTTCATTGGTAGTGCCTTATTTTGGTTTTGAGATTGGGGAATGCGTCGGAGACAATGGGGCGCTCCGACGCTTATTAGTGATACCTCCCAGCCTCATTTCACCAAATGATCCGCTTGGTCCAGCCGAGTCGAGCACTTCAGGGCTGGCGAGTTTCTCTGGGGCAATATCTGTTTGACTCTGAGAGTTTAATTCATTGACTTGATGCTTAGACTCACTATTAACAGTGACAGTGGGTGCAGGGTAGTAGTGAATAAGGCTGTTAAACCTGGTGGCTAACATCTCAGTCAAACCTTCGGCAAATGTGTTCAACAGCTTTTCCATTACTAATGGTATAGCTTTATCAATTTCTGCAGCCACTGCAGAAGATACTGTCGCCTCTAGGGACCCGCACTGACGAGATGTAGCCGCGGCATACCCCACATCCCACTCTTTGATCAAGGATGCAGCCTCTGCCCGAGAACAGCGGCGTTTCTCCACAATCTCAATTATTTGCATCTCATGATAACGGGCTGAACAGTTATTGTCCGTGGCTGTGTGTGATCCATCACACAAGCAGCACCTCGGAGCTTCTACCTCACACTCTGATGCAGAGCGCGACCCACTACATTTAAAGCATCGCAATGACGACCTACAAGCATTAGCACTGTGTCGAAACCGCCAGCAGTTACGGCACTGCAGTGGTCTAGGTGTCAGCGCCTCAACACGGAATAAGTATGGACAGGCCTTCAATTCAGAGGGGTGGGTTAGACCGGCAAAAGACACAATATCACTTTCAGTTGGCACTCGCCTATCACCAACAGGCCTGTTACATCTGTAAACTGAAAGGTTCTGAGGCAAAATACTTACTGCCCCCACTTGTCAAGCCTTGTCAATGCCGAAATCATGGTTCATGTCAGCTAGTGTTCGCTATCGTTGGATCTCATTATAACATGTTGAATAAGTTATGAGGGTGGCTTGTTGGGAATGTTAATGAGAACTAACAGACAGTGATGCCAAGGAAAGTATAGGGAATGTTCTTAGAATTGTCATGTAAATGCGATGAAAGAAAAGTGGGAGAATAGATAACTTGGTACACAGTTCTAGATCATGTAAATGCCAGCAGCCCCCTAAAGAAAATCGAAAAAAAAACCGAGACAAGCAAACACAGGAACACGAGGGACGCAGTCCAGCATCATTCCTGTTCCTGTGTCTGTTTTCTTGTCTCGATTTTTTTTTCGATTTTCTTTTGCAGCAACTGGCCTTCCCTTTACGTTGGTTAAGTGATGCAACCCCAAATGTCGCTTACACTTGAGTTGATAGCTAGACAAGTAGAGTATCAGTAGCACTTATTTTTTCCTCTCAGCCTCAAGTGGAAGATGTGCTACACCTCTTCGCTCTCTATTCCGTGGCGCTAACTTTTCATTTGTTATCATTATGCCTAATTTTTTTTTCATTCTCGAGCTCGGACGAAATAGGGTGCAAGAACAAGACTCTAATTAACGACTAATGAAATGAATATGCGCACAGATACGTCGGAGAAAGCACTATGAAAACTCACTGAACAGCCGTTCATTAGAACAGAAGTCATGACACTGAAAAAAGGTGAGCGTCATTCAAGGCAGCTTGTGAGGGAATTGGTCCGCAGAACTTCCGAAGCGAAGAGCAAAACAGTACAATCCCGCTTCCACGAAAGCTGCTCTAAGAGTTCTCCTCCTGGCATTACTAGATGAGAGGCTTACCAATACAGAAAGAACGTTTCCCTGAATGAAGCCTCTCCGGTTGTTTCTTGAGTGGTCATACATTTATTGGACTATCTGCCTTACGTCTGTTCTTTTGCCATTCTGCTCACCCGCGGTGACGCTCTTGGATGCCTTCAAAAATTTATTGCCGCAGTTTTGCGTGTCCTGTCGAAGAAGACGCCGCTTATGCCGACATGCAAATGTTTTCTTTCCCGCACACCATAGTTTACAATTGTCGGATTCCGTCATTGCTACACACTCGTCAATATTTTTTTTTACTTATTTTGGGTGAGAGGCTCGTATTAACGCTTTACAGCTTCGATATTTTGATCAATTTCAGGACAGACACCAAGACGTCGTCCCTGCATCATGCTTTCTTATACCATTCAACACCCGGATAATGCAAAATTTTATGGACACATTACTTCGGGAATGTCACTCGTTGAACCGAGATAAACTTTACTCGGCTAGTTAGAAGTTCTGTTCGGGGCGACATGCTTTACGTCTGTAAAGAAGTTAACCTAAAAAAGAACAATTGAAATTGTGCCTGCTATTTATTGGGTAAGTGTCTAAATATTAGAAAATAAATTGTTGCGGTAGCCTTCATTGCGCGGCATTTTTTTTCGCGTTCGCTTTTTCCAGGGAACGCCTCGAGTTCAGCAACGGATCACCATATTACTGAGCAATGTTGTATCTAAAGCGATCGACAGTCAAGTGGCACACCCAACGAATGTCGCATATTGTAAGAAAAATGCAAATGAGGGTCACGTTGCTGTTTCTTCGATATGTCATTGTTAGATAAAGGCAAGAGTACAATCACCGTACAAGATGTGAAAGAGGAACGGCGTTCATCTCATGCATTTCGGTCAACTGGGGGACTGTAGACAGACAGAGATTGAGCCTCCTAGTGAGTGAACGGCGACGACTGGACTTGGAGCGCCGCCACTCTATGGTGCCTATTTGCCCCCCTAATAAATTTATGACGCCTCAAAGAGATAAATCTCAGGGTAGCGAAGAAAGAGATATAGAAAAGTTACAGCCGTTTGACATCTGAACCAACATTTGTCGTGGTGTCGTTCTTCAGCAAAACTGCTAGTCGGCAAAGTTGGACCGAATGCATCTTTTAGAACGTTTGCACGCCACAGACAAGGACGAAAGAAAAAAGCGCAAGCTCGGGCAAGCGTAATTTAACAACTGATTTAATTCTGCTTCGCAATACATGGATTCCCGCAGTGCGTAGGATCTGCCGGTTTTTTCTCTTTCTGTTTTGCACTCTTCCTCTCTGTTTCTCTCTGTTTTTTCTATTTTTGTCTCTTTCTCTTTCTTTCTCTCTCTCCATTTCATATTTATAAGTTTTGTGTCTTTCTGCCCGTTCTTTCTCTGTCTATACCTGACTTCCTTTTGCTTTTCATGTCCGTTCTTCTCTCTCATTTTTCTCTCCCTTTCATTAATTCTCAATGTCTCTTTTTTTCTCTTTCTGTGTTGCTTCTCCTTTTTCGCTGTATTTTTCTTATCTCTGTTCTTTTTCTGTCTCTTTCTTCTCTCTTTCTCTTTTTCTTTAATTTATGGCTCTTGATGTCTTTTTGTCTTTCTTCCTTCTTTCCTTCTTGTCCTGCCTTCTTTCTCTTTCTGCATTTCGTCCTCTCTATTTCTCTCTTGAGCTTTCTTTTTACGCAATGCTCTATTATTTCCCTTCCTCCTCTCCATCCTCCTCACCCTCAGATCAGTGCTCCTCATCCTCACTTCTCTTTCCCACCCCCCTTGGTATATTATACTATACAAGGCTATGTTATACTTTGCCAGCGTGGGTAGTAGAGTGGTTACAATGCTCGCATTCGGATCGCGTGTACGCGGGTTCGAATCCCGCCGTGTCACCTAATTTTTCTCGCCAAGAATTTCTCTCCTTTTCCTTCTTTCCGACTTTCTATTTCCTTGTACTCGTTCTCTCACATATCAGAGTTATAAGAATCGTGCGCGGGACAAATCGGAGCACGTGTTCTGGGAACGAAGCAGAAGATGAAGAGGACGAACCGAGCGCTTGCCGGTTCATGATGATAATAATTTCTGTTCGCAGATTACTGAATAACGCTCGCCTTAAACAGCTCGGTTGTTAAAAAGCTCCATTGTTGTCGCACGTGGATGCAAACTAGCGGTAGTAGTTGGGATGGAACTATTCGTGTCTTGCGCCACACGCGCGCAGGTGTGTACCAGCTGGTCACGTCTACCTTAAGAAAACTGAGGTAGCACTCATAGATCGAGATTGCCATGCGCTTGGCTTGTCACTATCCTCTATGAGAGTTTGGTTGCATATGACATGGGAGCAGCCAGTGGCGAGCCGTGGGCCCCAGCGGGTCCTTCCCGGCTAGTCCCTCAGGACTTCATTAAAGTTATTTATCTGTCTGTCTGTCTGTCTGTCTGTCTGTCTGTCTGTCTGTCTGTCTGTCTGTCTGTCTGTCTGTCCGTCTGTCTGTCTGTCTGTCTGTCTGTCAGGAGTTCCTTAGACGTATGCGTTGCCTCTTCTATCCATGTTGGCATTTCTTGTTTGGAACTGGTCGCCGTAATATACACTCTGTATGAGAGATTTGAAGACACTGCACCCGCTATTGAGCGTTGTCTTCTCTACACGCAAATAGTCTTGCCTCTGTTATCTCATCTACCTTATACTACTCGCTCGTCTACTCAAGGATGAAAGTTACCAGGGCGGGTGACAGCACGAATATTTCCTTACACGCTTTGCGTATCAGCTGGCTTAAGCCATCACCATCAGTGTGTCAAAGTTTGTGCGCGCTTTGGGGTACATAATGTTGCTGAAAATAAAGCTTATTCACACATTCAGTCTGTGCGTGCATTATTGGAAACAGTCCTCTTTTTACTTTTTTTACTTTCCTGCTTGCAACTTCTTGCAGAAGCCACTGGTACTGCGCGGTCGTGGGTTCTGATTTCACTAGGTGTGACAACATTTTTTTTTTGCATACGAGGTAAGGATCCGAGGACCTGAGGGCTGCCCACCTCCATGGAGAATTCTAGAAGGCTTCTCCGCAGGTTAGTATTGGCGCCGCTCTCTTCGAGTGTGCTCAGGAGTACTTCTTTATGACGACGAGCGCTGTATTCCCGGCGTGCAGTGGATACGCTTGGCTCCGCGCAGCCGACCCTGGCATCTTCCACCTCCGATAACGCATCTCCTTCTCCTAGGGACCCTAAAAGCCATCAAACCTTTTGCACACCTTTGAGTTGCCCTATATACCTATCGCTTACACAGCAGAACTACAAATGACGTCGCGTCTGTGGCCACACAGACTGCATGTTTGCTAGCTCCAAACACATGCCATGCTATCAACTTCCGTGTTTAAAGGAGCACTGTACAAATATTTTGCACCTTGTTTTTTTTTTTTGCAATAGGTAGCTTATGACCCATTTATCACGACTGGAAACCTGGTTTGCGCGAGTGCGTGACGGTTATTTATTTAGAGACGTTTTTAGAGCGCCCAGTCGCAGTTTCGTTTTCATAGAGCACCGAGCTAGCCAGGAGCAGTTCCGGTGGCAAGATAAACGCAGCTGGCCACGTGACCACGCAAAACAGTGACGTGGGCGCCACGCGCGCGAGCGGGCGCCGCACTGACAGCCAGCACAGCCAGCACACGCAAAGCCGCAGACAAGGAGGAAGGAATCGCAGGCAACGCAAGCGCAAGGCGGGTGCCAGCAACCAGCCAACACAAACTCGTGACGTAGTTTGTGTGCCAGCAACCAGCCAACACAAACTCGTGACGTAGTTTGTTTACATTGCCATTGCGTTGATGTCGGCGTCGCGGGAGGCTCCGCATCTCGCTCAGTTGCGCGGCATGCAATTTAAAATTGATTTTAAACATGTTCTAGGCTATATTTGCCCTTGATATTTTGTAGATGTTGTGTATGTCTCCACATAAATCTATCTGGCTCATTATCTCGCCTTCGAAATTTTGTGTGAGTACTCCTTTAAAGGAGCCCTGGCTTAGCACATTCGAAGTACTGATATCGCTAGTACCAGTTGCAACCAGAACGCGTCTGCAAGACTGCACACACAAAGCCGGTTGAGTCACTAAACTACGACTGGGCAAAGATGACATAAGTACTTAGCTAACGAATGGTAAATGTCATTTACCCTGCATCAGAACAAACTATATTTCCCCACATTGGAACGTCTTTTAAAATGACCGCGAGGGAAGAGTTTCACCGACAAATATAAATCCAGAACTGTAGCCCTTACGACGTATCCGCATGCACTTGCTCTCCTCACTTGACATCCACATCCTCGGTCCATTGATGTTTAGGTTTCTGACAATTTTATGAGCCAAATTACTTATTTTCCTGAAGCTTCAGAAAGCTGTGCATGGTTCTTAGATCAGTGATTCCAATTTCAAAAGTTTCTGCTGTTGCGGCTCAGCCGCATTAGCTGGGTCCATTGTAGTGCACTTTTCTTCGCTACCTGCATTCGACGAAAGGTTGACAGTACAAGCGCGCACGGAGGGATACAGTGCAAACGTTTCGGTTGCACTAAATATTTCAGTCTATAAAAGTTTAAGCATCACTACATAGGCATTCCTTAAGAACTTGCTTGAGTTTACTTGACACCACTACGCGTTTTTGCAAAATGTACCATATAGAGATATTACGGTTGCCGATAAATTGAGGATTAGACGTTTCTCATGCGTATAAATAAAGACGCACACAACTGTACGCAGAACTGGGCATTGCTCCTCCAGCAAGCACCGCCCCTCAGTCTTACGGTCAGAGAAGCCTCCATAACCGTGGCAGCAAATGCACAACGAGTCACTGCTCCATGACGGAGCCACCGTCGTGGAACCGACTCCCGCCACGTGCGCTTGAAGTGGCCCGCTTACGAACGTGACTAGGGATAACCCAAGCCGCGGCGCTTAGTCACCGAGGAGCCCACGACCCCACGCCACAACACGTGTCGTTACGGGTCATAAACACGAGAGCCAGCGAAATCCTGATGGACGGTGAGCGGTCACTGGCTTCGTCATCTATGTTCATTGAGGCGGTGAACTTCTCCCTTCATGCTATAGAAGTAGCTGCCTTGAAACACCTACCGTGTTTACCCCGCCCGTTAATCGTAACTTGAGATGTTCTAGACTCTTTTGCTGACGCATACTCAAGGCTGGTTCACACCGGCGACTAGCACCGGTCGTGCGACCATTTGCGACTGGCGACCGAAAAAGCGACTGAAAGCGACCGATGTTCACACCGGCAGAGGCCGCATGCAAGCGACCGGAAGTTGCAAACCCAGAGAGTCACGTCCGGATCTCGTTATCAGCGAGCCAAGGGAGCGCAATAAAAAAAAGAAACAGCGACGAGCCTGGTTGTAAACAAATGCTGACATCACTTCTGGGCTTCGCTGACTGGTTCCAGCCGTCCTGCGACTGCAGTCGCGCAGCGAGCGACTGAGCAGAAGCAGTCGCTTTGCGACCGAAGCGATTGTTTGCGACCAGTCGCAAAGTGACTAACTTGGTCGTGCGACCGGTGCTAGTCGCCGGTGTGAACCAGCCTTTACACGTGAACGGACGAAGCACACCCTTGCACTCAGTAGTCTTCACTCCGAAGTCATACATCAGAACATTATCTTCGTGGGGTGCTGGTTACTTTTGCAGTTTCACATTGGAAACTAGCTTGCTCTCAGAATGAATGCTGAAGATTTTGCAACGGTGGTGATAGTCCGCAAATCTCGATATGAAAGAGTCTAAAGTGTACGTTCAGGCGCATATATCATATGTAGGTTGCTGCACATACGTTATGAAGCTGCTGAATGCATAACCTAATGTGACAGAAATTAAACCAAGTGAATGTTAGTGAAGCCCACGGGTTAAGCAAAGCGACATCCATCACCAGATATTGCTCTTACGGGAACACACGACTTCATGACGAGCAGTGATGCTTAAGTAGAGCCGCAATTTAATGTGTCTGTCACCAGGACCTACAGAACATTCTTCTCTTGAGAAATTTGATGTATTCTACCGCATCAGGCAGAGACAGGGAAAAAATTACACCATCTCCCGCTAAAGGGAACCATGTGTAGATGTGAAGCAGCGGGCGCTAACGCTTGCACTGGCGGCGGCGTTGACGCTGGCGCTCATCGCAGCGTTGCGCAGGAGAGAAAACTGGGGAGGCGCAAAGCACGCAGTGATGGAGCGGTGTTTCCTACCGGAACATGGCAATGGCTGCTAATGGGCAATGAGAGACAAAAGACTCCGACTGGACACAGAGACTCACAGTCCGCTTTTAGTTAACGCGCACGCAGCGAATTTTTATTGTTCAAGAACGCACAGGAGAAATCTCCCACCGGCACCACCTTGCAGGTCAAAATCCATTGCCATATATACGTAGTGGCCAGTGAGCGGTTGTGCAGCGCGAGCAGTCGGTTTTTTCAACCAAGAAACTCGCTAGCAGACGCTGCCTGCGTCGGCGTCGCGTCGCGAGGCGAGAGAGGGGGGGAGCGTAGGAGAGGAGAGAGAGGAGGGGACGCGCATGCGCAGTGGGAGTGTGGACGCCGCGGGCAGGGATGCCTAGATGATAGAGGGGGGAGCGTAGGAGGGGAGAGAGGAGGGAAGGCGCATGCGCAGTGAGCGTGTGGTTGCCGCGGGAAGGAATGCCTAGAGGAGAGAGAGGGAAAAGGAGGTTTTTTATTTTTTTATAGGGTTTGCGCATGCGCAGTAAGGGAGGGCACGCGGCACACCACCACCACCACCACCGCATTAAGCTTCGCCATAAGATGCTTCACATCTAAAATAGAAAGCAGTCCACACGAAGCAGTGATGTAGTGGTAGCTATTAAGATGCAGCTAACACAGTAGGTGCCAACGTATTCTAACGAAACCCGAAGTTCTTGGTTGATTTTGTGAACTAGCAATTAGGAATGATTACACCTGTATTTTCGGTGTGCCAGTGAATCGGTCGGTCGTTCGGCAAATAAGTGAGCCAGGCAGCATTGGTATTTTCGGCGTTATCAATATGATTTACATGGCACGAAGTCACTTTTAGTTAGTTCTGTAACACTAAGTGTCGTAGTGCAGTTCAGTTGTTTATGATTCTCTAACCGGTTCCCCAGCTGGTTGATCTTCCCACTCACTTGCACCTTCGATACAGATTTTGTCTGTAACATGCAGTACTCCCAACATTCCACGAAAATGTAATTAGAAAAGTTGTATGTCCTCGCTTGCCAATTGACTTAAGTGACGTATAAATAGGTCAGGTTCTTTTAACCGTTCTTTTCGGACTCAACTGCCCACAACGCCAAGTCCTCCTGAAATGTACAGTGTTATTCCGAATGTAGCCTAAGTTAGCTTCGTGAACACTAAAGCTTCTGTCATAAGCACAGCCTAAACACATGTAGGCTATATGCTGACCACGGCAATATATGGCGTATCGTTAAAAAGTGCGACAGATGGCACGAAATACGAAAGTGGATGCTACACACCCGATGCGCCTCCATGTCCGCAGCGCGTCTAACGTAATGAACTCACCAACAGAACCACATCTGCCTAATCTGTACGGGAACCCGTATTCCCGCTAATCGCGGCAGCTTGCTAACGTGCCGCTTCCCCTTTCAGTACTCTGCCGTGAGTGTTAGCGATAAACGCAGTCATTGGGGCAAACATAGGTTAAAAAGTACCTAATTTATGAAACACTATGTAAACAGCTGCTTACTGATGAAGGACTTCACGAATCTCTGCCGCCCTGGAAGCGGTATGCTGAACAAAACAAAACGAACTGCTTAATTGCCTAAAATAGAAATGGCTGACCATTGAACAGAATACAATATTTACCCTTACATATTCGCTGACACTGGAGACCTCTTGAGAGTGCCGACAGCCTATGCACCAAGATCGGTTTGTGGTGACGTCACCGAGTATAACAGTCCCGCGTGCCCTTCGTCATAGCCGGGAGGCCGTTCTATTTCTTACTTGCCCTGCCACTTACCTCCACGACCACGGTAACGATGCAGGCCTCATTTTTCTTCCGTACTGGAAAATGTCATCAATACTTGTTGGGCGGCTTTATTTCTCCCGAAAAAAACGCTGTCTAAATTCACCGCGGCATGACTCAGCCCCCCCCCCCCCCCCCCCCGCCTCCCCTGTCTCTTTAAACGGTCGTTTGCGAGGGAGCGGACAATTTATAACCAAGGGGCAGACGCGAGGAAAGGAAGTCGCGTAGAACCAACGCTACGAGCGCATGAATACAAGTAAAAACCACCATAAACTGAAGCAGAATAATGGTAGGGATTATATTATGACGCAACAATGCTGCAAGTCCCAATAGGTGGCATTTATGTAAATTGTTAACGGAAGGAGAAGGTCAGTGATCCGATTTAGAGGACGCCCCCTTTAGATTAAGCTGTACGTGAATGCTAATTTGCACGGAATATAGCTACTTATCATTTTAGGCTTGCAAGCAGGGAAAACCCTGCTCTCGTCCTCTGTAACCTGGAAATACTGCCGCACGCCACTGTAAAGCGTGGATTTGTGACGGTTGTCACCGTGACTTTCTGTGCTCATACGACGCGATCATTCCATTGCTTTGTGATTTTTAGTCAGTGGCGTTCTTCGTAAAGTGCAGAAAAGCGAACGCGTAAGTAATGAGACAAAACTGAGCGTCTTGACACACACTCACATAGCAAAGTCTCGAAGAGATGGAATCGAGAAGAAAAGGACCATTTTCACATTTGGACGTAACATTTCTGAGTTAATTTCGGCTAGGTAACGCAGAAAGATAGAGAACAGACCCCTTTTCTTATTCATTGAGCAACGTTCGATGTACTTCAACTGAGAACGCTGCCATAGGTGGACACCAGTTCAGCCGCGTTCATTACAAACGAACGCTTGCTTGTCGCTCGTCCGGTGACAGTGAAAGGTGAAGTAGGACATCGAGATACGGAGGCACGGCAAACGCACACGTAAACGGAACCTCATAGCAGGCTTGCGGAGCATCTTAAAAGGTTGCACTGGGAGAGGCGTGTGGAGGGTCTTGGTTTGCGTGGAGTAGACACGAAGGGCTTTGGAGATCAGTGCAGTGGGAATAAAATGAGTAAGTGTTTGCGGGCTCGCTGCATATCGGAAAAGACACCGAATTGGTTACACGAAAAAATCACAAAACGTGGTATTCCTGATGTCGCCAATTTTCCTGATAATTTTGTATATCATATCCATATAACCGCATAGCGCGAAATCACATTTTTTTTTCAAATAAGTTTTTGGTTCAACAAAGAAAAAATTGACAAGCGTCGCTTGGTGACGACAGCCATTCCAGAAAGAGTGCGTTTTCGTATACTCGAGACCATGCTAGCCGCGTCGCAAACAAAGTATTACTAATTTAATTCCTTCTAACAAAGCACAGATAGAAGTATGGGGGGCAATCGCTCATATATTATTATCGAAACCTGTGCAAGTTATGTATTTTTAAAAATTCTCTAAATAAGCTGTGTTTTTGAAACTTGGTTGAATTTGTGACGCAACTGCCGCTTCTGTAAGCCTCTTAGCTTGTTCACATTTACAGCACCGATAGGATTTTATGTGAATAATAAGTATATGTATGTGTATTTGTCTAGTAATTTTGTAGGTTATGAATTTTGCTGAAATCATAAAAAGCAGAACTATTGGTCAACTAAAAAATATATAATAAAAAAACCGCAATCTTAATTTTGGTCAAAATTATTCGGATTCATATCGGAAAACTGCACAATGATTTTCTGAAAAAACATACTGCCTCATCTTTATCACAACCGAATTAGAAATATTCAAACATTGTGTTTTTAGAGCGTTGTCGCTACCGCGTAAAAGACACCTCTCGTTGCCAAAAAAAAATACAATAACATGCTATTTTCCTTCTCCAAGGCTTGCCGAATAATTATCATTATTAAATGCGAAGCATTTCTTAGCGAACTTCGGCGACTTTGAGCGTGTCTATCGATCTATCTACCTAGCCGCCTACGACTTTGCGCTCTCCTGGCCGTATCGTTAATGAGATTTATACCAAAATTGGTATCGCATAACATGACTGTATGAAAAACATGAATGACTGGTCATATCATGAAAATTATGAATAAGTTGTCATGAAAAGCATGATTTACACGCCATGGCCATACCATAGTGCTCCTGAGGCCGTTTTCTTAACTTGATATATCCAAAAATTGGTACGGTGAGACATTTCTGCATGACCAAGATAAATGACAGGTGGTAATATGAAAATCATGACCTGCATGTCATGTACAACATGATTTACATGCCACGCTCATGGCACGCTCACGGCCGTTTCGCTAGTTTGATATATACCAAATTTGGTGTTGAGTGACGTGACTGTATGACGAGCATAAATAACAAGTGATAATATGGAAATCATGACGTCATGTGCAACATGACTTGCTTGCCGCGCTCATGGCACGCTCGCGGCCGTTTCGCTAGTTTGATATACACCAAATTTGGTATTGCGTGACGTGACTGTATGACGAACATAAATGACAAGTGGTCATATGAAAATCATGGCATGTCATGTGCAACATGACTTGCATGCCGCGCTCATAACACTCTCGGAGCCGTTTCGCTAGCTTGTTATATACGCCAAATTTGGTATTGAGCGACGCGATTGTATGACGAGCATAAATGACAAGTGGTAATATGGAAATCATGACATGCCATGTGCAACATGACTTGCATGCCACGCTCATGACACTCTCGTGGCCGTTTCGCTGGCTTGATATACACCAAATTTCGTATTGAGTGACGTGACTGTATGACGAGCATAAGTGACAAGTGGTAATATGGAAATGAGAATATGTCATGTGCAACATGACTTGCATGCCACGCTCATGACACTCTCGTGGCCGTTTCGCTAGCTTGATATACACCAAATTTCGTGTTGAGTGACGTGACTGTATGACGAGCATAAATGACAAGTGGTAATATGGAAATGAGGATATGTCATGTGCAACATGACTTGCATGCCACGCTCATGACACTTTCACGGCCGTTTCGCTAGCTTGATTACACCAAATTTTTAAGGCAAAAGCCTTTAATATCTCATGCTCATGTCCGTCGGTCCGTCCGTCCGTCCATCCAGCCGTGCCTTGGCATGGTGCCAGTTGGGCGCCGGGGCGCGCAAACGGACGCCGGTCGCGTTGTACTCTACAGCGCTCGCTCTTTGCATGCGTAGCGCCGCTTTGCCCGGCGTCTCTAATCATGCAAGGAGGGAGACGCGCGCATCACGTTCCATTCTGGCCGACCCCGTCTCAGTGGGCACAAGCGTTCGAGGAACACACTTCCAATCGCCGCTTTGCGGCACTCGGAGTGCACAACTTCCTCGCGGAGCTGCGGGAAGCCCCTCGCGTCAACCAACTCAATCGTCTGTCGCAGACGCCTACCGGGCGCCGCCTGCTACACAGACTTGGTCTCAACACAATCTCTGACCCGGTCTCTCCATCTCCAATACCGGAAATCTGGCGCCAGAAGTTGTGGTGGAGCCACTACCCCGCAACATGGACCCCGAACAACACTCCGGTCGTAGGCAAGCGCGTACTGCTGCCCTTCAGGCGCGTCACGCCGATCGCCCCGGCGTATCCTATGTAGACGTCTCGGGCCCTTCCACTTCGGGTCACTACACGGCCGCTGTAATCACAGAAGGCAACCACGTCGATGGCCTCTCCTTTAGAGCCGACAGTGCAACTCATGCAGAGGAGGTTGCAATCGCTTTGGCCGCTTCGCACCCCACCACTCACACTATCTTGGCAGACTCGCGCTCAGCCTGTTCTCGATACATCCAGGGTTCCTTCACACCATTGGCTGCTCATCTCCTTCAAGCCGCCTCCTGGCGCTTTATCCCTCACTCCGTGAGAGTTGTATGGACTCCAGGCCACACAGGTCTTCCCGGCAACGAGGCGGCAAATGCCGCTGCCCGCGCTTCTCCCCTCTGGGCCATTGCCCTTCCATGTCCTGAGTCGGATCCTGGAAACTCGAGTCTCACACGCAACCGCGATATCCTGGATTATTATCGCACTTCGCGCCGACTCTACCCTGGCCCCGCACGCGGTCTGGCGAAAGCGGACGAACGACTTCTACGCCGCCTTCAGACTAATACTTTTCTTAGTCCGGCGGTCGCCCGGCACTTCATACCGGAAATCTCTGGCACGTGTCCGACTTGTCAAGTGTTAGCCGACACCTTTCACGTTGTGGCTTCGTGTCCTGCCACTCCACTCCCTTTCTCATCCCCCCTTCCCCAACCCAACTAGAGAGGCTTGGGAGGAGTACCTGCTCGGCTGCTCTACCTTGGATGCGCAACGCTCCTTGGTGGCGCGCGCCCGGGCAGCGGTCATCTCCAATGGCATCCCGGACTAGGGACTGCCACTCAGGCGCACAATAACTCTCTGGGATATTTCTAAATAAAATGTTTACCACCACCACCACCACCACCACCACTTCGGAATTGACAAAGTGTACCTCAATTTAAACTCTGGAACGCGGATGGCGCCTGCACGATGCGCAAAGCGCGAGAATACGAACGCATGAGAAACGGAGGCAGACTGGTCTCGCGTCTCGCTGCGATTCGAGGTAACAAATTACGTGAACGTAAGTGGCTGGTGGTAACATGAAAATCTTAGCATGCATGTCATCTACAACGCCGTTTACATGCCTCGCTTATGATGCGCTTGCGTCCAGTTCGCTAGCTTGGTATACACCAAAATTTGTATTGCGTGACGTGACTGTATGATGAACACAAATGACAGGTCCTAACATGTGAATAATGACATGCATATTATGCACAGCTTGATTTGCTTCTTGCTGGCTGCTTTGCATTACATCGATTGCAACAGTGCGTGGGATCTGCCGGTTTTTACAGCGAAAGCTGTTATGAGATCACAACAAGGGTCGTTTCTGCGCCGTAGTTGTCCGCCGCCGCCGGTGTCCGTAACCAATATAGCACGAAATAAGAAAAAAAAAACTAAATAAATGAAAAACACCTGAGACCGAATGGGAATCGAACCCGGGTCTTCTGCGTGGCAACTCAGCATTCTACCACTGAGCTACGCCGCTGCTTGAATCTGCGGTGCAAACTGACCCTATGCAGACTTCATGTCGGGTAAGGAATCTCGTTAACGTGTGTTGTTAAGCGTTTTAGAACAGTAAAGTAAGAACCAGGCGTCACACAAATCGAATTTCGTACCGAGTGGGTCGTTCAATGCTACAACCCATTACAAAAGCCTCAGGCAAAATTCTTCATCATCGTCAGCCACAGCATCAACAAAGTGCACATCATGCGTTACAAGAGTGTAGCGGGTACCGCGCTTTTCTGAAGAATGACGAATAATGGAATAGTAGACGCTTCCCCACTACACCAAAATTATGATGATTTATGGCGTAGTGGGTGCCATGCAAGTGCGGTTGTTGTAGTTTCCCCAAGAATGTTTAAAAAAGGCTCTAGAAAAGCCGCTCTCCCAGCTTTCGCTGTGGCTGTGCTGCGAGTTCCACGCAGGCCTGGCGGTTTTTTTTTTTATTAAGAAGCAGACATGCTGTGACACGTAGTGGATACGCTCAAATAAAAGGTGTTGGAGGAAAGCAAACTAAGCGCGTTGGAGACAATGGATGAAATGCATTAACGA
Organism: Rhipicephalus appendiculatus; assembly: GCA_030522465.1. Taxonomy (NCBI): domain Eukaryota; kingdom Metazoa; phylum Arthropoda; class Arachnida; order Ixodida; family Ixodidae; genus Rhipicephalus; species Rhipicephalus appendiculatus. The sequence continues at coordinate 387,241 of JALIZH010017723.1, forward strand.
AGTGAAAAAGTAGCACTAATCATGTAATCGAAACACGTGCCGACGCACTTGTTCGCAGTGCAGTTTTTACTACCTTATCTATGGTTTGCAGAAGCAGGGGTGAGCATGTTTCCGTCAAAAATAATAATGCTTCATGCGCCATGCTGCTTTTGGAACACGACACGGCCAGAATAGCAATATTCTCTCCCAGTGCTTCAACAATGCATAATAATAATAATATGTGGGGTTTAACGTCTCAAAACCACGATATGATTATGAGAGACGCCGTAGTGGAGGGCTCCGGAAATTTTGACCATCTGGTGTTCTTTAACGTGCACTGACATCGGCTTCAACAATGCATGAGAAGATACTAGTAAAACGACGTTAGATTATTGCAGAGTTCTTTTCGAATATCACGGCTAAAACACACATGTCGAAGTGCTGTACTACTACCAACACGGTTGGTCGCACAAAGACAATTCTATACATGCTAGAGACAGAAGTAAACAGAGCAATAACAGCACGCGAAACGAAACAAAAACCACCCCTATAATCGCACATATCATCGTAATTTTAAAAATTAAAATCTTACTCTCTCTCTCTCCCTATCTCTCTGCCTTTTAGTTTAAAAAAAAAGATCGGCGCTGCTTTCTGCATGGCGACCGCGTCCTTCTATTCAATGATGTCCCTCCAGTCTAATTCTGTATTATTCAGTAAACGAAATGGAAAGGTTAAAATTGGGCGTGAGTATAAAGTAGGGCCTGTATGTATATACATATGCTAGACTGCAAGACACACTGTTGTCTATTGTGAAGCGTTGCATGCTCGGACAACGCCACAGCCCTGTGCTCTCTGGTTCTACCTCTGCGTCCTTCACCTCTGCTTCAACAGTGCAAATATTCCAACTAGCCCAACTATCCATTCTACTTGGAATTATAACTTTTTGGCCACGGTATTTAGACTTACCGATATCCTACTACAGACCATAACTCCCTGATGTAGATATTGGCGCATAGTTGGTTTATGTTCTATGGAAGTCGAAGTTATAAACCTGCAACGACTAGTCAGCTTTGCGTCCTGTTCAGGCTGGTCATTGTCGATAGTGAATTTGCCTTGTTTCATCATCATGTTAAGTAACACACTAACTTTCTAGTTAATCTTCCTATCTGCAACGTGACACGCCTTAACACTGGTTGGACTGACCACAACGTGGTAATGGGACAAATTTACAAGCCAGTTCACGATGTAATCTAGAGAGTCTTAACTGGTTCGAGGTTACCCGTTGCAGAAAAGGTCCTTGGGAATATGAACCCTGCTACACCAATATGGGAACGAAAAAGTCATAGTTTCGCCGCAAGGGCGAAGCAATGAATGAGATAGCGACAAATTGGAATGTCACTCAAATAACGAAAAACAGCTGAATACTTGCAGCGCACCGTTGAAGCACAAAGAAGGACGCTCGAAAGCAACTGACAGGTATACATAAGACAAGCGTGAACAAACAACTGCCACTGTGTTACGTCTTTGTGTTTGAACAACGCGCTGCAAGTGTCGGCAATGCCGAGCCCGGCGCTCTTAGATACTTTTTTGTTTTAAACTGCGGCGCGTGGAGTGAGCATTCTGCGTCTCGTGCCACGTGCTGGCGTCTGACGCAAGGTGTACGCGGTGTTTTTTTAAATGCGAATGCATTTCATAGTCGGGCTATGTCAGGCATCCGGCGTTGGCGTTGTGCGGCGTTGGCGTTGTGCGGCGTTGTCCGCGGAGGAGGAGGAGGAGGATAGGTTGAGGAGGTGTGCGCGCCGGCAGGGGTTAGATGTGAAGCATCTTATGGCGAAGCTTAATCCGGTGGTGGTGGTGTGCGGCGTGACCACCCTTACTGCGCATGCGCAAACCCTTTAAAAAAAATAAAAATAAAAAAACCTCCTCTTTCCCTCTCTCTCCTCTAGGCATCCCTCCCCGCGGCAACCACACCCTCACTGCGCATGCGCCTCCCCTCCTCTCTCCCCCTGCTACGCTCCCCCCCTCTCTCCTCTAGGCATCCCTGCCCGCGCCGTCCACACTCCCACTGCGCATGCGCGTCCCACCTCTCTTCTCCTCTCCTACGCTCCCCCCCCTCTCTTCTCTAGGCATCTCTGCCCGCAGCGTCCACACTCCCACTGCGCATGCGCGCCCCCCCTCTCTCTCTCTCTTCTCCTACGCTCCCCCCCTCTCCCTCTCTCGCCTCGCGACGCCGACACAGGCAGCGTCTGCTAGCGAGTTTCTTGGTTGAAAAAACCGACTGCTCGCGCTGCACAACCGTTCACTGGCCACCCCGTATATATGGCAATGAATCTTGACCTCCAAGGTGGTGCCGGTGGGAGATTTCTCCTGTGCGTTGTTGAACAATAAAAATTCGCAGCGTGCGCGTTAACTAAAAGCGGACTGCGGCGGAGCTATATATGAAAAAAAAATTAAAAAATAAATAAAAAAATTTTAAAAACAAGAAAAAGCAAAAAGGCGCTGCGCCTTGCTGCCGACCGGGCTGCAGAAATCAGGCGCCTTTTCCTTCTTCGAACCACAACCACCATATATAAATGGAGTGAAGCGCGCGCGAAATGCATTCGCATTTCCTCACGATTCCCTTCGGGGAGGTGGGCGCATTTTTTTCTTCCTTCCACATCACGAGTGGGTGCAGAAAAAGGCCACTTTTTTCGTGTGCGTCTCAAGGGCACTTTTCAAATTGAAAGAAAATGTCCAAGCGCTGCGTCATAGAAAACACGCTCAATCTCCTCTGAGATCTGCGTACTGCCAGCGGGAAATGCTGTATATAAATAGCTCGCCGCTTACTCAACTGACGCGTGGTTGAGTTGTCTAACGCAGTGCGCGGAGGAGCGAGGGGTCAATGGTTGGAATCTTGGTAGGCTGCTTCGGAATTATTTCTTTGTACCTTAATATATATATATATATATATATATATATATATATATATATATATATATATATATATATATATATATATATATATATATGCGGGACATGACGGCGATGGCAACGGCGAAAATGTGCTGAGAGTGCCCTTATAATTTCTATCGCAATAATAGTGCAAACTGCGGTGCTAACGCAGTTTTATGTGCGTAGTATATTGGGAACTCGTCGTGGGCACTGCAACACTAAAGCAGCGAAATTAAAACGATACGAGCATTACGGCATGTTGGTAATAGATTGAAAAGCGTTCACGTGGTCACCATGGCGGGGCACAATGACAGTGGAGTGATAATCGAGGTAGAAAAATACGCACTGACGGCGCCAGATTGACAAAGGCGTATGTCGACGACAGCCGAATCACGAAGGTACAGTGACGACGAAATGACAACAATGGATTGATGACGCTTGCACGAAAATACATCATAAAGATGCAGGTCACGACGACGACGCACTGACAAGGATGCCATGGGGACGACACGCTGATGATGCAATGGCGACAACGGCTTGAGGACGCAGTGACGAATAGTTATTGACGACGACAACCTAATCACGCAGGCATATATGTCCGGCTACGAATTCAAAATTCCGCGTTTTAATATCATGCTGAACAATGTAGTATTGTGAAAATCAGTCAAACGAGTTACAATGTGCAGGCATGCCTATTGTAATGAACGTCTCAACCTTTCAGAAACTGATACCAATCTGTGAAACAGCCATATAGATTTCTGTATCGTACTAATTCTCGATAATGTTGAAGAGTTATCGTGGTACCACGAACAGTCGGGTGTAATCTCTGAGAACTTCCGATTTGTGGTGCGTGTTGTTTAAGCACCTGTAACAAAAAAATCACTAATCGATATTAAAGCTACTTTCCGGGTTACGAAATTCTGGCAGCAGCGTACCGTATCTATCAGAGGGAAAAAAAGTAGCACAAGGTAAACGCAGTTCGGCTTTTGTATTTAGATTGTGCTGCGCCATTCGCCACACGAAGAAAATATACATATCGCTAACTAGAGCTAAGCAAACCATTATTCATCTGTGTTCGTAGCAATAATTCAATCGCAGAAGAGCGGTAGGTACGCGAGAGCACGAGCAAAAGATATATGCCATGAAAGAAGCGAGATACATTCTAGCTCATGCTGACACATTCACAACTCATGGTTACTTCTTCAACCAACTCAACGACGCCGGCTACGGCACTCCTGCAAAAATTTTATCGCCTTTTTTGGCCTATATGTATATCATGCTATAGCATGATCGACAGAGTGTTTGCAAGCTCTCCCTCTTAATTTAACTGCAGCCATATGTGAAATTTTAAGTGTGTTGGGGCTGCTTTTTTTTCCAGTGAGTGCGTTAAAAGAATTCGTATTACTCCCTAATATTTCCTCAGCTACAAACTACCTTTTCAAGGTGATATATTCGGTGATATAGTGCATTATTCAGTATACTATTATAATCTTTGTAATAATACTGTAATCACAATGTAGCTCAAACATAAAAGTCAGTGTAATTCAAGAGAATGCACATCGTCATGCTGTGGGCTTTCAAGGAGGCAAAGTGAAGCCCTATGGGGAACTGGAAGCGATAAGGCAGAGGCGGAGGCAGGTGTGTTTAAATAAAACTCATTCAATGCATACGGCAGAATACTGCAGCGTAAAATGAATATCAACGCAATTGTCGAGACATTGGGGATAGACATGCAAATATCACAAAAAATGCGAGCTGTACATAACGAGGAACGTCCTGTCGGTTTCATAGGCAGCAGCTATACACGGTGCGCGGCGCGCAGCATAAACGCAGTTTTCTGTCGCCATCAGAATTTGCACGGGTCGTCCGCATATTTGAGAGCAGAGATTTCAGAGATGTGGCGAATTCTCGTGTCGCCTATGGCTGTTGTGCCACCGAGGGCGAGGCGCGCCATCTGTCCGAAGTTTGTACGAGATAAAGGAATGGCCGAGAGGTTTACGGGAGGCTCCCAGCGGGTCTCGGTCATTTGCTCTGCTGAACCACTCATGAGCGACACGGCCGCCACATGCCTCCACGAGTCATCGCACTTGGCACTGTAGAGCATTCGTGCTGTTTCAGGGCTTGCGAACGCGATGGAGTTTCTAGGCGGTGTCGCTGCAAGTAAATAATAACAGCCAATAAGATTTGATATGTATGTGAGACAACTGGGATTCTATTTGATAAAATGTTACTCAACCGTTTTTTTAAAAAAAGTATTGCGTTCCCTAAAAAAACACAGAAAAACTTTCGGTGACGAGAACTGATGTTTTGAGATCCTGACATCTTGTTGCGACTGAACATTGTGATGCCGCGTATTAATTTTATCCATTTAAATAAGCTCAGGGCGAGAGGCATTACAGACAGGAGTGGTTACAAAGAAAACAGGCGATAGAAAAGGAAAAAAATGAGGTAACATATAAAATTCCCGTTACGCAATGAGCTTGAATTCTTGAATATTTGATTATTTGTGACGAAGGTTAGGTGCACCGTTAAAGGTGTTAATGCTTGAGAGTAGATACAGCATGGCTGAAGAAAACGTACGATCACCAACTAACAAAACATAAAACATCGCAGGTACGTTTCGTGGCCTAACATGATTGCTGTGTTCACAGTGAACGAATGCATCGTAACCTTTATTATATATGCCTCGAAAGACGTAACGCGCTTGCGTATTAACTCTGAGAGGGGACCTCATGTCGGACTGATTGTATTAGTAGTATATTGAATGTAGAAAGATTTCATCAGCAGGCGAAATGATTTTGTTTTCTATAACAAAAGCCGACTTCCAGTCAATACAGTATCCAGTTTTTGCAAGACGCTCTGCCAGGGCGTTGGAAACCTTGTGCCAATTGGCTACATCATCACGGTGCTGCTGTACCTTTTTTTTTTAATTATCCCGTCCCGCCTATATAGCCCGCCTGGCAGCTTCGGCACAGAATTTAGTAGACGACGCCGGGGTGTGAAGGCTACACAACAACATTGCCGTCTCTCGGAATACGTAATTGCTCCTGGCTGTACGAAGAAAAAGCAGGCGGATAGGTATTATGTCGTAAGTGCAACAGTGCTGGCTAGTATTGTGATTGGATAGAAACCTACCCTCTTGTGCTTAATGAAACATATACGCATATTTTCGACATCCCAACTGAAGGAGGCGGGAACATTCGTAAGCCCTGAACAGTAAAGTTCCCGTTGGGATCTTTAAGCGACATATAGGCGGCTTATAAGTCTTACTCCAACAATATATGATCATTTATGTGTTAAATAAAATCGACATGCACATCGGTGCTACATAAACTTTAATCCTTCTGGAGTTCTCTATTTACGGAAGTGTTATCATATACGTGTAACTGCGGCCTGCAGCAAACCGCTAGCTCGCACTAGCCAAACATATCATACCGCAAGTTTTCCCATCACGCACTGCAATATCTGTAATATAATATTATCTTGCTGTTCTTGCACTACTCTTCAAGTGATTCAATTATACTAGCCCAACCCCTTTCCAAATACTGCATTTAAGGGCCCAGAGGAATATTCTTTTGTTTGTGTGATAGATAAATAAAAATAAGTTACGTCGTGTAACATGCGTTGTTTAAATACCCCTCTGCATACCAGCCTTCTTGAAAGATTTTGGGAGCCTGAAGAAGCATGATATACTATGTGTCCTTGGTAACGGCATTCAAAATATAATGGTTACTTTGCGTGCGACGAGCTTCTTGTTATACACTCTATTTATACTATGTCTAAGGGACGGAGTAAGATAAGAGAGGAGCGCTGACTCCGCCGCCGCCCCACGCATTCACTCGGGACAAACCGTGCAACGCGGACGCGGCGGACTAATTCATTCCTTTGCTCTCCTCCTCCGCTCCTCTTCACGCTTCCGCACATGCTTTCTCCTCTCCCGGCGCTGATCGCAACGCGTAGCGCCATCTGTCGAGGCGCATAAAAATTATTCAACACCTGCTCTCATGAGCGCATGCGCCAACTGGCAGCGGACGGCGGCGGCGGCGGCGGCGGCAGGGAACGGCGTGCGCGGAGCATGTCGTCTGCTGGAAACCCGTTCGCTCGGCATTCTCAATATGACAAAAAAAAAGGAAAAAAACAAGAAAAAAAAACGCGTATATATGTGTACCAATACTAAAATATGATTTAAAAACATCGTACTGCTTTTTATACACATATGCGAAACATTGTAACATATCTTCAGTGAAAGCAGACGAAAAATTATGCTGAACAAAAACGGCAGAGCAGAAGTGCACTTATTTTTCACGTCTGGAGGTCTGCGCGCTAGTGTTGGTTGGACATTTTCGTGTTGCACCCTTTGGTTAGCATGTCTTCAGTGTGCTTCTTCATACTCGAAGGGTCAAGGTGTCTTGGTACTTGTGTGTGAAGACACGGAGCAACCGGACAGGAGGCAATGAAGTGTTTTGTTCCTGGCTGTAAATATCGTTACAGCAAAGGGCGAGAGAAGATTCCGCTTTTCGCGGCCCCATCTGATCCGCAGCTACTGGATCAGTGGCGTCAAAATGTTCCTGTGAGTAAGCGACCCCTGAAATCCAAGGACAAAATATGTGCTCGACACTCCGAGAAGCACCTGATTTTTGATAGGTACTTCAGCGAACACCAAGGAAATGTCCTACTAGACGTAAACAAAGTGCCTCGACTTCGAAAGGGAGCCATTCCTTCAATCTTTGAGGGAAGCATGGCTAAACTGGATATGTGGCCCGAATATTTCGCCAAAAGTCTGACTGTGAGACGTGCAGGGACGCACTTGGTTGAACTTTACAGCGAAGACATTTCCAGTCTGACTCCCACCAAAACACGCGGCCGATTAATATATCCAAACATGCATCTGTACAGACTGTTGCACGTGGCCGAGAGCTACTTTTCATGTAATGCAAAGTCGACTAATGTCTACGAGGCAACGATTCACCATGTGCTGGGGACACACAGTCTCAGCTTCCCTTGTGAAGCTCACAAGGAAGAGATTATAGCGGGAATTCTGCAATTTCTACGTTCTGATGAGAATGAGGCAATTTTCCTCGCAAGAGAGCCGAGCGGCGCAGAAAGCGTCGAGAGAAAAAAGAAGCAAGCGAAGCATCTTCGCACTTGATGAAAGGAAAGAAGTGACAAACGCCACCTCTTCATTAAAAGCTTCTTTTCGCTGTTTTTACATTCCGGTCCCATTTTCTAGTTTTTCTTTCCCTGTTAGCTTATGTACTAACAAGCCATGTTTGTCAGCGCACTTAAAATTTTTCCTATGTTACTTTACGTACCGTGTTCTTGCCATGTTACCTTATGTGCTAAGTTTATGTATGTTATGTTTATGTACGTTGTTGTATCATTTTATAATTCTGTGTGGTGCACGTTAAACATGTCAGGCAATGGGCCTGTTTCGAATAAATGAAATAAAACGATACCAAGGGTTATTTCTTCTCATAATGTCAATCCGCAAACTGGAAAAGCTATGCGCTCTACAAAAAAGAATTGGTAGCAGGCGTACAGCACGCACGGAGCAGACGACAACGCGGATATGCATGCAGACCCGCGAACGCGGCCAAGCACGCGTCCGCGCCGTTGCTATAGCAACGACAGACGGAGTCCCCGCCCGTGGCTCTGCTCGGGGACAGCGTGTCTCCTCCGCCACTTTTCTCCATTCGTAGCGCCATCTGGCAAACACGCCGCGAAGCATGAAGCGGCGTTGCAAAATGTGTCCCTTCCAGACGAGCGGAGTCGGCGCTCCTGTCTATCTTACTCCGTGGTCTAAGGGCAGCTTCCCGAACAACAAAAAAAACAACAATGAAGCAGTGGTTGTCAGAACTTGTTAGAATTGCGAGTAAAAACAGAGCGCGGAACCAGGGCGTATGTTAGTTATGTCATACGAAATTGGCTGTGCTTAGGTGCCGGCTGTCTCAGAATATTTATGCCCGTGAACTGGGACTTGAAATATTATTACCTTGCACGGGACGTCACGGACGCACAACATGACTCCAACATGGCGGCTTAGGTGACGTCAAGGCCGTTTAATCGCGCGGTGATTAACCTGCTTCAGTGTGATAACGACGTCGCTGGAACTTTATTGGGCCTCTGTGTACGAAGAGCGAACGAACCAGCATGCGATGTACTGATAACATTAACGTGACGTCACAAAGTTCGCGTCTCACCATGCTAGTGCTCCAATGTGGCTCTTTCAGTGGCTTCAGTGCAAGCCATCTATATTAGTACTGACCGCTAGCAGTGAGGGATCATTATTTTATACATGCTATGTATAATCTACTCATAAGGAAAAAAGCGCAAAGCTTCCACAAGTGCGGCAAGGTTGGAGCCATCAGCGGATCTAATATTCGACCTAGCTAAGTTTTGCTAGTAATGCCAAGCTTTTGCTGGATATACTAAGTTTTTGGTAGTGTACCAAGTATGCGTACACTTGTCTCGTGACTAAAATCGCAACACCACGTAATAGGTTGTCATGAGACAAGCTGTTACGCGGTTTTTGGCGGGAACATGTCACGTGATTAGCTGTTACATTGTTTATGTTGGAGTCATATCACTTGACGTGCTATTACGCGATGTTGCGTAATTTTAGTACCGTGACTAAATGTTACGTGGTTTTTGGTTTCGTGACAAGATGTTGCGTGTTGTTACGTGATTGTTAGCCACGCGAATAACGTGATGTTACGTAATTTTTAGACAGTGACTAGTTGTTAAGTGACGTGATTTTAGTCACGAGACTAGCTGTTACGTGATTTCTAGTCCCATGACTATTTATTACGTGATGTTACATGTTCAGTCGCGTGAATTGTTACGGGATATTTCGCAAATTCAGTCCAGTGACTACTTGTTAAGTGATGCCACGCGATTTATAGTCACACAACAGACTCGCCCATCATAGTTTTCGTTTTCCACACCGGATAAATTGGCGCGGTGTGGAATACGAAAATTAAGCGAAGCAGAAGTGGAAGAGCACGAAGCGAGCGTGTACTGGTCTATGATGATGATAATCCCTGTTCGCACTATCCGGCAAAACTAAACGCTTAAACAGCCCCGCTCTTATAGCAATGAGAGAAGAGCCCCGCCATGTGTTGAGAAAGCGAAGCAGGAGTTGAAGAGGACGAAGCGAGCGTGTACTGGTCTATGATGATGATAATTCCTGTTCGCACTATCCTGCAAAACTAAACGCTTAAACAGCCCCGCTCTTATAGCAATGAGAGAAGAGCCCCGCCATGTGTTGAGGAAGCGAAGCAGAAGTTGAAGAGGACGAAGCGAGCGTGTACTGGTCTAGGATGATGATAATTCCTGTTCGCACTATCCGGCAAAACTAAACGCTTAAACAGCCCCGCTCTTATAGCAATGAGAGAAGAGCCCCGCAATGTGTTGAGGAAGCGAAGCAGAAGTTAAAGAGGACGAAGCGAGCGTGTACTGGTCTATGATGATGACAATTCCTGTTCGCACTATCCGGCAAAACTAAACGTTTAAACAGCCCCGCTCTTATAGCAATGAGAGAGGAGCCCCGCCATGTGTTGAGGAAGCGAAGCAGAAGTTGAAGAGGACGAAGCGAGCGTGTACTGGTCTATGATGATGATAATTCCTGTTCGCACTATCCGGCAAAACTAAACGTTTAAACAGCCCCGCTCTTATAGCAATGAGAGAAGAGCCCCGCCATGTGTTGAGGAAGCGAAGCAGAAGTTGAAGAGGACGAAGCGAGCGTGTACTGGTCTATGATGATGATAATTCCTGTTCGCACTATCCTGCCAAACTAAACACTTAAACAGCCCCGCTCTTATAGCAATGAGAGAAGAGCCCCGCCATGTGTTGAGGAAGCGAAGCAGAAGTTGAAGAGGACGAAGCGAGCGTGTACTGATCTATGATGATGATAACTCCTGTTCGCACTATCCGGCAAAACTAAACGCTTAGACAGCCCCGCTCTTATAGCAATGAGAGAAGAGCCCCGCAATGTGTTGAGGAAGCGAAGCAGAAGTTGAAGAGGACGAAGCGAGCGTGTACTGGTCTATGATGATCATAATTTCTGTTCGCACTATCCGGCAAAACTAAACGTTTAAACAGCCCCGCTCTTATAGCAATGAGAGAAGAGCCCCGCCATGTGTTGAGGAAGCGAAGCAGAAGTTGAAGAGGACGAAGCGAGCGTGTACTGGTCTATGATGATGATAATTTCTGTTCGCACTATCCGGCAAAACTAAACGCTTATACAGCCCCGCTCTTATAGCAATGAGAGAAGAGCCCCGCCATGTGTTGAGGAAGCGAAGCAGAAGTTGAAGAGGAAGAAGCGAGTCCACGCCACTTCATGACGATGTAATTCGCTGTTTGCCCTACCCGGCACAACAAAAATCTTGGGAACCCCTAAGCTTCGCCTTTAGGAGTTGAACGCGATAGCAATATCTCTCTCTAGTGCGTACTTCAATCACTTAGTGCATACTATGTAATAAGTAGCATGGTTTCAACCACGGGCAATTCTGCGCGGGAAATGTTTTCGCACTTGCTATGCACCCACTACGTGGTCTTTGAGGGAATACGCGCAGTAAGGTCTGTGCATTTTGCAATGGGTGGCCGGCTTTGAACCATGATGTTATGATAGTCACGATTTCCGATGCCCGATGACAATTTACGCTTGTACCACGCATTATTACTGGGATATTACATGTTGTATTGCGACGCCTATATAAAGGACGCTTGCGTTTGCGAAACATGAAAGTTATTTTCACTGGATTTCCAAACAGAGGAAGTTATTTTCACTGAATTCACACGCAGAGGCGAGGCTGTGTGGTAGAACACCTGCTTGCCACGCAGATGGCCTGGGTTCGATCCTCACTCGGCCCGAAAATTTTTATTGTTTATTTTATTTGCATCTGTCTCAATTTTTCGGTCACGGACAAGATGATGTTTCGCTCACAACCAACGACGCCGCCGCCGACGCCGGAAATTCTGCGAAACGAGCTCTTCAACGCTTAAACAGCTCCGCTCCCAATAGCAAGTAAATGAAGGGAAAGAAGAGCCACGTCGTGTGTTGTGGAAATGAAGCAGAAGTTGAAGAGTACCTACCCAGCTAGGGCGTACCGATTCATCGTGATGGTAAGTGTTGTTCGCACAACCCGGCGCAACAAAAAGCTTAAAGAGCTCCGCTCTCAAAGCAAGCTAGTATTAGCCACATGCGTATGTGCTATCATTTCGACCTTGCGATGCAAGAATTGTCGACAGGTTGGTAATGTAGAGGAGCGCTCAGGTGTCTCCAACTGCTTTTTAGATGCCTGCGCTTTGCTTGACATGCTACTCACAGATAGTAGCCAATCATCAATACTAAGGCTAATATATTCATATTCTGTGTCCTGTTGTTTCCACACGGAGGTGGTCTAGGCTGCAGATATTTTCATTCAGCTAGCGCTGTAATAGAGCTTCAATAATTAAGAATTATTCCGTCTCCGAAAAGTCGGTGGATAGCAAGG